>OX328100.1:65700953-66078453 GCA_946811185.2 Hippopus hippopus
ATGTTACTGGTGTTCATTTTGATGTATTAAGTGGAAACTGATTGTAAGTTTGTTATTTCCTAGGTAACCATTTTGTGCCATTGGCCACATAAAAAATACATGGTCTACAGTCAGACGGGATTTTTCTTTCACCGGAATTTGTAAATGGTGAATTGATGTGTTCGACACGGAAAACTAGGAGCCAAAATCAGTTTACGTGTTTTTTTTTGTTTTTTTTTGTGTGTTTATCTGGGCGTTCACTTGTTTGGAAATGCTTGTAAAAGTATAACAAAGGGTCAAATATTTGAACCATGTTCTGTGAAAAGGGGACATAATGCGTCTGCAAAAAAAGTTTGAACCCATGTCAGCCTGCGCAATCCGCGCAGGCTGACATGGGTCCAGCCTTTTTGCTATTTGTGGAATAAATGTGAATAAAGATCAGACTGCATGTATTGTGAAGTCTGATCTTGGCTCTATTTGCATGCTTATTTTGCCGATATTTGGATGAAAAACGTCTCTAAACCGCAATATCTGCTTATAATGTGCCCATATATTTATTTTTTCAATGCTTAATAGATTAATACTCAGGTTGAAGACGTTCGCGACAGTTTCCATTTTCACGCTTCGTGTAACTATCACGCTCATCTTTGACTCGAAAAACGGTGAGCACCTAACACAATTGATCTTGCCACACTTGTCAATGTCTGCAGAATGGATAAACCAAGAACTAAACGAAGAAAAAAGTATTTGAATCAAGCCAAATAATTATATGGAAGGCAAGAATCCGACATTACGCTTTCAAAATACCGGACTGAAAGTCAAACTGAATCACCTAACTACGTCACCTAACAAAGGAAATGTTGACATAGATGCTACTACTAGCGCTCTATCTGGCAGACGTATCGTCGAGCCGAAGGCGAGGTGGCGACATGATTCACCACAGCCGTGAACAAGTTTCCAAGTCCCCTGCCACCTGACCGTACAACGAATTTATTATACTGCAAAGTTTTACCATTCTAACGTGTTTTAAGCGAATTTTACCCGCTTTTTTGTCTCAAAAATTGAGTACGCTTACGAAGTAGGATTTCCCTTCTGAGCGCCCCAATTAAATGAAAATTGACGTCACTGGGAACTTACGTCACTGAAACCTTGGTGAAACGTGCTAAAACGTGCAGTTTGGCGCATAATCTTGATGTTAATCTTGATCGACGCCGCCATTTTCGATGTTGTGTTGAAAGTGTAGTGATGTATACGGGGCTCCCGAAAGGGAAACTGCTTTTATGTTGGTTTTGCCAGTGTACATGATATATATGTTAGGGGCATATTATCCAATCAGATCACGAGAAAAATTTTTGCAGTAAAATAAAACTCTTTCTCCTTTACCAGGTTACCCGTAGCTTGCTGAGTCTGCAACAGACAACATTAGAAAACACTGATGTCAAAAGGAGATTGATTTCTCCTTTTCGCACAATGATTTCTGATCCATCAAAGAAGTGTAATACATGAATACAAGGTTTTGGTTTATCGTGTGAAAACGCGTCAAATTTAGAAGAGGCTATGATTAGTCGTTTGGTAATGGTTAAAGGCTAAGATCAGTATTACATTTATATGCTATGGACTGGTTTATTATGATCAACAAACTTGATTCTTATAAACATTAATGTATTGTTGAAAGAAATTGAGATAATTTACTTCATATAATGCCTTTGTCTTTGACAAACACTACATTAGTAATTAGTTAGTGCCCAACCCACAAATTCAAAATGTATTTTCTTGAAAAATAAGGCGGGTGACCTATTTGTTTTAAGCCTGATTCTTTCAGTTTAGCACCCGAATATTATTTATAGCAAAAATAAGAAAAATCTGCATGTTAGAACATTAAAAAGATAACTTTAAAAGATACTTTTTTTTTTTTTTTTTTTTTCAAAATAAAGGTGTTTTAGCCATAAGTTTTTTTTTTTTTTTTTTTCTATTAAGATTGATACCCAGTTTACTCTAAATTATGTTTTTCATTAAATTTGATGATTCACCAATACATTGACATAAAATCTGCTTATAATTGTTGTCATTTAAAAAAGAAATATACATAGACTTAGTTTTCATAGATGACATTTCATCATGAAATGTCGAAATTCAGGGTGTACTAAAAGAAATATTCATAGAATTTTTCCAATACTGGTGACGTCCTTTTTTATCTCCTTTTTTTGTAGATCAGATAATAAACTATCACAAGATTCATGAAATTCTGAATGTTTTCAAAAAATGGTGAAACTGTAGCGATCGTCTTTAAAGCTACATGTATAAATTTGCATATATCAAGCTAAGCACAAAGGGCAGTATTACTGTACCGTAAACAAAGTTAAGAGTGCAAAGTAATGACCCAAGAAGAAAAATCTTAGCCTTTACCAAATAATCTTGTGTGTGTCTGTTTGTGTAATTATGTTTTATTTGATTGTTTTTCCTTTCATTATTACCATGCATAATTTCTTCAAAACCGACTAACTGCTTTCCCCAATTACCATGGTCAAAATAATCATCATCATTAAGAGAGGAATGAATTCAATCACAATTATCTAATTATTAATTCTTTCAAGTAATTTGGTCTCGCTTCTTTTTTTTTTTTTTTTTTTTTTCTTTTCGTTTTTCTTTTTTGATGCCAAGCACATATTTATGGCACGTTTAATTTGATGTCTGCAAATACTTTAAAATTGAACATAATCTTGAAGTTTGTCTGGTAAAGAATAAAAGATATTTTTGCTTTTCTTCTTACATGTTGTGGCCCAAGGTGAGATTCAGTAAAAAAATTATCCTATTCTTATGAAATCTGTTTATGACTGATTGAATTATCATTCAATGCTACTTTCAATACTGTTTCTGTAGCAAAAACGGATGCAGTTCAAACGGTCATTATGAGATTTTCAAGATTCAAGATTTTATTCGTACTTATGCATATACATGCATTTCGTATCATACACATATACATATTCGAAATCAAATAGGTCATTTAAAAAGAAAGATGAATATAAATAATCAAATGTCACAATAAGACTCAGGAAAGAAAATAAGATGGAAAGCTGGAAAAGTGGAGAATGAGCACGGACAATCTAGGTATTTAATCATTGTATAGTATCGTGTATGTTTTCGTTGCAGATGGAAATCATTGGACTTGCCTCCGT
Organism: Hippopus hippopus; assembly: GCA_946811185.2. Lineage (NCBI taxonomy): Eukaryota > Metazoa > Mollusca > Bivalvia > Cardiida > Cardiidae > Hippopus > Hippopus hippopus. Next base: position 65,704,109 of record OX328100.1, read on the forward strand.
ATTGATCATACAGTCAACAACAAAGGCAACTCTATCGACCAATCATATTACTAAATAGTGTGGAATTTTATGGTTAAACACTTAACCCCTAACTTAAACCCTTACCAAACAATCCAGTGTTCCAATGACCCCGAAAAAGCTGAATTAGGAAACCATTGTGTGAAAGGGAGAAAAAACCGGTGACAAGCATTCTCTCCCTTTCCCACAATGCTTGCCGCTCCTTCAGAGACCAGAGTCATCGTTAAAACCGAAGTAAGTTTGTCGTCATTAAATGATTGTATTTGGACAAGAATAAAATTTTGTTGGATGACAAAGAGTAGACTGGACTTGTAAAACTACAGAACCCAAAGAAACATTAGGAAGTGAAACGATGAAGCTAAGGTAATACATAAATAATACATACAGACTATATAAATGAACCAAGTCCTGACAACAGAAAGTTTAAATATATTGTTGCATGGATAAATGTATGGTCGCTTACTGAGGCACAATTTAAGAGGAAACGGCGTTGATAACCGATAAACGGCGCTCTACAGCTTCGTTAATAAAATAGCAAAGATTTCAGATTGTTCGTTTGTTACAATTAGTCAACAGTTCTATAAATCTGTACATACTTGGTTTTTTATAATAATATTTTTTAATATATTTTTGACGAATATCGCGATACACGTCACAAATCAAGATAAAATGATACTTGTCTTTTATATCCGACTTATTACAGATCAGGAAACTTCTTTCGTTACGCGCAATGCGGTTTCTCCCATACCTGCCCGTCTCTATTCTTAAGTTATGAGACGAAACTCGAAGAGGAGTCAATATACTTCTAAGATACTTAGTTTGTATCTTCTGAATATAATCCTCCAAACCAAAAATCGGTTTCAAGTGAAAATACAAATGATTAAGAACAGAATTATTTTCTATATCAGACATCCAAGATTGTTTGAAACAATCCAATTACCGATTCTTTAAAACTGTAACAAATTGCTTTTCATTGATATTATTTTGGAGGTTCCAATATTCTGAAAAACCATAGTTATTCAATATTGTTTTAACATTGTACGTATGCCCAATTTCTCTCACCCATGGAACATTTAAGTAAGGAACTTTCGTACACCGTTTTCAGTATAATATTCTCTGAGTGTACTACCTTTAACCAGTACTTGATAATTTGAACATACCGATTGATGTATAGTGGGGCTCGACCAAGTTTGCCGTAAATAGCTGCGTTAGAACAAGTAAGTTTAACTCCTAAAATGCGTTTACAGAATCTTAAATGAATACTTTCTAACTCCTTAGGTTTAACAAATCCCCAGACTGGACAACCTAGTTTAAAATTGACCCGACAAAAGCATCAAACAATTCTAGTTATACTACTGGGCTTAAGTCGAATTTGGCTATATTTCTGAATAATACATTCATAGCTTTTAAAGATTTACCAACTATGTATTTTGTATTCAAACTAAATGAACCAGTAAAATTTAACACAGGTCCTAATTAAAGTTATCAACTACCTCCAGGGCATGACCATTATAATACCATTTCTCGAAAAACAACTATCTTCGTTTTATTAATGTTCACTTCTAAGCCCCAGTGTTCACAATATTCATATAATCGATTGAGACTATTCTGAAGATCTTCAACAGAATTACCGAAAATAACCATATCATCGGCGAAAAGTAATATAATAATACACAGGTTACCAAGACCGAGCCCAGAATCCAGATTACTTTGCAAATCAAGTTCTAAATCTTCTAAAAATAGGGCGAACATAATTGTGGAATTGTTTAGGCCCTGTTTTAAACCTATCGCTATTTCAAAAAAATCAGAGCAAGAGTTCAAATGTTTTACACATGATTTCACTATAGAATACATTTCTGTAAATAACTTCAAAATCTTTCCGTCTAATCCCATATTAAAAAGTTTGTACCACAAAGCGTTCCGATAAATAGAGTCAAACGCTTTTTTTAGATCAATGAATGCACACGGCACACGCATTTTTTCACTAAGAAAATTTTCAAGTAAATTGTGCAAAACAAATATTACATCTGTAGTGTTGCGCTGTTTACGGAAACCAAATTGCGCATCAGACATCAAATTGTATTTCTCAAACCATTTTTCTACCCTACTTGTCAAAATACTAGTGAATAATTTTCCTAAATTGCTCATTAACGTAATGCCCCTGTAATTATTCGGTGATGATTTATCTCCCTCCTTATGAATAGGTATTATAAATCCTTCCGACCATTGTTTCGGAAAATAACCAGCATTAAAAATAACGTTAAAGAGATCAGTAAGATGACCGGTTAAAATATCACCAATTTCCAGAAAATACTCATTTAACAAATTATCGCTAGGGCAAGACGATTTGTTTCGGTTCAAATTATTGACTGCACGTTTAACCACGTCGTAAGTGATATTATTATTTAATTCAGGATAAGTAGGGTCCGAAATATTGAAATCAGAAACGCTGGTGAAATTTTCGACATCTTCAATAGAAATTAACCGTATATCACTGTAAATTTCTGAAAAATGCTTTTTAAAATCCTCCATGGAAATATCAGAAGAAGACAAGCCTCTACTTTTACTAAAATGTTTCCAAAAGTGTTTGGGCTTGCGATTTTTCAAATCGATTAGCTCCTGTGACATTCGTTTCTTATGTAACCTTTTCTTCTTACTAACAATTCTCTTATATAACTTTCTGTAATAACACAAAGCAATTCTATTTGCATAGGACCTATCCGAGTTGAAAACACTTAAATGCTGGCGATAAACCTTCTTGGCTTCGTGGCATTCGGCATCGAACCACACTTTCTGAGCATATGCATTGCTTTTACCACAAGATTTCCTACGCGTATGTTTAAACAACGGATCCTCGATTTCGCTTATTTTCTCCGAAAATGATTTCACCATTCTTTCAATTGATTGATTATCATGGGCATCTACGTTTCCAATAATACTATTAAACGCTGGTAGCTTGCCGATAATGGCGCACCTGAAAGCTTCTTTTCTCTCATTATTCCATAGGTAAGTATTATATTCATCATTATCACCGATACTATCAAATTCATTATGTTATGAGTTTCATCGGTTCTAGGCTAAGGCCCTGCAGTGTATTGCCATAGAAACCTCCCATGAAATGCGCAGTGCTTCCAGTGAGGTTCGGAAATGTTGCCTTAAGGTTATGAGTCCTATCCTTTGAAAGTGACGCATGGAGGACACTTAAATTATTTTTTCTATTTTGTAACAGTCCTGAAGATTTACTGCAAAGGCATTTTCCTTGATAAAAAATATTGATTATTTTTGCAGTTTGAATTACCTGTATCATTTCTTACTGTTGCTGTATTTCCAGCCGTATAATGCTGATCAAGGGCTTTGACTTTACATGCATGAAATTTTGCGTGGCTATGATTTGTTTTAGAGCTAAGAACAATTTTGGCACCAGTAGCCTACTCTCCGGAAAGTGTCGATCTAGATCAGACAGCACAAAATCAATATCTGACGGTTTTTATTCTGCACTCATTTTTCTTTTTACCATACAATTCTGTTTAAAACAACCTTTAAGAATAACAATGTTAAAACATAGACATAAAGGAGAAAGTGCTGGTAACCAGCATTTTTCTCTTTTCTCCACAATTTTTCAACCATTCTGAGATAAGCCATCAGTTCAGATACATCTAATTTTGTTGGCAGCAATTGTTTTCAACTTGGAGAAAACTAACAATTGTCGTGTGGTAAGGTGTTAAAAGGTTAATACTCTGAGTCATATATAATCTGTCACACAGGTACGAGATTATCACTGTTTGTAAAATGTACAGGTACATTAATTTAACATATACTTTGATGTTCATTATTTGATTTTCAACACTGTACCAAACGATAGAGTTTAACACAAAAGAAACAGAAAAAATGAATGAGCTGGAAAATATTGTTCGAAAATGAAAAAAATCTAATGACCAGTATTTTCCTATTCTCCAACATTTACTTTTCTATTCATTTGAAGAGAAATTCCATTATTATAGCCAAATGTTACATCTCGTCTGCATATGCTGTCAACTTGGAAGAGTCTAAAGACTGCCTTCTGGTAAAGAGTTAGCCTCCTGATTAACAAATGTTGTCAGTCTATCAAACATATTTTTATTTTCAGAATGTGACTCAGGAACCTTTGACTTGAATTGCTCAAAGAAATTCGAATATTGCTTCAAAAGTTCTCAGTGTTAAACAGATGATTGTGTGGTAAAGGTTCAATAGTTAATTTTCTATTTGATAGTTGTTATTGTAGAGTGTGAAAAAGGTACCTATGGACAAAATTGTTCAGAGATATGTGGAAAGTGTTTTAACAACGACTTATGCAACCATATAGATGGAAACTGTGCAAAATGTGCAGCAGGATATAAAGGGACGGCTTGTAATGAAGGTAAACGTTCTGCAGAGCATATTTGAAATGAAAATGCACTATTAAGATCATAATTTTTTATTCGATTTTTTTAAACGTTTTATACTTAGCAGTATTCAAGTTGTCTTTGTCTACTTTTCCTTTGTAAAAATACAGAAAAGAAAAACTATCACAAGTACTGTCAAGAGAGGGAAAAGTCATATTATTGCATAAAATGTGCCTTTTCGGGCCGTTATAAGCATGTATTAACGGGTAAAAACCGGGCGTTAATGGGAGAAAACGTGTATTAATCAGTAAATTCACGCGCCGTTAACGCCCGGCTTTGTACTATCAATATCCTCGATTCGGGCCTACCTTGTAAACAACGTTTGATCTTGTCAGATTTTCCCTAGACTCCGACCGTCAAACTGTTGGAACTTGCACCACATCAGATCCTTTTCATGGCTTGTCTTTGATGATAATAGTACACCACAAACAAAATTTTGCACAGGATCTCAGTTTAATCGAGATCTGAACAAAAAATCACTCGTGAAATGTACTCTAAACCAGCTACATCCCACCCACTTTTTAACGTGATCGGTAATTCCCTCGCTTGATGTAGATCGATCTCTCTGACGTCTTTCAGTTACAGAAATTCATATCCACTCATTCATCATAGTTGTAATCATCTAAACGTGTACAAGTTTATCCTACACAAGTCTACTTTGTATTAAAAATCAATAGAAGTGAATTTACACCGAGAGAATCAAAACTAGCATACAGGACTAACGGCCCTTCACTGCTCGTAACCAAAACTTTTTGGCCGACTTCCGGTTTTGATCCATTTAGGTACAGTACATTTGAAGTTCGCTTATTTGCATTTTTATGGAAATATTTTTGCTATCTTTGCAAATTATTGCTAAAATACCTTTACTTTATGCAATAATAGCATTAATTCACGTTTTTTCGGTCGTTAACATTCGCAGAGGCCCTCAAAATACTTTAACATCCTCGTGCTTCGCACTTGGGCGTTAAAGCATTTTTCAGGCCTCTGTGAATGTTAACGACCGAAAAAACGTGAATTAACCCTATATTATAATAACCTGATTATCAATCCTTAGAACGAAATTGGTCAAGGGTTTTTTATTTTATTATTATTATTTCCTTTTTTTTTTTTTTTTTTCCAAACTAGCGACCCGCCTTTTTATAAGCCCAGTATATTACAAAATGAGCTACCAAGTTTGACAGAAGATTTGCCTTCGGGTAAAGAGTTAGCCTTACTTTTATTAAGTGTTGTGTTTGTATCAAACATATTTTTATTTTCAGAAGGTGACTCAGGAACCTTTGGCTTGAATTGCTCAAAGAAATGTTAATATTGCCTCAACAGTTCTCAGTGTTAAACAGGTGAATGTGTGGTAGAGGTTCAATAGTTAATTTTCTATTTGATGGTTGTTATTGTAGAGTGCGAAAAAGGTACATATGGACAAAATTGTTCAACCCGTTTTGGACATTGTTTTAACAACGACTCATTCAACCATATAAATGGAAACTGTACAAAATGTGAAGAGGATATAAAGGGGCGGACTGCAATGAAGGTAAATGTTCTTCAGAGCATATTTGAAATGATAATGAATTGTTGAGATAATATTTTTCTTATTTGATTTGTTCAAACGTTTTATACTTTTTCAAATTGTATCTTTGTTTGCTTTTCCTTTGGACAAATACAGAAAAGAAAAAGTCTATCACAAGTACTTTCGAGAGACGAAAAAATCATGTACAATAACTTGACTATCAATCCTTAGAAGGAAATTGGTTAAGCTTTCTTACAACCAGCGACCCCCTTTTTGTAAGCCCAGTATATTAAAAATGAGCTACCAAGTTTGAAAGAAGATTTGTTGAATACGGCTGCAGGACTACAAAAAATTGACTTGCAGCAGTCCTAATAAACTATTTGTCTACATATCTAACATTATACAGGTGAACCTAACAAATTGTTGATAATCTGGTCTTATGGTATGAAACGTCAGATTTTGTCAGATAAACCTTTTACAAATCAACCGAAAGTTTTAATTATCCTAAAATAGAAGCTTGCTGAAAACATTCCATAACAAATTGAAAATGCTGGTGACCGGTTTTTCCTCATTAGCCAACCTTTTTTTTTTTTACTCTTTCTTTTACAAACCTCATCATTTGTTCCACATTAACTTTGGCGTCAGCAAATACTTTCAAAATCGACAAGTCTTGAACTGCTGGTGACCGCCGTTTCCTCCTTTGCCAGTCTTGTTTTCCTACCCTTCTATTACAAACAACATCATTTGTGCCACATTAATCGGCGTCTGCAAATATTTTCAAAATCGACAAGACTTGAAATGTGTTTGGTAAAGTGTTAAACTTAATGATGTTCACTAAAACCCTTATTTATTTATTTATTTGTTTATCCATACATTTATTTATTTATTTATTTATTTTTTCTAATCTTTCATATAAATTTTGTAGAACAAGATGGGACTCAGAAGAAATCCTTTTCTATTTCTGAACTGAAACTGTCTTATATTTTACGAAATTTGTTAATGAACGAATGATTATTGTTTTATGCCGCTTCCAACGTTCTTAAAGACATATCATGGCAACAGCTCCAACATTCATCATGTATTTATATAGGTATATATACTGAGTCTGACAAGTTCAAGGATATGACTCTGAAAATTATTACCCAAGGACACTCACATGAAAAGCAAAGTAATTTCAAAGAGGCTCGAACATTTGGCTTCTACTTTTTGAGTCCTATCCCATACCACTGAGTCAAGAAGGAACCTGATAATCTTTAAGATTTAATGGAAAAGCAATTTCCTTGTTAACAATTGTTGTTTAATTTTGCATTATCGTTTACCTGTATCGTCTATCTATGTTGGTTTATTGTTAGCATAATATGAAAATTGGTTTTGACTTTGACTTGAATGAAATGTCTTGATTGTTATGAATCATGGGTTTTGACTTTGACTTGAATGAAATGTCTTGATTGTTATAAATTTCTAGAGTAAAGAAAACATTTCTCAGCTATAGTCACCTTTCTGGTGGTGTAAGAGAATGAAGTACTTGTAACCAGCTTTTTCTCCTTCTTCGACAATGTTTTTTTTTTTTTTTTTAACCATTTTTTTACCATTTTTAAAGATAAAAACAATCGGTATAGGTATTTTTCATTTTGTTGCCTGTAACGCTTGAAAGTTGAGGATGTGTAACATTTTGTCGTCTTTTAAAGGGTCAAAAAAGTTGATTAACTGTGGGTCATATACAATCTGTCACACTCACACAGGTACAAAATTATCAGTCTTTGTATTATGTACAAAAACAATTATCTAATAAATAGTTTGATTTTCATAATTTGATTTCCTACACTTTACCAAACAAAGGCCGAAAACATGTTTGATGTTTAGCTTGACTACTTTTTTAGAACATCTCAAGTACTGCCAAAGATTGTTGTTATCTGACTCTGCGAAGCCATGTGAAACCTTTGACATTTTCTTATATCATTTTTATTACTGAAGTTATTTTCTTTAAACTTGCTGAGACAAAGCAACAAACGTATCCTTTCTTGACATAGCTATTTTCAATGAATGGCAAATGTTGTTTATTTCGATCTAATAAAGAACGTTAATAGACTAGTATACAGTAATCTGATTGGCTGCTGCAAAGGGGCCAGTAAAAGAATCTTCACTGGTTACTTTTTGTACTATCATCAAAGTTCTTCGAAATTTTAACTAATGTGAAAGGAAGACACCATGCGCACTTGTTCACATTACGGTTGTTTCAGTCGCCTTTGTAATGCAAAAGGATATTTCCATGAAAAGTACGATGCTTCTGTATTCTAGATCTCTTTTTACCTGTATCCAAAAGTATGGTCGTAGAGAGTAAGATTGAAGGGGTGGCGTTTTAAGGTCCAGAATACAACAATCAAAAGTTTTGAATATTCTTTACTTCTGACACTCAGACATTCTTTACTTGGGACACTCTGACGAAACAACGGTAAAAAATAATAGCAGACTGAAATGAGAATAGAAAAAAATACCTTAGTCCTGTTCTGAACTCAATACATATACAATAAATACTTTATACACAAAATATCTTAAAAACAGGACAAGTACACTCCTTTACCAATTTGTGGAATTAACAGTTTTCAAATCACCACTAAACCACAACAAATCCTCCATTTATGTTAGTCTGCAATGAAAGGTTATTGAATCAAAATCTTGCAAAAAGGTTTAAGATCATCCACGTCGGGCGCAAAAAAAAAAAAAAAGAAAACGTAACAAACCGTGTCACAAAATAAGGCAAGAAAGTGAAAGACAGTCAAACAAACATTTTCAGATGCCTTCAAATGACAATTGAAACAAAACATGACTACAAAACAAGACAATACAAAGATATGATCGGTGTTTTCTGTTCTTTCGACAATCAATCAAAGAACGTCATGTGAGCATGTTCCCGGCAAATTCAAATTAAAACGGAAAAATAAAACCCGCTACCAATTATCCGGTTACATGCTCCTCCTCCTTCAGAAATGAAGTCCCGTCATTTTACAGTCATTCCCCTAGGTGTTATACATAAGTCAGTATTTACAATACTTACATAACTACCTAACATTATAAGCTGAAAAAAAAAAAAAGAGTATTACAATCTAAATTAACTTTAAGGTTAAAACATCAAATCATGTTTAAAAAATCAAACAGGTTCTAACTTAGCAAACAACTAAAATTTTCTTCAAACCCAAAGAGGCTGAAACATGTGGCGTCTAGGTCTTAAAACCTATCATATATCTCTATATCATGCAGGACCCTGAAATGCGTCAGTTTGTTTTTACAGTCCAAAAGATTTAGTACAAAGGCATTTTCCTTGATAATGTGTTAGGAGCCAAGCGTAACGAGAAAGAAACCCAGCAACAAGCCTTTAACAATTAACAATATTTATTAATGAACAAAGACAAAAGAGTACAATAAGAGTTAAGTTTGAATGAAATTTTGACATTTTTTAATCTTAGAAAAAGAAATAGAATAAGTCCCTCAAAATTAAGAATTATGTTTAGACTACAAAAAGTCTGAAATTCCTGATTCCTAAATCCTAAATGTAAACTTGCAAATAGATATGAGCAACCTGTATAAAAAATGAACAATTCCATCTTACAGATCTATATTCCAGTTTAAATCCAACACCTTTCACAAATTCTGTATCCTCCAAGCCACAAGTCTAAGTTCAAGTCCGAAATCACCAAGTAAGTCACTCCAATTTATATCAGCTTGGAAAATTCTAGATTAGTCTTTTCTAGAAAGATGACATCATGGATTGGTAAACAGCTTGTTTACTAACAACCTGTTTCTAAAAATAACAACAATGGAAAAACCAATAAATGTTCCTCATGTTTCTAGAATATTCTGAAAACAGGTCACTGTATATCCTATCAGCATAACAAATGAAAATTGATTAATTTGGCAATTACCTGTATTATCTACCAGAATTGCTTTATTTTCAGCACTCTATGATCAAGGGTTATGACTTTGACATAAATGAAATGTCGTGATTGCTTTAATCTTCATAGAGCTAAAGTCACCTTGCGGAAAGGAATGAAATGTATTTCCCTCTTTCTCATTTTTTTCTCAATACTGTTAAGATAAAGCCCATCATTTTAGATGCTATCAGTTTTCTTGCCAGCAATTGCTTTCAAGTTAAAGAAGTCAAAAATTGTGTCGTGTGGTAAAGTTTCAAAAAGTTAATACAATCTGTCACACAGGTACGAGATTATCAGTCCTTGTATTATGTACAGGAACATTAGTTTAAAAGATAATTTGATATTCATCATATGATTTTCAACACTTTATCAAACGAAAGAGTGTTTTAAAAAATGGAAAAGGAAGGTGCTGGAAAATATTGTTGGAAAAGAAGAACTTGCAGATTACCAGTATTTTCTTCTTTTTCCCACATTTTTTTTTTCTGTTTTTTATCTTTTGAAAAGAGATCTCATTATTAGAACCACATTCGACATGTCACCTTCATATACTCTCAGTTTGGAGGAGTGTAAGTTTTTACCTCTGCTAAAGAGTTAGCTTGACTCTTCTCTTTTTTTTTTTTTTTTTTTATCAAACATGTTTTTATTTTCAGGATGTGACTCAGGGACCTTTGGTTTAAATTGCTCCAAGAAATGTGAGCATTGCTTTAACAATTCTCAATGTAATACAGTCAATGGAAGCTGCCCTGTTGGCTGCAATCCTGGTTTTAAAGGGGCTTTGTGTGACGATGGTACGTATAGCTATCATTCCATGGTAGGCTCTAACAGCCGAGCCTCCGGTAGCTCAATCAGTAGTGTACAGGACTTGAGAACTTAAGGTCGCTGGTTCAATCCCCGGCTCGGCCAACTTCTTTCCGAGCATTGATGATAGTCATTGCGACAAGATTAATTCCTATCTCTCCAATGATCATTGTTTCCACTGTTGATATAAGGGGAAGCAGTCAGTGGTTAAGAAAGAATATTGCGCAGAGTACTAGTAAAGGAACCCCAGGAAAGCAAAGATATGTGCACTGGCCGCCGCGATATAACTGAAAAAAAATGTTGGAAACGGCGCTATACACTATACAATCTATCAATCAATCAGCATGATCTGTTGTTGTTTCATTTGGCTTTGTTTTAGAAAATCTAAGAAAATGCCAAAGACTGTTGTCATCTGAGTTTGCGTAGCCATGTAAAAACTTTGACATTTTCTAATATCACTGCGATTACTGAGGACATTTTCTTCAAAATTGTTGAAATAAACTGTCAAATAAGGAGCCAATACAAGAAGGCCATGTAACTAAAATATTTTTGAAACTGTGATTCCCATTTTTATGAGGTATTAATTTACACAAAAAGCAAATGCAGTTCACATAGATGTAATTCAAAGAGTCTTGATAGACAACACACTGTGATCTGATTGCCTGCTGCAAAGGAGCTAATATGTTAATCTTCACAACGAAGTTTGTGACTATATCGTTGGACACTGTACAAATGTGCAGCAGGATATAAAGGGGCAAACTGTAAGACAGGTAAATGTTGTTTAGATCAAATTTGAAATAATACTGACTTGATATGATTGACATGATAAATTATTTTATTCAATCTGTTAAAACTGCTCATACTTTGTAAACTTGTATCTTTATTCACTATTCCTTCAGACAATTACAGGGAAGGAAATATATCAAAGCTACTATAAAAGAGTGGACATTATTATTTTATCAATAGCTTTTTCCAACTGTTATGATGCTTTTAAACAAGGTAAGATACCATGTAGATTGACACTATTTAAGATGAGCAGCAGGATACAAAGAGACGGCTTGTAAGTACGTTAGTTAAAATTATGTCTTATGTCATATAAGAACCAAACTATAAGATAAATTCAGTTTGTTCTAAATAACTATTTGTGTCAACTCTATAATTTTATTCACCATACTTGTTGGACAGTTAGAACCAAAATTTATTAAAAAAAACAAAAACAAAAAAGAAAAAAAAGAAAAAAAAAAAAAACAAATACTATGTAAGAAAGGAAAATACTTTATAGTAATATTTTTTCCAATTATCCGACTGTTTTCCGTCTAATTGTACATCTACACTATATTTACATAATAACAATTTTAAATAATATACACAAAATATTGGAAAGTTCATGAATGATATTTCTATCTTTAACTCCCTTAAACCTTTAACTGTTACATTGATCAATGGCCACAACAGAGGCATATAGATAGAAACAGACACACTATATGAAAGTGCACTGTCCATATACAGCAATGAATGCTAAAATTAGCCTCTCTCTTTTGACATTTTCAAGGGAAAACTTTAATTTTAGATTTACAGATCTGCTTGATCGCTTATTTTCCAGATATTTAGATTAAGAAAAGTTTTTAGATTACAGTATCTGCTATTATTGTTCAAATGATTTTTTTTTTCTTTTTTATTTAGTGTTTCATAGATTAACTGTTTGGTTAAAGCCATCGACAGATATCAGGCTAAAAGTTAAGGGCAGTAACAATGCATTTGTAATAACAAGTGCAAAGTAATGACCCAAGAAGAAACATTTTAACTTTACTAAACAATCCTATTTTTTTTTTTTTTTTTTTTTCTTGGTTTTTTTTTTTTTTTTTTACTAGTTTCTCCCACCATTACTCATTACTTGGTACATTTTCTTTTCAAATCGACTGGATGCCTTTTTCACAAGTCTATTATCAAAGTAATCATAGGCATCGAGAGAGGAATAAATCTTGTCACAATCGCATGATTATCAATTCTTAGAATGAAAATTACTCCAGCTTTTATCAATGCAGCGTAGTATGTTACAGAGTGAGGCACCAAGCTTGGCCGATGTTTTGTTGAATACGACTGCAGGACTACCAGAGATTGACTTCCAGCAGCCTTGGACATGTTCCATGTATCTAACATGTTACCAGTGATAGCAAACAAATATTGATTACCTGGCCTAATGTTTTGATAAACCCTTGACAAAAACTCGCAAACATTTAACGATCTTAAGATAGAATCCTATCAAAAAACATTTGGGAAAGAAAAACATGCTGATAATCATGCGTTTTGTCCCTTTCAAATAGAAATTCCATTAGCTGTGCAAACATTACTTTGCCGTCTGCATATACTTTCAAATTTGATGAGTCTAAAAGTATGTCGGGTAGAGAAATGTTTGTTATATTTTGTTCTCTTTTCCTTTTTTATATGTAAACCAAGATGGGATCCTGTGAAAAGCCCATTTTATTCTTTGGTTAAACATTGTCTACATTTTATGAAATGTTGATAATTTGTGACAGCCTGGAAGACTTTGTAAATTTGTGTTTTTGCTGATTACTATACAAATTGATTTATTTAGCAATATTATTACCTATCTTATTGATCATTGTTTTCTACATATGAATACCTTTTACACCTGTTGTCATATTTCCAGCAAATGTTGATCAAGATCAAAATGCACCAAAGTGACTCTTTACCACACAATGCAATTTTTTAACGACCTTTAAAGTTGTTGCTTTCAAACAAAGTGGGAAAAGAAGAAAACGCTTGTACTGTAAAGTATTGCGATTCTATCAAACATAGATTTTTTTTTTTTTTTTTTTGTTTTTCATTATTTTTAGCGTGTGATTCAAGAACCTTTGGTTTGAATTGTTCACAGAGATGTGGACAATGCTTGAACAGTGCCCAGTGTAATATAGTCAATGGAAACTGTCTAGCTGGTTGCGATCCTGGTTTTAAGGGCGCTTTTTGTAATGCTAGTATGTATAAATCTATATCATTTCATTACAGGTTGCAAACATCAATTGACTTTTTTATAAGATACTTTTATAAATCTAGGGTAGAAAATTTGATTTTTAACTTCAAATGAGGTCTTGACATTGTTCAAATGCATTTTTTTTTTCTTTAGAGTAAGGTTATAAAAACCTTTGTTTTGAATTGTTCACATTTATGTGGACAGTGCTTGGATAGTTCACAGTGTGATGTAGTCAATGATAGTTGTCCAATTGAACGCGATTCTGGTTTTAAAGGGGCTTTTTGTAATGCTATTAAGTGTATTTCTCATTTCAAAGCAAGTTGTAAAACGTCTGCTACTTTTAGCGCAGCTATTTTCGAAGAAAACCCAAGGTATTAACATGGAGTGTTGTTGTCTGTGTCTGTGAAGTCTTGTGAAAACGTTGATGTTTTACCCTATCAATCACATGCAACATATTACATGTACATGTGTTTGAAATGCTGGGATATGTCATTGAAATAGTAGAAAAAAACTTGAGGAAGGGAGACTGTACTACTTACCAACTATTATGCTTGTTCCTACAGAAGTCACTTAAAACAGGTCCGTACTCCTATTCCTTTTCCACATTTCTGACAGTTCAATGTTTCGAAGATCCAGGAGAAAGACCATTTAGCCCTTTACCGTACAATCCCGAGTTTTAACAATCCAGATGAAGAATATTTTCACAGACATAGTGGGAATAGAAGAAAATGCTAGTTACAAGGTTTTTCCTCCCCCCCCCCCCCGCCAAAATGTTTACTTACCTTTCGCAGACCATATTCACTAGTGAGAAAAGGAAAATTAGTGATCACCAGCAAGTTTTTCTTTCCATCAGATATTTTCATCTTTACACGGACAGATCTCATTATTTGAACAACTTTTTTATCAAATGTGTACAAATTCATTGAATTTGGATATTTGTAAAATTTTGTCACCTAGTAAAAATGCTTTTTAATACATACACTTACAACTTTCATTTTGTTTTGAAATGACTGGTCTGCTCAAAAGACAAGTAGAATAATTGTGAAAGAAGATGTGTTAACATACAAGTACAACATTTGTGAAAGAATTTTTTGCGTGTAATTGTCATTGCAAAGGAAGATTCAAATTGTTTTCTAAATCACTATTGTCTGTTTTAAAACCAGCATGTGGAACAGGGAAATTTGGAAAGAACTGTGTAGAAGACTGTGGACATTGCTACCAAGCAGAAACATGTAATGCCTCTACAGGTCTTTGCCCCCACAACTGTTCAGAGGGGTATACAGGGACACACTGTAAAAAAGGTTTGTATCAAATTACCGACATTTCTCGAGAGATATTTTTCGAAGTGTATACTGGCTTCATGATTACTGACATTTTCTTAATTTTAACCGAAGTTGCAAGAATATTACACACTCTTGATTGTGCCTTTAAAAAATAAACAGTATGTGTCGCAGTTTTGCCGCAGGCATAGTCTGTACATGGAATGGGATCCTGAAACGGTAGGATTAAATTAATTATTAATAAATCTTTTAACAAACGCCCAAAATTTCGCAACCCTGAGAGGGAAGGTATATCAAAAGACGGTGGGAAAGGAGAAAATGCTGGTTACCATACAAATAGTTTCTATTGTATGAGTTAAATTTGGTTTATTTATACCAATTTTAAATTTATTTTGCCACTCTCTATTAGAAAATAGTGTTTCGTGAAGGGTTAATCGACAAAGAATAATGCATATTCAGGTTTATACAGCATGTTCAGGAGTTTAACATTTTGATGACAATATTTCATTAAAACTGGGCCGGTATGACAATCAGGGACAATGTGTAAGAGAGGGGTCCTACGTGGCTCAGTGGTAAAGTGTGGAACTCACAACCTGGAGGCCCGGGGTTCGAGCCCTACCTGAACTGCTGAGCTTTTCGTGGGAGTATCCTTGGGTAAGACACCTCAAAGCCCCAGCCTAGTATTGGCGAAACCCAGGAAATACATGAATATGTGAACTGTCGCCGTGATATGGCTGAAATGATGTTGAAAGCGGCGTAAAAATACCATTCAATCAATCAATCAGCTAATGCGTATGAACTGGGCCAGTGCTTATTTCAATTTATCTGCTTGGCTGCTGCAACATGGCTAGTATTATGAAGATCTTTAAATATTACTGTTTTGACCATTATCTATGATATTTGATTTGTTTTTAATTGGTTTACTTTTTTCATTAATTTTACGGCGTGCCCTGTAGGCCCTAGGTTCAGGCCTAATTAGAAATACTGTTTTGATCCTGGATGTGTCCTTTGGCTAGATACTTTAGCCCTAGTCCAGTACTAGCGAAACCAGTGACTTACATTTATAAGCGAGCTGTCGCTGTGATCTGGCTAAAACAATGTAAAAGGTGGTATAAAACACCATTCAATTAGTTAATCTCGGCAAAAGGAAAATAATTCCAACTTGTAAATGAGAAAAGCTTACACTTCTGATGCTACCTACTATTTAGACGATTTAGCAGAAAAATGACATTGCTTGTCACTGAAATGTGAGCTAGTTAAGGAGCTAGCTAATAAAATTGTTATTAATCAGGTGATTTCATATTTGCCTTTTCTCTTGGCCATAGCCTGACATATCGATCGAAAGCAGGGACATGACTAAATCAACCTTTCACCGACTGATCCTAAGGTTTAACGACCCCCTACTGAAGGTAAATACGTTTGAAAACATTGTGGGAAAAGAAGTATATGCTAGTACCAAACAGTTTCCAGTAACTAGCATTTCTTTAACTAGTATTTTTTTTCCCTTTTCCAACAATGTTTTCAACCCTGTCAGAGAATTTTGGTTCAATTGTATCACTTCAAAATTAACGTCTTTAGAAGAGTATAGAATGTATCATTTGATAAGGATTTAAGCCTTTACCAAACGATCCCGTGTTTTCAAGGCCCTGTGAAAGAAGGTTTTAGAAAACAATTTTGGAAGAAGGAGAAAATGCTGCTGACCAGCATTCTCTCCTTTTCCTACATAGTTTTCCATCCTTTCAAAAGCAAACCCCTTCTTTTTTCCTTACGTTTGAGTTGTTGTCTACAGACGCGTTCAATTTGGACAGGTCTGAAATGTTCTTAAAGCGTTTATTCAGTGCATGGAGAAATGTTCACGTAATCAGACTTTTCTTTACAGAATTTTAAGACAGAAAATTTGGGAGAAACTATGTTTCGGCAGATTTTCTCCTTGCCACTGTATTTCTATTTCTCAATTTTATTTTGACTGCCTTGACACAATCATCAATATCTTAGTACTTTTTTTCTTAGCATGACTGTTTTTTGATGAAACAATTTCGATATTTTTTGTCATAGTCTGGTCATCTACAAAATTTGGGGTAGGAATTTTCCTAAAAAGTATACTAGGTTGAAACATCTTTCAATATCAAAGTACAAATACACAAAAGTATGACTACTAAATCATTTTTTGTGTAACAATTCTGGCTCAGTTCACATGGCTGTCAATAGTCTACGAGGTGTTGGCTGCACTCTGATGTAAGTTTAACTTAATAAATGCTCATAAAGTAACAACTATCTATAATTTCAGAATGCGAGAATGGAACGTATGGATTAGAGTGCAATGAACAGTGTGGAAAGTGTTTATACGGGAAGACCTGTGATAAAAGGAATGGAACCTGCAGTGAATGTGAGCCTGGATATATAAAACCGATGTGTAAAGTGTTACGTAAGTGCATTATATTGTAAAACTTTTTTCGATAACAACAATCTATTGACATTTCGAGCAATAAGCTTCGGTAGAGAGAATAGATCAAGATAACACTGCCTTTTCAGGACATGTGCAATGCCTATTTTTTAACCAACTGTCAGATTTTGTGTTAGATATTTTTCATTAACTGTCTTTGAATTGCACGGTTTCAAACTTTTTTTTTTTTTTTTTTTTTAATGGTTTTAACCCTTTTCACCAGACAAGATATTTTGGACATCTCCAAAACGGAAGCACTAACAGACAACAAGACAAATGTGGCTGAAAAATTGAAATTTGTAGAAATTTGCAGAAAACAGTATGGGAAAAGGGGAAAATGCTGGCAACCAGCAAATTTCCCCTTTATCCATTATGTTTTGAAAAACATTCTCCTTTTAGGTTGGCGAAGTTTGGGATCAGGTGGTGAAAAGGTTAAGTAGAAGGTTTAAAAATGAAAACAACTGGGTTTGACTTTCTTGCTTACTGTGCCTTAATTACCCTTGTATTTTCATGCGCAAACAGACGTATATTTGCTCCTTAAAGTTTTTCTATGAATCTCGGTTTTCATCATTTCTACTTTTCTTGCAATGTTTTTTTTTAAAAAACACTTTTCCTTCAGGATTGTTGAGATACAGGATAGATTGTTAAAGTTTTTTTTTTTTTTTTTAACAAATCAAAGAATTTTTTGGTGAGGAGTTACACTAACCATTTTTTGTAGGTAAGGCCATCCCACCTGCTGATTCAAGCCCCTCACCTGCACAAATGACAGGAACTGTTGGCGGTGTAGTCATACTTGTTGTTGTTGTCGTAATCGTTGTTGTTCTTGTTGTTTTTCTGTGCAAGAGAAGGTAAGATTTCAAAGTCATCAAATGTTATCATCCTGCTGTCCATATGTCCTATGTTGAGCCTAATAGCTCAGCCGGTATCATTCAGGGCTTGATACCTGGGGTGGCTAGTTCAAATCAGGAGCTCTACCAATCTCTTTCCATGAAATGATAGTTGTTTTTGAAAACAGTATAGTTGCTTGGAAAGTAATTGGGGGAATAACAGGGAAAGAAAATTCAGGAAGGCATGGATAGGTGAACTAGCCGCCGCGAAATACCTGATATTATATCAAAAATGGGGATATACACCATACAAGCAAACGAACTTTCTACTCTGTTTTTCCAGCTTTTTTTCTTTTTAGAGAAAAGCGTGCCCCCTTTAGCGTAAAATATCATTTCGAGGCCATGAGGTGTCCAAACAAGTTACAGACCTTTTCTACATAATTGCAGGAACTCTAATTATCAGTAATAGAGTATAGATATCAATGAAGGATGATGGAAAAGTACTTAGAAAAGTGAAATACCTGTTTAAATAATGGAAATCAAGTAATGATACTTGTAATACAAGTGTGCTTTTTTTAAAAAGAAAATTTGGTCAAAGTGCACCAGTGCAAGTTTGCTAGTCACTATAGCAAAGTCAGATAAGGATGAGTGGTGTAAATATCTCACAAAAGGATTATAGTGTCGGATGAGTCTTTTTCTAACAATTTAATGTTATGCAATTTCAAAACATTCTTCTTTATATAGTGTTAGATTATATTTTGCCTTTTACGGAGCATAGTCTGGCATAAAAGCATGGCGTAAAAGATACGATCTAAATAGGACAATGTCATTGCACCATGACACGGCTTGTCACATTTCTTCTGTTATCACCAAAGCAACATTTAGTGATACTGTGAAGTATGATTAGATTCTATGGACACGGAGTAGTGTTACTTCTTCCTCTTTCGGACATGGAAATCTTTGTGGCGCTGCAATATTTTGCATATTAAAAAGAATGTAGTAAGAATAAAAATTAAAATACTCTTTCCTTTAAGTGACGTATTTTCCGATTTCACATCATTTACTTTCACCACACTACATAGTTTTAGAATGTGAAACAATTTAAGATAGTAAATTAAATTTCAAATGATGGAGTTTACCGTTTAATTTTTCCCTCACAATAACAAGTTTAAACAACTCGTGAGGCGATAGCTTTTGAAAACAACATGGGAAAAGGAGAACATGATACTATGCTTTTTTTTTTTCTTCATCTTCCAGCAAATGTTTTATTTCATTTCAAAGGCGAAGCATTTGAGCTACATTAATTCTGTCCAAGTCTTCGCACGCTTTCGAACGAGTCTGAAATTTTGTGATCTGGTATGAAGTTAAAAGATAAAAAGATATTGTTTCTCACATTTCTTTCTATAAGTTTTTTTTTTTTTTTTTTTTTTTCTCTGGCATCATAAAGGCTACACGACCATTTTATAAAAGTCTTAACCAGAAAAATAAAATTCTAGACTTGTCCGAGTTAAATGCTTTTGCAGACGTCAATTTGATTATGGCTCAGATATCCTTTTTCTACGGTGGAAACGCTGTTGAAGAAAAGAAAATGCTGGTTACCAACATTTTCTCCTTGTCTTGCATTTTTCTTCAAAAGCCTTCTGTCTCTCAGGGTTTAAAAACATTTTATTATGGAGAAGACAGACTACATTTACACACTTCTTTAACGACTGTTCTTATGACCTTAGGCAAAACGAGAATAATGACAAGCCAGACCAACCAGCCATGCAATCCTTCGCTGATAATGATGAAAATCAAAACAATGAAATCACCTCAGCTCAAAAGACTTCACCAAAAGGTAAAACAGTTGACCTATAATCCAGAGTGTCTTACGAACTATAATTGGTCTTTGAATGGTATCGAATTGCTATATAGCTTGCACAGAACATGTTGCCTGATATTGGATCTAAATTGTTCACCTTATATTCAGATAACTAGCAAGATGAGATCCTATACCACAAAGCAGCTAAACAAGCTATATTATTACAGTGTTTTGCCCTTTCTTCGTTATAGAATTTTGATAGGTAACTGCAGTCAAGCCTTAGGAACTTGTTGCACTGCAATTGTTGTTATTTGGGTTATTATTATTATTATTTTTTTTTTTTTTTTTTTTTTTTTTTTTCTTTTTGGGAAATA
Source organism: Hippopus hippopus (assembly GCA_946811185.2). Classification (NCBI taxonomy): domain Eukaryota; kingdom Metazoa; phylum Mollusca; class Bivalvia; order Cardiida; family Cardiidae; genus Hippopus; species Hippopus hippopus. Next base: position 65,724,496 of record OX328100.1, read on the forward strand.
ATATAACTTTACTCTACCACAGTACAAGTTAAATTAGAACAACCCTCCACGTCAAAAAAATCTGATGAGCCAAAGAACAAAGAGGAAGAGGATATATACTATGCATTTTTGTCGAAGAAAACGGATTTGAAAATTTGTCAGCTATGGGACTATATTCACTTAAAGAAGACGGATGACAACCGTTTGTTTTACCAGGAATACAATGTAAGTAATAAGAGAAAGAAATAATTGCAAGGTTAGGAAATACTGCTTACCAGTATTTTCTCTTTTTACTGCAATGTTTTGAAAACCCTTTTTTTTTGTGATCATTCTAATATTGTACTGTTTGATAAAAAGTTGAGCACCTTTACTTTGTATTCATATTCATTTGGGATGGTGTCTTTAAGTTGAAAACCTATATGCACATTATTTACTCTTTTGCTAAAAGACAAGATGTTGGATGTAAAAAGTGAAAATATTATTTATAAGGCACACTTGATGTGTCTGAAATGATGGGATTTGTCTCTGAAAATCTAGAAAACAATGTCGGAAAATGAGAACCAGGACCATTCCTCAAATTTACTTGAACATGGGTTTCTTAGGAAAAAGTCTTTTTTGGAGAATATTTTCTTTTCCTTTTATGAAATAATGTCCGAGTTGTAAAAAATAAGGTTTCTTGTCCTTATGTGTCTCAGAAAACATGTGATTTTGTAAAGTAAAGATCAGACTGAATATTATGTACTGTATTATCTTAATTTTCAAGTATTCCTCATTCCCACTGAAGAAACAAATGAAATACGATGTTTAGTAGGCTGGAAAATACAGATTGATCTTTCCTTTCACAGAGACTTCCTGGTGCTTTAAAGCACCCTTGTGATGACGCCAAAAAGGCCAAAAATGCTGGAAAGAACAGATACAGAGGCTTGTATGCTTGTGGGTAACTTTGTTCCTCTGTCTCTGTGTGTCTATATGTCTTTCTGTCACAATTTCTCTTTCTTTCTCTCTCTCTCTCTCTCTCTCTCTCTCTCTCTCTCTCTCTCTTTGGCATCCTGTCTATCTGTCTGTACCTTTCCCTCCCAACTTCTGACCATATTCCCCTCTACTAAGCCTGTCTTTACTTCTTTCTCTTTACCTCTCTCTCTCTCTCTCTCTCTCTCTCTCTCTCTCTTTCTTTCTTTCTCAAACACACCCACACCCACACCCACACACACTCACACACACACACACAACACGCACATACATTTACATTTTGTCTGCCCCTCTTGAATCTTTTGGTTTAAAATCTGTTAAATTTTATCTCTTGTAGACAATTTCGTTGGTTTTTTTTTAACTTTTACCAGACTGTTTTAATGTCTTTTGTCTTCATGATTTAAATGAGGCGATGTGTGGGAAAGGGGAATTTAGAGCATCTCTTGGATGCATAATACCAACTAGTTCATTCAAAAGGTAGGAAATATTGCGGAAAAATTATAAAAATTCTATTTCTTAGAGTATTTCTATTTTTTAGAAAAAATGACTGGAGTAAAAACGCCTTTGAAAGTTTTATGTAAAAAGGAGAAAATGGTAACTGATTAATCAGCCGCTGCAAAGACAGAGCAAGCTTTAACCTTAATTAAGAATATTTTTTTACAGGAAAACTTGCGGTTACAAATGATTTGTTTTTATATTTCAGATGATCATACAAGAGTTCCGCTAACAATCGAAGAGGCAGGAGAGGAAAATTATATTAATGCCTCGTTTAAACACGTAAGAATGTTCTTTTTTTTTTTTTTTTTTTATACATCCCTAAAGTGTCCCCAACACCCTCAGCCTGATATTCAACTACCTGTCGACCAACTATACAGAGATTATATTTAAAAACTATTATCTATTGACCAGATTATCAAAATTTAGAAGCATCTATTGTTAAAGTCTTTGTGGACAACACATTAGAATTAGGCTGCTATCATGCAGTTTGTCATTTGGAACGAAAAGAAAAAAAATATTGCATTGTGAACAAACTCAGTATTTCCTTCTTTTCATTTTATAGGGTTTTGAAAAGCAAAAGAAATTTATCGCATTACAAGGTAAGTCCGGTCACTTTTTGTCAAATTGCAAGCAACAACGTCAGCTTTCATAGTTGGCTTTTGGTATGTATAGTGTTTGAAGAGTTTGAAAACGTTCTTATAAGATATGGTTAATCAACCTAGTTTTAAGGTTAGCACATACATTTATTGTATCAAGCAATTCTTCTTTTTGCCACAGCATTTTGACATTCTATACATGTATCGAAGTTTGGTTCTTTTTCAAATACCCCTGATAATAAGGAACTTTTAAAAAAGGAAAAAAGAGGAAATATGCTAGTAACCAACAATCTCTACCCTAAACATTGCAAAGGAGTCTCTCCCATTTATTTATTTATTTTTTCTTTTTTTTTGTAAGAGAAACTCCTGCAGTGCATGGTTAGGTGCCCTGGCCACTGCGATGCGACCGAATGACGAAGGTTGAGCACCAAACAAAATCTATTTTCCTTGTCAGGGCCCACGGAAAACATGAGGAAAGACTTTTGGAGAATGGTTTGGCAACAGAAGTCAAAGAGCATAGTGATGCTGACAAATCTAACAGAACTTAGAGCAGTACATCAATTTTATCGTCTTTTACCCTTTTACAAACAACCCTAACTTTTTATGACCCTGGCGCTTGTTCAAAGCTAATTTAAGAAAAGGAGAAAATGCTGGTAAATAGCCTTTTCTTCGTTTCCCACAATGTTGCATGTCCTTGGTAAGATAAAGTACCTGTTTTCAGTGACATGTAATTCGTCTACGAATAATTTGGACAAGTCTAGAATTTTGACGTGTAGTAAAATTTTTAAATGCCCTAAACCTACAGTCACCGGCCAAAAGAATTCAAAAATGATTACTAGAGACGGATAAAATGCTGGAAAATAGTATGGTATGTTTTTCCTTCGATGTTTTCTACACATTTCTAAGAAAGATTAAATACAATTGAACTAGCTGGAACGTTTACTGCCAAATTTTCAGTCCCTTGCTTATATCACTTAATCAGAATAGACTATCTGAATCAAATACAAAAACAGGCCACATTCGGTCTGAAAGCAACGTCAAATCACAAAAAAAAAAAAAATACAGGAGTACTCTCAAAAAGCTCAATTTTCAGCCAAAGATTACAAAACTTGGTGAGAATGTTTGTCTTCATACCATATTTTAAAACAGTCACCGCAGATCAAATTGTAGGTCACTAGCTCAGACTTTAGAAGACCTAACACGTGAACTCTGCAGGCTGCTGATTTTCATAAAACTTAGACCATTTGACTATGTTACCGGGTCATATCTTAGGATTAGCTTATGTATATCTATAGGAACACTATTTAGGCAATATTTTCTGTCCAAAACTCATGAAAAAAAAAAAGCATGTTGGTTTTGAAGATATCTTGGACTACTTTGAAAATGGGTCACATAGAGTCAAAAACAAGGCCAAAAGGTCAAATCTAAATAAAAGATTGTTTACATTTTGGGGGCCTTTTTTTTTTTTTTAGTCCAAAACTTATGAAAATTGCTCTGAATATTTGTCTTGATGATATCTTTGAAAATTCGAAAACGGGTCATGTGAGGTCAAAAATAAGTCCCTTGATGAAATCTTAGAAATAGCTTCTGTACGCTCTAAAGGCCACATTTTCAGTATATACTGATGAAAGTTGGTACACTTTGTCTAGATGATTTCTTAGATAACTTTGAAAATGGGTCGGGGGGGATAAGATCACTGTTACAAATTCTAGAAAAAACTTGTGTACGACGATCTAGTGGCCACCTTTTCAATGCAATACTCATGAAAGTTGGCCAGAATGTTTGTCTGGATGACATCTTGGATGACTTTAAAGAAACGTCATTTGCAAAAAAAAAAAAAAAAAATAGGTCACTGTGTCAAAATTTAGAGAAAGCTTTAGTACATGTTAGATGGCACATTTATGGTCCAGTGCTTTAAGAAATTTGGTCAGATTATGTTTGTCTTGATTAGATATTGGATAAGTGTGAAAACAGATTTTGGGAGGGTCAAAAACTAGATCAAATATTTGAAAAGAAAAAAAACCTTGGGTGTTCGCTAGATACTACATTTTCAACCCAAATCTCATGAAAATTGGTCAGAATGTGTGTCTTTATGGTTTTCTGGGCAAGTTCGAAAATGGGTTATTTCGAGAAAAAACTAGGTCACAAGAGCAAGTCTTAAAAAACAATATGAACAGTCTTGAGGCCTCATTTCAGTCTAATTCTTCTAGAAAGGAGTCAGAATGTTTGCCTTGATGATATCTGAGACGAGTTTGAAAATTAGTTTTTTGGTATCAAAAATAAGTTCACCAGGTCCAAAGCATAGAAAAAAAGTTGTGTACACTTTAGAGAGCACGATTTTAGTTAGTCATATGCTTGTCTTAATAATATCTGGTTGACTTTGAAAATGGTCACGGTAGATAAAACACCAGGTCACCAGGTCAAATCTTTAATTTCGTACGCTCTAGAGGCCACATTTCTTTCTATTACTTATGAATATTTGTCATTATATTTGTCTTGATAACATTTTCTTGATAAGATGACATGGCAGAAAATGGGTAACACCAGCTCAAATTTTAGAAAAAAGTTTATGTACACTCTAGAGGCCACATTTTCTTTCCAATACTCATGAGAGTTGTGCAGAAGGTTTTTCTTTATGATATCGTTGATGAGTTTGAAAATGGGGCATGTTTGGTCAAAGACTAGGTCAGACAAGACTTGTGTATACTCTACAGGAACAATTTTATTCCAACAATCATGAAACTTGTCAGAATTTTCATTATGATGATGTTAGGAACCAGTTGGAAATTGGCCATCTCAAGAAAAAAAAAAAAAATGGGTCACCATGTCCTAGGGAAAAAAAAGAAAATTATGTGTCCACTCAAAAGGCCACGATTCCTGTCCGACACTTATGATTCATGAAAAATGGTCATCTTATTTGTCTTGATAATATGTAACCAGTCTAAAGAGGCAAAAAGTAGGTCACAAAGTAAAATTCTAGAAACAGCTTTTGTACAATCAAGAGGCCACGTTGTCAGTGTGATATTCATGTAAATTTTGTTAAAATGCTTCTCTAGAAAATATCTCAGAAGAAATTTGAGAATGTTATGTTTGATCAAAAGGCTCAGGTGAGCAACTTCAGGGCCATCATGGTCTTCTTGTCTTTTTTTCAACACAATGTGTTTTAAAGCTTTTTTTCAAGCTGTTAAAAATTGGGATTGTTTGGTGCAAGAGTTATGCAAACATTGTCAAGAAATGTTTATTGTGGTGATTTCTGTATACCTTTGAATTATTTATATGTACCCCCAATTAATGTACCCTATTTGAATTCCTCAATGAAGCATTAATATTTTTAGGTTTGATTAGGTCGTAATTTATTGCTCTCCCTTCTTCATTCAGCAGTTGGAATGTGTTTGCAGGAAAAGTGCATTTTGTACTGGCCCAAGGCAGGAGACCTTTCTTACGGGAATATTACAATCAGACATGTATCGGAGGAAGTGACGGTAAATTTCACCATCAGGCAGTTTGAAATCTTCAAGGTACTATTATCTATGCTGTTTCTTTAAGATAATATCATAGTAAGTTGTTGTCTCCGTTGTGCAAAAATTTGCATGTTTTCCTTATCACTGGCATTACTGAATATTTTTACCTCAAGCTTGGGAAAGTTGTCTATCAAATATAGAACCCATTAAGCAAATACAGTAACCCTGGAATGATTTTGAGACAGTGGTTCTCATATTTAGCTCTGAATATTGACTTAAGAACTACCACAGTCAAGCATTTAGTGCTCTATTCTGAGCTCGGCTTATTTTGAAGAAGACACGCGGAGCTATCGACATAGCACTGTCGTGTTATATGTCGTTATATTTAATATCATTCAAAAACTTACATTTTATAGAATCTCTGTCATGACAGAAGTTTTTACTTTGTCTTCAGTAAATGCTTTGAATTGGGGAACAGAAATAGTTTCATGATCGGAAAATATTTTCTCTTTCTTTTTTAATTTTTACCAAATGATTATATTTTTTCAGGTGTTCGGGTAGAAGGTTTTGAAAACTTTGTGGAAAAGGAAAAAAGTGATGGTTCTTGGATTTTTCCTTTTCCAACAGTGTTTTCTACCCTGTCTAGGACGATTTCCAACTTCAGATTATTTTCGTTGGGTCACCTTAAAGTGTTGTATGCAGCTGGTATAGGGTAAACGCTTTGCCAGATAACAGCAAATTAAATGTGGCTCAGAAGATAGGATTTATTTCTAGAAGGCTGTAAAATATCGTTCAAAAAGGAGAAAATCCTGGTTACAAGTATATTCTCCATTTCTAGCCTTTTTTTTTTTTTTTTTATTTTATTATTATTATTTTTTTTAATCGTCTTATCTCAGGGACATTAAAATGCAGTGTTATTTGGTAGAGGTCTAATCCGAGAATGCCATGTTTACAGGGTAATGAAAACAATACACTGCCTGTTACACAGTACCATTTTCAAGCCTGTCCCGATAAATCCACCCCAGACAGCACCTGGTGCCTTGTGAAATTTTGGCTAAGAATCATGCAAGATGCCGCTAACATGGAGGACAGCGGTCCTATTGTTGTACACTGCAGGTGACTCACACTCAATTTCTGAAAAAAGACAGATACATGCTGAAGATAGGTACATTTCGATTGACTTGCTTTCCCTCGGAACTCATACTTTCTTCATCTTTTAAGCTGCTATTTTGCTTATACTATGATATTGCTCTTTGATAAGATATAATCAGGCGAGGTTTACACTTACATTCGAAACAAGAGTCAATATACATACAAACCTGCATTAACCTTTTACCTCAAAATTCAGTTTAAGATATGACGAACAAGGCGTGCAAAAACATTGTAGATAAATGAGACTATACAGGTTACCGGCATTTTCTTCCATGCTTCAAGTGCTTTCAACTTTTCCAACGACAAATTGAATTCCATCATTTTAGCCACAATTAAATGACGTTTGTAAATGCCTTCGGCTTGGACACGTCTGAGATCTTTTTCCATCTGGTGAACTCTTTACCAAAAAACAGAAGTTTTGACTACACAAAATTGAAAGCATTTCTAGACTGCAAATTAAATGTTGCTGAAATAATTGTTTTTCTTTGCGTATAGGGTGTAAACATTGTGGGAAAAGGAGAAAGTGCTGGTTACCAGTATTTTCTCCTCTTCCCACGATGTTTTCAAAGGCCTTCTCTCTTATGGTCGTAAAAAGTGGGTATTGTGTGGCAAAGGGTTAAGGGTACTGCAGACACCTAAGAGACATTGAATATCAGCTTGCCAGGTGCAGTTACATGCTGAAGATAGGCAAATTTCAACCTATTTGATTTCCTTGGGACCTCATATTCCCTTAAACTTTTTACCAAATGAGGCTTTTGAAAACATTGTGCAAAAGGAGAAAATGTTGGTCACCATTTGGATGACAGATGACATATTTCACGTAACTTTCACATTATCGCAAATACTTTCATCTTGAACAAGTCTAAGAATTTGTCATCTGGTAAAGGATTATGCTAGCACCAAATAGAGGGTAAATATTGGCTTATCAGAGACAAATACATGCTGCAGATAGGTACATTTTGATTGACTTGCTTCTCTCGGATCTCATACTTTGTTCAACTTTTAAGCTGCGGAATAACTCAAAGAAAACTTTCAAGCCGATAAAAAATTCCAAATGATGCAATTTGAAACATTCTTAGGAGAAAATATTATTTTTTATCAGACAGTGTAGGGCCAAAATAAAACTGCACGTTCTGTGCAGTCTGATTTTGATCTACACTGTTCTCAAAGGCCATTGAGTCGGACTTAGCAGCTTAAGGGTTAAACTCTTCACCAGATGAAGGCTTTTGAAAACATTGTAGCAAAAGGAGAAAATGACGGTCATCCTTTAAATGGAAAATGTCACATTTTACATAACATTCAAGTTATCACAAATACTTTCATCTTGGACTAGTCTTATAATTTGTCATATGGTAAAGGATTAAGCTAGCACAAAAAAAGAGATGAAACTGGCTTGCCAGAGACAGGTACATGCTAAAAAATAGATAGGTACATTTTAACCTATTTACTTTCTCTTGCAACTCGAACTTGCTTAAACTCTTTGCCACATAATCCTCATTTTTAATGACCGTGAAGAAAAAAAGACTTTTAAAAACATTTTGTGAAAAGAGGAAATGCCAGTCCTCAGCATTTTCTTCTTTTCCCACACTGTTTTGTACACTTTTAAAAACAACTGGCCATATTCAATATGTCGTCTAGAAAAGGTTTCAATTTGGACATATCTAAAATTCTATCATTTGGTTAAGAGTTAACAGACGGCAAAATTTTACATCCATCCAAATAGATATATGCAGACAGCAAATTATATTTTGCTCATACTATAATATTGCTCCTTGATAAGATATAAATCATTGTGAGGAAAAGGAGGAAGTCAAGGTTACGAGCATTTTCTCCTTTTCCCATTTTTAAAGTCCTTTTTTCCAGGGTTGTTAAAAATTGGTATTAGTTTGTAGAAGAAGAGACAAGTGTTTCACCATACCTGCTCTGGCAAGTCAATACGAGTTATACAGGCTGCTTGCTTGACTCTTTATCAAAGGCCAAAATTTTGGCTTTTCAAAGCATTTTCAGAAAATTGAGTGTGACTTAATGATTGTTTTTGTCTTTGAGAGGATTGAGAACCTTGTGGGAAAAGGAGTAATTGCTGGTAACCAGCATTTTCTCCTTTTCACACAATGTTTTTCAAAGTCTTTTTCTAAAGGGTCATTTAAACTCAGGATTATGTGGTAAAGGGTTCTAATAGAGGTGACGAAAAAAAAATTACTTTACAGTACTTGGAATTGATAAAATATCTAAGCACTTCAAAACAATCAGGAACAAACTTTGTGGAAAATTCTATTGGGTAAGAACTCGACCAATGAAAATCCCAATCAAAATCCTAATCATGTGGGACAGACCTCGTACAGAATTTCATTGGTCAAGTCAGTCACGTGCACATTAAATCTGAATATAGACTTTGAAACGGAAATCATGCATCTAGATAGTGTTGTGTTGTATTTCAAGGATGCTTTGTTGGGTAAACATAGATTAATTTGGCACTCATTCTATTCTCAAAAAAATCATTCATACATGCGCAGTGGTTGATATTGCCAATCACATAACTATGTTGAATATGAGAATAGCAAACAAAATTGTATTCACTTATGCTGACATTGTAGATTACTCCTAAGGGCTTTCATAAAAAAAAGTTAGATCTGATTTTAATTTGACCTGACCTGTATTTTAAGTAAAAATTCTACTTGGTTGTAAAATTACTAGGTCAAGGGTGGTGTCATTCTTTGTAACAATTATTAGCTGGACTAGATTAAAAAAAATGTCATAGCCCTGATGTCATCTGCACCGTTTGCATAGTCGTAAAAATAAATTGTATTATATCTCATTTATTACTGCTTTAATTTACTTCAAACCTGGGCTAGTTGTTGATAAGAGGAGACTATATTTGACACAGTAATGCCCCCTTTTTACTTAGGATTTTCAATGAAAAATAACCTGCATGTATTTCAGTGCTGGTATCGGTAGGACAGGTACGTTCATTGCTTTAGACAACGCCTACAACCAGGCCAAAATGGAAGGGACATTAAGAATTTTGAAATGGTGACAACTATCAGAGAACAGCGTGTCAAGATGGTACAGACAAGGGTTAGTTCGATATTTGAGTTTATATCTTATCAAACAATCCTGAGATTCAACGACCATGTATGAGATAACTTTTGAAATAAATGTTGGGAAAATGAGAAATGCTAGTTAATATCGTTTTATCGTTTTTATTCAAAAAGATGTTCCTTCTTTTCAAAGAGAATCCTGACATAAACCACTTTTAATCTTTAGTCTGAAAATGCTTAGGAATTTTAGAAGTTCAAAACTTTGTCATGTGATAATTATAGAGTTATTAAAGTAAAAAGTCAGATTTTTTACTGATTAAGTTATGGAAGGGTAAATCTGGTCATTTCATATGTATGTTTTGGCCAGGAAAATCATATCAAAAAGTCCATTCTGTCTGATATTTTTGAAAGAGTTTTGGATGGAAGATTCTCAGATGTTACTTGTACTAAAGAAGATAACGCTTAATATTACCAGAACAAAAAAGGCTATCATCAAAACAAAATAAGATAACATATCTGAAAATCATATAATCATAAATAAAACGGAAATTACTATAATAAAAATGATACGTTTATTACTGATAATATATGATTTGAAATAGAAAGGGTTTTTATAAAAATGAAAAAGGTTGTATCATGATAAAAAAGGGTTATTTTTATAAATAAAAGGATACAGTCATAATTGAAAAGGATATTTGACTACAAAGGATGTTATTATGAAGAAAAAATGATATAAACACAACAAAATAGGATATTTCAATGGCAAAAACGAGACCATAACTCAGAAAGCTATTTTCATAAACAAATTGAAAATTATCATAACGGAAAAGGATAAACTTACGGGGATAAAGGATATTATCAGATATTAGAAATGCTATTTGTAGTGAAAAAGAGTAATCTATGCTAAATGGATATTATCATAAAAAAAAAAGCAAATTATTGTACAACAAGGATATTGTAATAACATAAAAGGATATCATAAGATGTCATTAGGAAATAATCAGAAATGAAAACAATGTGTTTCTTTTTAGCAAATAAAGTTAGATTTGATTTCTTTTGTGCATTTCTCAAAAAGATCTAAAATCGATTAAATGAAATAAAAGAAAAGTTAGAAATACATAAACCAAGCAATTAGATTTATATCTGGATAATTAGAAATGTTGAACTTTTTTTTTGTTAAAAAAGAGAGAAACATTGACATGGCCTCTACCCTGATTTTGTGCTTAAAACATTTTGATTGAAGCAACCAACAATTCAGACTGAAATGCTCCTATCTTCTGCATCCTTGTTTAAGTTTTTTTTTTTTGTTGACATTTTGATTTCATGTCATGAAGCAAATGCAAAGTTCGAGAAGACATATGCAATATAAAGGAGGAAAAAAAATGCACAGTCGCTACATACGATTTTATTTATACATTGTGAGAAAAGGGGGAAATGCTGGTAAGCATTCTTTTCTTCTTTTTACAAAACATTTTCAAGCCTTTCCGAGACAGATCAATCCATTTGAATCACATTTAAGTCTATGTCTGTATATACCTTGGTGTTGGACAAGTAAAAATGTTGTTGTTTGGTAAATAGTTACACCCATGTAACACATCTTACAGGACCAGTATGTATATCTTCATGAAGCAGTTGCAGATGCCCTCTTGTTTGGCACACATTTTGTCTGGTCTGCCCAGTGTGAAGAGCTTTATGAATACTTAACAGATGTCCCCCCTAAGTCACGGATCTCCAGACTGCAAATACAGTTCAACGTGAGTATTACTTACCTCATGTGCCATATTTTCTCTCATTAACTACAAGCGAGTCCTGTTAGCTCAGTCGGTAGTTTACAGAATTTACAGAACAGGCGGTCGTTGGTTCAAATCCCAAGCTCGGCCTATTTCTTTTCCAGTATTGATGATAGTTATTGCGACAGGGTTCATTATTCTCCCAACCTTGATCATTGTGTTGACGATGGTTATGTGGGAGAGCAGCCGTTTACGGTAAAGAATATTGTGCAAAGTACCGGTAGCAGAAAAGCATGGTTAGGTGCACCGACTGCAGAGATATAACTAAACTTATGTTGAAAACACCGTTAAAATTACAATTGATCAATCAATCTAATTAATTCCAAACATTTTCCAAAATATAGATTGCAGAATTTTCTAACGATAAGCAAACATTGCCTTTGAGTAAGAATAGTTTTCTTCTTTTTTAAAAGTCTCTAATCTCAGGCTAAATAATTTACAAATGTCTTCGTCTTTCAAAAGTTCAATGTTTATTGGACTGAGGTACATTTTAAGTGTCGACCCCTGATTAATTGGAAATAGGGTTGTTGAATCGTTTCTTTTTTTTTTCTTCTTCTTTTTTAATCATTTACCCAAAAAGTTGTCTGGCTCAAATATATCATTGAATAGGGATAATATTAAACATGATAGGACGCCATCTCTGAGGTATACAATAAAAAGGAGATTAAACTTAATCCTTTAATACAAACTCCCAAATTTTATGGACCATGGGAAAGAAGTCTTTTGAAAACATTGTTTGAAGAAGAGAAAATACTGGTAACCATCATTCTCTATTTCCCATAAATGTTTTCTAACTTAGCAAGGACAAATGTTATCACTTGAAACATATTTGAGTTGTTTTGTGTAAATTTCTGAAATATACATGTAGGCAAGTCCAAAATTTTGTAATGGTGTGAAGGGTTAAAGCAAATTTCTTGGGAGTTGTATTTGTATGGAAAAAAATATATTTCTATCGATCTTGGATCTCATGGAAAAACTTTGACATGATATGAGACCTTTGGTCTCAGATTTTCTCTCACAGCTGGAAGCTAATACTAGACTGAGGAGAGTTTCGTTAGTGCATGTGCCAAAAAAAGACCCATGTGAGCGTTAGCAGTCCGCACAGGCAGACCTGAGTTAAATTTTTTTTGTCCTTAAGAAATTGTTTGTACGTCCAAGGACTATTCTACCTTAAAATTTAGTTGATAAAATATATTTTATGGATTCATTTAAGGAATGAAGAGAATTTTTTTTTTTTTTTTTTTTTTGTTTTCATGGAGGTATGAAAAAAAAACCTAATCACACTGTATGAAACCACTTCGCGGTTTCATACAAAAGTGTGATTAGGTTTTTTTTTCATACCTCCATGAAAACAAAAAAAAAAAAAAAATTCTCTTCATTCCTTATAATTCAATATCACAGACAACAAATATGCACTTAAATAATACTGACTGCTCTTTTTTTTGTAAATCGGACATTGCGTATTTATTTCATGTCCTTTTCATTGATATTTCACAACGCGGTAAAACTGCTCCTTCATGACGTAAAAATGACGTAATTCATGACATCATTATAGTATTGAACATTTGCAGATTTAGTATATTTATTATTAGAAGTTCAATACGCTAGAATTAAGTTGAAAATAAGATTGTTTAAACCAAGCAGAGTAACAATGAGTTTCAGCTCTGTCTTTGAATTTACTGTTGGATATTTTTTCAATATTCAGAAAAAATAAATTCAGCTAGCAATTTGAACTTAGGATTCGATATAAAATCAGAACGAAAAACATCATGAAATCTCCTTTAAATGTTTGTTTACATTGGTTTGACTGCAAAAGTAGCTCCGGCACTGCTGATTTTTTTTTTTTTTTTTTTTTTTTCATGGAGCTATGAAAAAGAAAATTTAGCCAATTGGAACTCGCCAATGTTTATGAAAAAAATTATTATTTAATTATAATCATGTTATGATTTGCTTGGTATAATGCATCACAGAGATGCATCAAACCCATATTAGCAAGAGAATGGTGTCTATGTCTTTGCAGTATTACAGTTGATTGTTGAGAGTGTGCAGGACAAGAAGACTGTTAATACAACACAGGAAGAAACCGACAACGAGTATTCCAATGTTTTTATTCACAGTAAACACCAACAGCAACTTTCAGGTAAGCTTTGTGTTCGTATATCATTGTATGTACATGACATTGTTTAAATAGAGATGAAATTGGTAGACTGCTCTTTACTCAAATACTCTTTAGCAAACAATGGTAACGTAACTGCTGTATTGTTACCAGTATCTAAAATAGCTGTATGTATATTTTACATAGTGTAGTTGAAGAACGTGGTGGCTCAGTCAGTAATGTACAAGGTTTGAAACCAAGAGGGTCACTCATTCGATTTTCAACTCAGCAAAACTGTTTTTGAAAATTGATGATAGTCACTGTGACCGTATTGTTTACTCACTCTGTCATACGAGAATGATTGTGTGCGAAAGCAGCCACAATTCGGGAATGTTATGAGAAACACATGTAAACTGATTCTCTATGAAATAATTAATAGGTGAACCAGTATGGCGGTATATTATAATAATGTCGATTACAGTGCTAAACACCATACAAACAAACCCGACAAAGTTGACTTTGTTACTTTCTGTAAAAGTTGTCCCCTCTATTTGATACATTTCCATGCCATGTGGAAAGTACATGTAATGCATCTGCTTGATGTGTTTCACCAAGTAAGACATACCATTATCATGGAGTCATAAAATCCTTTTGTCTATAACAACCAACTGAATCCGAGGTAGACTAGTCCTTTGACATGTAAAACACTGACCCAAAGCAAAAGTTTCCACACAGATCAGCCTGCACGTAAATTTTGCAAATGCATTAAACACTCTTTTCACAAATCATGGCTTATTTACCTTTTCAATCTTTTTTATAGTCGATGAATACAGACCAAAATCAAAAAGTCAGAAGTATGTCCATGAAGTGGGAGCTTTAATTCTACAGGTGGGTTTGGATCCCCGTGTTACTTTCTTCGCCAACTATATACATTGCAATTCGGTCAATCCTGCTGAAGACATCAGGTTTTATGCCGTCTTCCTACTTTAGTACACCATTGTTTACCAAACGACGAAATTTTGCACCCCACCAAATTAAAAACATTTCTAGACAAGACAACAGTTATTGCACTAATCATGACATCTGTCTTTGATGGGGTAGAAAATGTTATAAAAAAAAGTCAAAATGCTGGTTTTCAGCTTTTCTCTTTTCCCAGTAATGGTTGAAACAACCTCCAGGTCTAAGAGATCTCTATTTTGGTACTATTATCTCTTGGTAGATTAACTTACATTGCATTGAAAGACCACCTGATGTGACAGAGCACTTTATTTTGAGTTACATACATTAGAAATATTAGTTTTAAGCCTTAACCACAATATCCTGAGTTTTAATGACCCCGAGAAAGAGATTTTTTTTATAACATTGTTGGAAAATGAGAAAATGCTGGACACCAGTATTTTCTCCTTTTTATTCAAAGTTTTCAAATTCCATCATTTCAGTGGCATTTGATTTGTCTTCTGCACATGCTTTGAATGTGGATCAATTTAAAATTGTGTTGTTCAACAAAGAGTTATTTTAAGTTAATTTGTCTCAAAGCAAACAATTTTTTAGGTATAATCCATAATGTGTGCTTATACGATGGGGATTTGTTTTTGACCTGATAGGAAATATTGAAGAAAAAGTTGAAAATGCTTATAAGCAATACTTTCACCTATTCCACATTGTTTTCAAAAGCCTTTATCCTCAAGGTCTTTGAACAACGCTATTGGTTAATTGCAGGTTGTATATAACAAAAGTAAGTTAACCCTATGGCTGCTAAGCTCCACTCACTGACCTTTTTCGATCAGTGTAGATCAAGATTAGACTGAACAGAACGTGCAGTCTAATCTTAGATGTATACTTTTCCATATGTTGAGATTTGTCGGGCGTGATTCAAGGTCCCCAAGAAAGAAGCTTTGGTAACCAGCATTTTTTCCCTTTCCCACAACATTTTCTGTTCTTTCAGATCCCAACATGTGGACCACATTTAGGTTGTTGTTTACAAAAGCTTTCAATGCGGACGAGTCTACAATTTTGTCGTGAAGTAAATGGTTAACTCTTTCCCTCACAATAGCGTGATATAACGACCCTGAAAACCTGTTTTGTAGGCAATCTTCTGAAAATGTATACAAATTAGACAGGTCCAAAATCATGGCATCTGGTAAAGACGTGAGATCGGAAATGTAGTTTATCAATTTGGCAGTTTAAGCATTTATCACACAATCCAGAGTTTTGACACCCTCGAGGAAAAAACTCTTTGAAGGTATTGTGGGAAAAGGGAGAGATCAATCATCTTTTTCATACATTGTTTTCTACCCTTCGGACGACACATTTTATGTCTTAGTTTGTTGTCTGCAGATGCCTCAAATTTAGACAAGTGTAACATTTCTATGGAAACAGGAAAAGGATTTACCCAAAGAATATTTATTGATAAATATAGGATGAATACAGTGAAAAATATATGTAAGAAAAAAGATGTTAGTGAAACACGCTGAAAAATGGATGTACCAAAAGATCAAATATGCAACAGAAATTTTTATAGCAATAATTGTCTGAGTTTGTCAAAGACTTTGAAAGTTGTTTGTATATGTAGCATAAACACGCTGCATAAAATGTATAAAGATTACCTGAAAGTGTTCATTGTTTGTACTCAAGACCTAAAGCAGTACAAGTCTTTACCAGACAAGGAAAAATGCGGATTTTTACAAAGTGAAAGATTTTGCAAAAATCTATCTAAATATGGCTCAAATGTAGGTATTTGACATGGTTGGAAATATTGTAGAAAAAGGAGAAAATGCTAGTACTAGCATTTTTTCCTTTTCCGAGAATGTTTTCAAATGGCTTCTTTCTCAGGGTCGCAAAAAGTCGGGACAGTAAAAGGGTACACTCTTCACCACTAGTACAGGTACAGTCGAGCTAATTTTAATGAAAACTATGAACAGTAAGTCTTTCGTTTGACCAAACTTTTCTCATATTCTCTAGAACCATGAGGAGAAGGGCGCCCTCATTATTTGTAAATCTCCGACGGAATCTTACGTGGCTGAGTTCTGGTCTCTAGTTAAAGAACATAACATAAAAACTATTGTTTCTTTGTCGCCGAGCAAGGTAATAGTTCTTCTTTTTTCTGAATTTTAGGAAATGTTTCTTTTAAGCAAGACATAGTTGTCACAACTTCAGCCCGGTGTTTATGCGTGTGCTAGAGTGTCCAGCTGGATTTCTTGAGTCATATCTTCTTCATATATAAATGGATTTTAAAAATTAGTTCGCACAATTTTTCTCCTTTATAAAAAGATGTGCTTTTTAAAGAAAAATGTACAGAAAGGTCAAGGTTCTAGGTCACACTTGAAGATAAAATGATGAAATTGTCACAAAGAGAGCTTTTCCAAGCCACAACTTCTAAATTTATGGATGGATTTATATTTCGGATTATTGTTCTCCTTCACTTGTTCAGGTAGGTCTAAGGTCAAGGTCACACATGAAGGACAAACAATAAAGTTGTCATACATCGAGCTTGTCAGAAAGTAGGTCACTAACATCATTTTTTTTAACATATTCACTACAAGTATGTCATCAATTTTATCTATCCAAGATGATTTTACTCAGAATACCGCTTTAAGGCCAATATTTTTTTGTTTCAAGTAGGTCTTACTTTACGTTCACAGTAGAAGGTCAAATGATAAAATTTACACTTCTTTTAGGGCGTTATGGATTGAATGGATCGATGAGCCTTTAAATAATTCACTTCATTTTCTTCAAAGACTAAGTCAAACTTGCGATTCACAATTAGAGTTTCATGTAAATCTCAGTTTTGGTACTATCCCATTTTAAACGTTGGCTGTTGCAATACTGATCATCATATGGAGAGAAATTAAAAGAATGACAAGTATAAAAATACTAAACTGATTATTCACAGAGTACGTCACTGGGCTTAGGCAACAAAATGATTCAGACAAAGTTTGGTCTTTCCCTGGCAGAGGAGCAGAACACACAAACCTTCACGGAATCGAAAATATCCCTATCAGTATGTATACAAACAAAGTCAATCTTGAATGGATGGATGGATGGATGGATGGAAAAGTGGGTGGTGGAAGAATGGATGAGATGATAGATGGATGGGTCAGTTTAGAGATGAATGGATAGATGGGTCGGTAGATGGATGGATGTGTAGGTCTGTATGTGGGTATATGGATGGATGGATGGATGATGTGTAGTCGATATGTGGTGGGTTGATGGAAAGATAATTGGTAGTTGGGCAAATCAATGGACTGATGAAATAGACGACTAGATGATCTGATGGATTGATGGGTTAATCGGTGGATGGAAATGTTTGAGACAAGAAAATTGTTTGTTACAAACATTTTTCCTTTTCTTGCAATGTTTTCTTCCCTTTCAGAAAACTTAGGTTCATTCATACATATTTCTGTCTGCAGCTGCTTTCAGTGTTGGAGAATTTTTTTTTCCACAATGTTATTCTCTATAAGAGAACATTAGCTCATTTTTTTGGAATTTCAAATTCATTGTCTACAAAGTGTCATTGCTCCACAATATTTAAAGTTGTAGGAGTCTGAAATTTGTTGTTAAGGAAGCGTTGAAATTCTCGAATTGTTGTTGTTACTTACCATTTATATGCCTTGATTTTTTTAAACTAGGATGACACCACTGCCTCTCATTTTCAATATAAAAAGTGCAGTTCTGGAGACAATGTCCCAAAAGATATTTCTATGGTGCGATTTGTCGAAGCAATTTTGGATCGCCAGAGACGCCTTAGTGACATAGAACCTGTTCTGGTGTACTGCAAGTATGCATTTTACAGATCAATACATATGTAGTAGTATGTTTTAGTAATTTTCCTATGGCTTGTATTTTATTCAAGCTGTATGAAGAAATCTAAGATGACAAAAATATATCTATGCAAAGTTTTCTTCCAAGACGTCGAAATTTTCCAACACAAAAAGAAGCAAATACAATTGAAATGAAAGTCACTACATACGAATATTACGTTGTAGTAACTGTCCTAAGGCTGGCTTTGCTTCAAGCTGCATGGAGAAATTTGGTATCTGTGGCGACCTTCCGTGTTGTAAACTTCATAATTTTTCAACATAGTTAGGTGAAAAATAAGTCCCTCGAAATTTACAGAAAGATCATATTTCTTTCATTTAAGACCTGCAAATCTAACAAACAGTATATTGCAGAAATTGAAACAAATGGAGGTTTAGTGCGTTATTTCGTCATTTTACATAATATCATAGTGTTGCCTTTTGACCAGTCGAATAAGAAACCAAGTTGTAAGTGGTAAATAGCTGTAAGCACTAAGGTATGGTCATCATAATCATATTTGAGGCTATATTTGACACCGCCAGATGCACTTTGTGATACAAGGGAATTCTGGTATATCACATTTCCTGTTTCTCTTTTCCGAAGACAAATTCCATCATGATAGCAATACTCAATTTGTTGTCTGGAGAGTCCAGTGTTTTAAGCAAGAGCAAGCTTGAAATTTGGTCAATTTTAAAATTTTGTTTAGATTTTTTCAGCATGTTTTATTCATAACCATACAATCCCAAACTTTAAGGACAGGAGAAATTACGTTTTCATTGTTTGTTTTGTTTGTTTGTCTGTGTGTGTTACTATTTTTTTTTTCAAACACTTTGAAAATATAAAGTTTATACACTTTCAAAGACAAATTTCATCATTTGAGCCACATTTTTACTACATATTCTTTAAATCTGGACTAGTTTTAAATTTTGTCATGTGGTTAAGCGTTAAATTGAATTTCTGTATTGCAGATAGAGTGAAGTTGAAAGTTAGAGAACAATGTTAGTTTGAAAAACATTTTAAAAAATCACTTTTTTCTCAGCGATGTCGTGAAGCAGTCAGGACTCTTGTGTGTTCTACTGAGTGAAATCAACAGAATAAATCGAGCTGATGGTCATATCAACATTATACAAACAGTGAAAATGATGAAAGAAAGAAACATTGATATTATTGGAAATTTTGTAAGTAATATTCAAGTATCTCTTTACTTATATTGTATTATTACTTTAGTGTAATACTTACCAGACAACATAACTCTTATTTGAATGAACATTTATGGATTTGCTAAGTAGGTAAAATTTGCGAAATGCTACTTTTTTTTCAGTTCAAGGAAGTTCGAAGTCACGGTATTATGCTCCAAAAAAATAAAAACGAAAAGATAATGTTTCAGTTTAAAAGCCCGTGTTTGAATTAACAATTCTTTATTAATGTGTCTATATAGCAAAAGTCTATGAAAAGCTAGCACGAAACATACTTTTTGGTCAGATCACCCAGGGTGAGATGGTTGGCACTAGATTAATAACGTGCATTTAATAAATACTTTTAATGAAATGTCATGTATAATAATCTCATTGAAAAACTTTATTTTTGGGGTCAGTTCAAGATTGATTGATTGGTTGTATGGTCTTTAACTCGGGTTTTTAGATAAATCACGGCGGTCAGTGCACTGATCCATGCTATCCTTGAGTTTCTTTCACCAGTACTCCGCACAATATTCTTTCCAACCCACTCTTTGCTTTCCAACATAGCCATCGTCGAAACAATTGTCAAAAGTGAGGGAGAGAAATGAGTCCTGTCGCATTGACTATCATCAAACCTCGAAAAGAAATCGGCTGAGCCAAGGATCAAACCAGCGAATCTGTTCTCAAGCCCTTTCTGCTACCCACTGCGCTACCATGTGTTTGTGGTGTCCATGATAGTGAGTAAGAACACTCGGCCTCGTTACCATAAGGTCCCAAGTTCGATACCCGGAGTAGGTGTCAACTTTGGGATTGTTCATTGGCCCACTAAACGGCTCGAGTACTGGTGTAGTTCCAAGGAGGCAAAATCGAGAGAGATTAGTATAAGGTGTAAGAAGTTGTTTCTCAGTCGATGTAAAATAAATATGTTTAAACTTATATTTACCGACTGGGCTACCGGGTCTTACTATACTTATAACGATATAAAACTTACCAATTAGTTAGATGGAATGTTTAATGTTTTTGTTTTTCACTGTTATGGCCTAGATTTGGCTAGCTTTGTTATCTTTTTCACAACTATTGTGGTAACAAAATGTGCCGTCTGATCTTGATGTACACAGGCTAAAAGGCAATTGCTTGTGAAAGGTACTGTAAGGGTAAAAAATAATATGTAAGCTTTGAATTTCATCGAATCCTGACATAACATTGACCCGTTGTTTTTAATCTTTATTTCAGGACCAGTACAGGTACATATATGACGTAATCCTGGCTCGTTTACACGAAAGCACATATCAGAATCAGTGACTGTGGCCTGATACATGTAATGTAGCTTGTAGTATCAAAAAATTAAAACTTCGAGAAAATCAACCGATATCTATGTCATATGAATTAATTCAAGTTGAAAAAGTACAATTCGGTAAATAATCTCTGAACCAAATGTTTGCATAAAATGCAACTGCATGCTAGCACATCATAATAAGGAATTCATATGTCATTGAAAGGTACAAAGATCTAATTGAATGTCAGTATAGTCTGTTTATGTGCACACATGTGTATGTTTATGTAGGCAAATTCAGAAGATTTATATACATAATTTTTCTTTGTTTTTCGTTTTAACTGAATTTTCGAAAACTTTGAAAGATTTAAAAACGGCAATACCTTATATACTGAATCATTTAGTGTAGTTGTAAGAATTAACATGAAATGTTTTTGTTGAAATCCTTTCTTTAAAGTGTTCTGTTTGTACATATACTTTGTCCATAGTCTTCTTGTTTAGGTAGTTGAGGTAAGAATCCAGCGGAATTAGAAACAGATGTAGTGAAAAATTGGCAAAAATAGTTTTTTAATAATGGTTGAAATTGTATTCCAATATAGTTTCATTTTCATTTCAGTTTAAGTTCAAATACAATTCATATGCTGACTTAAAGGGACTTGTTTAGATTTGTATTGTTTACAAGAATTTCTCGTATAGCACTGATAGATACTTCTAAATATGTTCTGGCAAAAGGAATTTAATACATCTCTGTGATGCACTATACCAAACATGCCATCATATATTTATGGATTTATAATTCAATATTAGTTTTTTTCATGAACATTGGAGAGTTCTGATTGGCTGAAAATTTTTTTCATAGCTCCATGAAAAAAAAACAACAAAAAAACAAAAAAAAAACCCAAAAAAAAAAACAATCAGCAGTGCAGGAACTACTTTTGCAGTCAAACTAATGTAAACAAACATGTATATTTCATAATGTTTTTTTTCGTTCTGATTTTATATCGAGCCCGAAGTTCAAATTGCTAGCTGAATTCATTTTTTCTGAATACTGAAAAAAAATCCAACAGTAAATTCAAAGAGAGAGCTGAAAACTCATTGTTACTCTGCTGGGTTTAAACAAACTTATTTTCAACTTAATTCTAGCGTATTGAACTTCTAATGAAAAATCCAATCAATCTGCAAATGTTCAATACTATAATGACGTAATGAATATGTCATTTGTACGTCATGAAGGAGCAGTTTTACCGCGTTATGAAATATCAATGAAAAGGACAGTGTATGAATACGCAATGTTGGATTTACAAACAAAGAGCAGTTAGAATTATTTAAGTGCATATTTGTTGTCTGCGATATTGAATTATAAGGAATGAAGATAATTTTTTTTTGTTTGATTTCATGGAGGTATGAAAAAAAAATACTAATCACACTTTTGTATGAAACCGTGAATGTATGAATCCGCTTCGCGGTTTCATACAGTGTGATTAGGTTTTTTTTTCATACCTCCGTGAAAACAGCAAAAAAAATCTTCATTCCTTAAATAAAACCCGTTTTGTCTAACAAACCAGTGAATCACGAGATAAAATGTTTCTATGATAAAATGACCAGTAACAAAAAGGTTTGACCCATGTCAGCCTGCAGAGACCTGGTTTGAATTGCATTAAACCTCATTTTCACATAGCATTGATCATATATTTTACTCTACATGTGGAAAGAAATTGTACGATAACACTCAGCATAAAGGTTTTGCATTGTAAATAAGAAGATGATTGTTTAGCAACTTAGACCTTATTACACGAAAAAACTTTAGTCTCTTACTTTGCTTGAATCTGCTAACAGACTCATTTTCAGGCTTAGGTTGGCATTTACATTTGAGATGCCATTAACAGACGTTAGTACACATTTGCTTATCCAAAGTTGACATATTTCAGACTAACCTTCGTAAAAATATGTACTTTATTCTCTAATAGGCAAAAGTCCATTTTGTTTAAGTAACTGGAATATTGGCTGCCGCTTTGTAACTGACATAATGTTGAAAATGGCGTTAAATACAAAACAATAAAACTAATAGAAAACTACTCAAGTATCTCAAATTTTTGTTTCGAATTTGGACAGAATATTTTCCATCCTGACCAATGAGGCTTTCTTTGAAATCGTGGTTTAAACAGAAAATGTTGCTAATCTACAGAATGTTTTCCTTGCTATTTGAATTTTGCTGAATACTTTTAGCTATGATATAATTTTAGCCAAATCTGAAGGGGCTTATTGGGCTTTTTTCATTATTATTGTAACAGGCATTTATTTCGACAACGTTTTTTCTTTTTTTTTTTTTTTTTTTTATTTAAGGCAGGTCCTACTATCTAAGCAACAATTAGTTGGAAAACACTTTTGACATTTACAATAAAAAAGGTTGACTACACAAGAAGGACATTGGACACAGCACAATCAGAAAATCTCTCCTCAAGCACTTCATGCTTAGGTTAACTAAAAGTGCAGGTAGCCAGTTTTTTTTTTTTTTTTTTTCCTATGCCCACAATGTTTTCTTACATTGCAAAAATTGAAAAACTCTGTTGAGAATGTTTTTAAGGGAAACACTAATAATAGAAACGGTAAGAAAGCACCACGATAAACCTGAAGTAAACATGAAAATAATATTGAATGCCAAAAATAATACAAAAAGGCTTATTTATCAAATATGTTTGAGTCCATTTTAACAGAATATTTTCTATCCTATCAAATTTAGCTTTCTACAAAAGTCGTGGAGAAATGTTGATGATCACCATCAATCTGTAACGTCCTGTTTTCTACATTATCGTTTGAGTCCCATTCACAAAAGCCTTATTAGGTTTTCGGCCTGAAACATTTTTTGTAAAACACTTTTAAAGACAACACTGTTCTGAGGAAAAAAAAAAAAAGATAAATTCAATAAAAGTATAAAAGTTTTAATTCGGAGAATTTAACGAAAGAGGTGTTTTTGAAAGTGGTAGTTTTGTATGTGATGAAGTATGATGTCATTGTACTCATTTGAATATGATCCACCATAATTGGCACGTATCAACGATTATGTGGCTTTCTTATACCAGCCAACATGAAATTCTGGCACAAAATTTCAAAATTACTTAAGAGGCTGCGAAGCACATTATGAGCATACTTGTAACATTTTTTTTTTTTTCTATAGATTGTTTATAAACTTTCGCTACACTTATTTCAGTGTTAAAACATTTATTCTGATATGACACGTGAATTCGGTTCTATAAACGAAAGCGTGGTAAAATCTACGTTATTCCATGTAGAGTGACGTCATTCTATATAGAGTGACGTCATTTCACATAAAGTAAGTAAGTAAGTTATTCAATGGAATATAATCAGCATCCGCGTTTTTACTATAAGTATGAACTTGTTTTCCTTTGATTAAGAGTTGGTCATGTTAGAATCGAAATAATATTCTTTCTATCGTGGTTTATCGTTCAGTAAACCACGTTGTGAGTTATGAGGCGCAATGAATAAACCACTCGGGCTTTCGCCCTCGTGGATTATTTATTGTGCCTCATAAGTCAAAACTGTGGTTTATTGTACGATAAACCACGATAGAAAGTAGATATAGAGGCTGCGCCACTCGTGAAAATATTACCGATGATGTTCACTCGATGAAATAAATTTTCGATCTTTAACCGAAAAAAAAAAACAAACAAATATTTTATTTATTTCATGCTTTCAACCCTTTCTGGAAGGAACTTTATCAAAATCCAGTACAGTTCTTTTCAGTTATTCCCCGTGGCGTACCCCCTCCGCATAGCAACGCATTACAATATTACGTCAAGCGCTAGAAATGTAAGGTAAATGACGTTGTTACGAGCCAAGCGTAACGAGAAAGAAAACCAGCAACAAGCCTTTAACAATTAAAAAAAATATTTCTTAATGAACAAAGACAAAAGAGCACAATAGGAGTTAAGTTTGAATGAAATATTGTCAATTCTAATCTTAGAACAAGAAATACAATAAGTACCTCAAAATTAAGATTAATGTTTAGACTACAAAAAGAATGAAATTTCTGGTTCCTAAAACCTATATTAACAATAGTTTCAACTTGCAAGTAGATATGTGCAACCTGTATCAAAATAAAGTTATTCCAACTTACAGATGTATATCCCAAGTTAAATCCAACACTTTTCACTAATTCTGTATCCACAAAGCCACAAGTCTAACTTCAAAATCCAAAATCACCAAGTAAGTCACCCCTATTTATATCACCTTGGAAAATTCTAGATTAGTATTTTCTAGAAACATGACATCATCGATTAGTAAACAGCTTGTTTACTAACAACCTGTTTCTAAAAATAACCACAATGGAAAACCAATAAACGATGTTCATGTTTCTAGAATATTCTGAAAACAGGTCACTGTATATCCTACCTACATAACACTTCCCCTCCTAAAGGAAAAGAAAGTTTTAAGAAGTAAAGCTTTCTTTTGTCTGAAGATAGAAAATATCATTACATATAAATGTACATGAAAATACATTAAGACAAATGTTAACTAAATACAAATTTAAATATCATACATGAAGACAAATGTTAACTAATTACAAGTCTATTCACTTTTAACAAGATCAAATGTTAATTTGGCTTTAGTCAGTCTTTCAAAAAATTCTCTGATGGTCTTTAGATGTTCGTTCCAATCATCGCTGTGAATGATGACATCATCGATATAGGCCCTACCGCCGTCCAATCAAGATACATGTATTATCATGTTGATAAGATTAGTTTTAATCCCAAAAACGGCATAACTTTGCACTGATAAAGTCCATAGGACTTACAAATATAGAGATCTATTCAGCTTTTTCAGTGAGAGGAATTTGCCAAAATCCTTTTAGAAGATCAAAGTTGCTTACATATTTTGCATGACCAATACTGTCAATGCAGTCATCTACTGTTGGCACTGGAAACGAATCAGTCTTGGTCACAGTATTAACTTTTCTATAGTCAGTGCACATCCGAAAAGTTCCATCTGGCTTCAGTACAAGAATACAGGGAGAACTCCATTCACTTTAACTAGGTTCAATAAAGTCATTCTCCAATAGATACTTGATTTCCTCTCTAAGATGCTCCAATTTCTTGGGATTCATTTGATATGGATGTTGTTTCACTGGTTTTGAATTTTCAGTGTCCACATCATGGTATATTGTATCTGTCCATGTTGGAATATCAGAGAACAGGTGCTCATATTCAGAAATTAACTTTTTTAATTCATATTTTTGATTATTATCTAAATGTGAAAGTTTTTTATCTAATTTTTTTAAAATATCAGAATTCTGAAGTTTTTAAGAAATAGGGTTAGACTTATCAAAGTTCATTTCTTCACAGTTTATGTCTTCATAGTTAATGTGATTTTGATTTTGAGGGACTGAGGAAACTACATTTATTGGTGAAATAATTGAATTATCCCTATCAACATATTCTTTTAACATATTAACATGACATAATTGCGTTTGCTTTCGCCTGTCAGGAGTTGTTATCACATAATTTAAGTCACTGACCTTTTTCTCTACAGAATAAGGACCAAAATATCTTGCTTGCTGAGACCTACCAGGAATTGGCAGAAGAGCTAAAATATCTTTGTTCATTTTACATTGAGTTTTCTCTAAATGATTAAGAATTTTGTGGTAGGTTTTATTGATGCCTAAATGACCTGACATAGGTGTTTCATGAGCTAAGCTTAATATTTCTAATCTATATGACTTAGGAATGACAACTTGATGATTGACAGCCCACTCATCATCAACAGAGACTTCAGGAGGGCGCCACTTTCTCATTAATATTCCACTTTTGATATAAAAACAGACAGGTTCCTGTGAAAGATCAGTTTCACTAACAGCTTTATGAAATAAAGGTGCTATTTCTGGATCACTGTGTTGGTCTTCACTTAGTTTTGACCTTGACCTTGTATCATGGCCTTCTTTAACTAAAGGGGAAGATGTGTAATCCAATTCTGATGAATTATGTTTAGAATTTGTCTGACTTTTTGACGGGTGTTGCGAACTAGACCTGTTAATTTCATTTTTAGATAAATGACCCAACAGAGAATCAGATAAGTCAATATCAGACTGATTTTCAGTCAAAATGGCTTTCTTTGCCATAGCTCTATAAACTGCACATGACGGGTAAAGGTCAGGAATTTCTTCCTCAATCGGATCAAGTGATTGATCCATACAAGGTGTGTCAGTTACAAGTGGATTAACAATTACCTTATCTCCGGCTAAATCATTGCCTAATAACAAATGAACACCTTTAAAAGGTAAATTTTTCTAATACCAACAGTCACTAGACCATTAATTAAGTCTGAAGACAAATAAATGTTATGAAGCGGAACAGTAACAAATCCACATTCTACACCCTGAATAAGGACACTTGTCCCTGAAGAAGTTTTCTCAGAAAAAGACAGGACATATGATAAAATAAGAGATTGAGAAGCTCCAGTATCACGTAAAATTTTAATAGGGATAGACTGGGCAAAATCACTTTCTAGTGACACAAAACCATCTGATAAGAATGGTTTATAAATCTCCATAACAGTATCAGTCTCAGGTACTTTGGCCTGGACAAAGGTTTGATCCTTAAAACATGGCTGAGGTGTAGACTTTAATGAAGTAAAGCCTGTAGGCTTAAAGCTTTCTTGTTTTTCCTATTTTCTTTTTAAAACAGGACATTCAGAAATAATATGACCTGATTCTTTGCAGTAATTACAAGTGGGTCGAGATAAGGGATTTTGACCTTTGGCTTCATAAGGAGACTTGGGTTTGGAACTATTCTGATTGGAGTTGTCATTAAATTGATTAAAATTTGGTTTAGGACCAGTAGATGAATAAAAAGTTTTTCGAGGGTTTGATTTATTCATGAAAGAGACCTTATGCATCAAGGCAAAGTTGTCTGCTAAGCAAGCAGCTTCTTCTAAAGTTTCAATTTCTTTCTCGTCTAAGAAAGTTTTTACATCTAAATTAATACACCTTTTAAATTCTTCAACTAACAGAAGTTGTCTAAGTTTTCCATGATCTGAACCTATTTTCTTTGAATGGCACCACCTATCAAATAATTGTTCTTTAGTTCTAGCAAATTCAACATGGGTTTGATCATTTTCTTTTCTGCAATTCCTAAATTTTTGTCTATATGCTTCAGGTACCAATTCATAAACCTTTAGAATCAATTCTTTAACATTATCATAATTAGAAAACTGTTCATTACTTAGTTGTGAAAAAAATATCGCGAGCCTTTCCAGTTACAAGACTTTGCAAGAGTAAGGTCCAGTGTTCTTTTGGCCATTTCAAATTTTCAGCAAATCTTTCAGAATATGCGAAGTATTTATCAACTTCCTGTTCTTGAAATGGCGGTACAAGTCTGAGGTGTTTTGTTATGTCAAAGTCATTAACCATATGCAAAGATGGTCTTTCTTTATTTTCTAATTCTAATTCTTTCATTCTCACCTAAAACTGCATCTTTTCTAACTCTAATTTTAATTCTAATTCTTTTTCTTTCATTCTTTCTTCTCGTTCTAATTCTTTTTCTTTCACGCTTTCTTCTTGCTCTGACTTTAGTTTGAATTTTTCTAACTCAATATTACTTTTAATGTCTGTCTGAGACACAAGAATAAGAGACAGAGCAGACGAGTCAAGTATTTCTTCACCGACTAAAAACTGAACAAAATAATTTTTAATTTCATGCTTTAACATAGTACCTTCAATGGCAGTCAGTTTATAATGAGAAGCAAGATCTAACAAATCAGACTTTTTTGCCAAATTTAACAACTCCTGTGACGGCTCAACAATAAAATTTTCAAGATCAAATGACATAATTGCTTTTTGCTGGTTCAGTAGAATAAAATTCAAATTCAAATTCAAATTCTAATTTTTTATTACTGTTTATTATCTAATAAAATTTAATACTGTTGAAAGTTCAAAATAATTTCAAAGTATATCCAAAATTACTAGATGATATATCCCGGACGAGCCCCCAATTTCTGTTACGAGCCAAGCGTAACGAGAAAGAAAACCAGCAACAAGCTATTAACAATTAAACAATATTTATTAATGAACAAAGACAAAAGAGCACAATAGGAGTCAAGTTTGAATGAAATATTGTCAATTCTAATCTTAGAACAAGAAATACAATAAGTCCCTCAAAATTAAGAATTATGTTTAGACTACAAAAAAAATGAAATTTCTGGTTCCTAAAACCTAAATTAACAATAGTTTCAACTTGCAAGCAGATATGAGCAACCTGTATCAAAATAAAATTATTCCAACTTACAGATGTATATCCCAAGTTAAATCCAACACTTTTCACTAATTCTGTATCCACAAAGCCACAAGTCTAACTTCAAAATCCAAAATCACCAAGTAAGTCACCCCTATTTATATCACCTTGGAAAATTCTAGATTAGTATTTTCTAGAAACATGACATCATCGATTAATAACAGCTTGTTTACTAACAACATGTTTCTAAAAATAACCACAATGGAAAAACCAATAAACGATGTTCATGTTTCTAGAATATTCTGAAAACAGGTCATTGTATATCCTACCTACATAACAACGTCATATTTCCTATCTGGTTGTGAGTCACGCCCATTTTACCTAGGTAACTAGAATATAAAAATCGGTATTTTCACTGGTCGTAACCATGAAATATCGAAAATTATTTCACCGATATTTCTCGATAACCTACTGGAAAGCATGAAATAATATTTCTTAATCAACATCATGAAAATCTATAGAACCCCCTTTAACCCGTTACCACACAATGTCTAGTGTTAAGAACCCTGAGAAAGAAGCCTTCAGAAAATATTGTGGGAAAAGAAGAAATTGCTAATAATCAGTAATCATACAATTTATTCTACCCTTTCATGGACAACATACATTAGTCATTAAGTCTCAGATTTTGTTTTCTAGTGTAGAGTTAAGATGCTATATCTGAGAGATTCAATTTAATGCACTTTTTTTCTAATTTGTAAATTTTGCCTGTAAATTTTCATTTTAATATTTATGAAAAAAAAAAAATAATAATAATAATGTAGATAACTTTTCTTCTATCATAATATGATTCATATGTTCTACACATTGCATTTGCTCGAAATATGTGAAATATTTACCAAAATGGCAAAATTTAAGATCGGTCACATTTCAAAGCACTTGCAGACGACAAATTAAGTGTGATTCTAATGATCAGATATACTTTGATAAGTGACTAGCAAATTCTCCTTTTCAAATATGTTCAAAAGTGTTTTCCCTCGTATTGGATAAAACTGTGGATTGTGTGGCAAAGGGTAACTTAATGACAGAAAACTCAATGACCTTTAAAATTATGGGAAAACGAGGAAATGCCGGTGACCAGCCATGATAGAAAACTAGATGACGGGAAGCATTGTGTGAAAAGGAGAAAACACTTTCCCGCTATGTTTTTAAAAGCCTTCTCCTTCGGAGTCATTAAAGCTCAAAATTTTAAAGTAAAGGGTAAAAACTCAATGTTTTCATAAGTGCTATGATTTTAACTCATCCTTGAACGTGTCTTTCTCGACTTCAGTTGTCTTAGCAGCCGGTGCAGATAAAGATTTGTCTGCCATCCTGAAACACTACAAAGAAAAGCAATCATAATGTTACTATCACCAGACTATTCTGTGTTTTATGACATAAACAAAAACGCTTTCAAAGATATGGTAGAAAATGAGAGAATACCAATGGATTTTTTTTTTCTTTTCCAACCATGTTGTGTTTTGTAACCCTTGCTCCTTTTTTTGCCAAGATTAACCATTTCCACAAATTCCGGCGTTTTAACAGCTTTGAAGTGGAAGGCTTTTAAAAAAAGTTGCTGGTTACCAAGATTTTCTCCATTTCCCACAATCATGTCTTACCTTTCAAATACAGTTTTGTCATTAGCAACATTAAATGTTGTCTACGAATATTTCATTTTGGACAAGCCCATAATTACATTTTGTGGTTAAAAGAGTTACCTGTTTCTCCTGTAAACGCTTTCAATTAGGATAAGTCTGAAGTGTTGTCGTTTGGTATAAAAATAAAGACACTGATTTCAGAGAAATTCTAGTAAACCCTGTACCAAACGTCCCTAAAACAAGTTTTGAAAACATTGTTAAAGAAGGTAACAAGGAATTTCTTGTTATTATTTTTTTTCACCCTTTCATCGACAAATGGGCAGCATTTAATTTGTGATTTGCAAGTGCTTTTGATTTAGAAAAGTCTTTTTTTTTTCTTTTCAAATTGTAAAGAATGAAAAAATATATATATTGATTTGTGGTATCAATGAAGGCTTTAGGTTTTTATAGATCTTGAAGATTGTACATAATAGTTCTGTTTGAATCATAAGATCTTTTATTTGTAAAACCAATTTTCTATTTTTGGAATACAACGTGAATAATAACTTGTCATTAGTGGCCAGCTGTATTAAGCAAGCAAGGTCCAGTTTAACTTAAGTTTCGATGAACCCTTAACAGAGCAGAATTTTGAATGCCTTTTGAAAAAGAAAAGAAAAAAAAACTGATTACTAGCATTTTCTACTTTTCCCTCATTGCTTTTCGACCTTTGCGAGACAAATCCGACATTTTAAGCAATATGTGATGTATCATTTGCAAATGTTTTTAATTAAAGTTTTAAAATTCCCATGTCTGGTCTAGTAAAGTTTGAAAAAAAAAACTTAATTTTTTTTTTGTACAATTTTTATTATTATAAATCTGTAGATTCTTTGTACAGTAGTATCAAAGACTATTTATATTATCTTGTTTGATTCAACACTTGTTCTGTTTGTATGGTAAAATTTTCTATTTTTTGAAATATTATGCAAAAACTGAATGGTAACCACCTCCATTATGCAAGCAACCTATGTTTTACAATCGCTTACTTTAGTCATCGGGAAGACAAATATATAATATGTTAGAATATACTTTGAATAAACAAGCTCCTGTCTTAGTCTTTTACGAAACAATCCCTAGTTTTAATGAAACTGTAAGAGAAGTTTTTTTGAAAACTGTATGGGAAAAAAGAAGATAATTCTAAACAGAATTTTCTGCTTTCCCCACGTTTCTGCTTTTCCCATATTGTTATGTCCTCTTTGTAAGGCAAGTCCTTCTTTTAGCAATATTCGATTTGCTATCTTCAAATGCTTTCAAATTCTGTTGTCTGGTGAAGAGGTAAAAAAAAATTGTTTGATATGAAGTTTTGTTATTCCAAATACTTTAGATAGCTTAAAAGTTTTGTTTTTTCAACGCTTCAGATTTTTCTCTTTTTTTTATCTTATTTATTTATTTTTTTTTAACATTCTACATATTACTTTTTCTTATTCGATTCATTTTTTTTTTTTTTTTTTTTTTTTTTTTTTTTTGTATGATTAATTTTCTCTGTTTGACATATTATGCCCGAAAGACTGTCTGTCTTTAGTGGCCTTCACTATTTAGCAACCAACCTGTGCAAAGCAAGCACTTTCTGAGGTCATATAGGATGAAATTCACCTTTACTGAATAGGAACCCCTTTGAGCAATCTTGGGTGTCCCTTATCATGGGTGGTTGATTATTACAGATTGGTCTGTAAATAGAAATTTTCATTATTTTTATATGTAATAGTTTTCGTTTTTGTTCTACGCAGTCCATTATTTCTATATGCAGTAATTTTAATAGGTTTTATATGAAATAATTTTTATGAGGAATTAGTTCAATACTTTATTCATTCTAACTACTTGTTTGCAAACAATAGAAAGATGTAGTGTTTAGACTCACTCATTTTTCATTCAGTCTCGAGATTGTATAACTCTGACATAGATGGCTTTTAAAAACATACTGGGAAAACGAGAAAGTAATGGTAACCAGGATTTTCCCAGTTTGGCATAGTGTTTTACCTTTTCAAAGATAAATCCCGTCCTTTAGGTCCCAGTTAATTTGTCTTGTTTAATTGTTTACACAGGTTCTCAGTCTTACCTCTTTACCAAACATTATCGAGATTAACGACCTTTGGGAAAAATGCTATTAAAAACATTGTAAGAAACGGAGAAAGTGAGGGTGACCAACATTTTCTCCTTTTCACACAACCTTTTATTACTTATTCAAAGACATATTCAAGTTTTTGAGTCACATTTCAGTTTTCATCTGCAAGTGTTTAATAATTGAACAAGTCGGAATTTTTGTCTTCTGGTAAAGAGTTAAAATTGAGTTTCACTGCACCTCAAAATGGTTTTCATAAAAGTTAAATTGCAAGAAGCAGACACTGTAAATTCAACATCAGAATGTGCAGTCTGATCTTGATCTATACCCTCCACAAAAAGTTAAGGATTATCTGTATTAAGACTAAATTGCTGCATATAGATATAAGCCATGCTCTGGCAAAATAGAATTTAATGGATTTGCGTGATTCATCAAGTCATCACATTATTATGAAATCGTTTAAACCATTTTGTCTAACAACCGACTGCTTCACGGAGTAGAATGGTCCTTGGACATGTAGAAATTTTACATTTTTTGAAAAGAAATAGCAACACTTTTCAACCCATGTCAGCCTGCACAGTCTGCCTAGGCTGACATGTGTCGAATCTTTTTCCAGATGCATTAAACCCCTTTCAACAGTATTTGACTGATATATATAGAGAGATCTATACTAAACATTTACCTTAAGAGTTCTAGAACCATTCCGTTATTATTATCATTTTTTGTTTTTGATGTAGATCACGATCAAACTGCAGATATTGTTGACCGGGCTACTGTCTAACTACTCTATATAATAGCTAGGCAACAGCATTCACGACTAAAGTTGGTAAATATTTTAGCTCGTGATTTCCTGCTTTGTAAAAATCAAATGATGTCTACCACCTCTTTTGGGTATTTTAAAACAGAGGGACTCTTGGGTAAAAAAGTCATTTTACCCGGATTCTCAATGGTCATTAAAAAAGTATGAATCCACTAAGCCTTTTATCAAACATTCTTGTTTTTCAACTTTTTCAACGACCTTCCGGTAGAAGACTGTTGAAAACATTGTTGGGAAAAGTAGAAAATGGTGGTCAACATCCTTTTCTACTTTTTAAATGCGGAATTTATCATTTTGAGCTACGCTATACTAGTTTTTTTGCCAATGGTCTCGATTTGGTCAAGTGTAAAATTTTGTCATTTGGTAGAAAATTAAGGCATGATTAGAATACACTGATTACATTCAAATCTGTATTACGAGACTCTCCGAGCGAGAAGTGGTCTTTTGCAGCAGGTAGTCTCTTTAAGCAAGGTCAGAAAAGTTAATTTAATTTAAGAATGGGCGTAAAATTAAATCATGGGTCTCTTAAAGGAATGGATCCTTTACACTTTGTGTTTTTTAAGAAAGATTTGAAGAAACTTCTTTTGTTCTGTAGCCTTAAAACAGTTTCCTACATTTTAATCGAATGTATGCAATGTAAATATACATATTTTTTAACTTTTTTTTTTTTAACTTTTTTTTTATTTATTTATTTCAACATTTTTCTAACAATTTCATAGTTTAACCTTTAAGGAGCCGGTTAAACAAAATAAATACTCTATTGAATAAAGAATAGTTCAGCACAGTGTAATATCAAGAATTATCCAGAATACCCTAACATGCTTGACAGTGTAGATCCAAGATCGATCAACACGTTTTGTGCTATCTAGTCTGGATTTACAAAGTCCAATAAAGTGCAAAACTTGGAGAAAAGGGTACTTTAAGGGTTGACTATATATATATATATATATATATATGTGTGTGTGTGTGTGTGTGTGTGTGTGTGTGTGTGTGTGTGTGTGTGTATATATATTTTTTTTTCCTGTTTTTCTGTAGATAAGCTTGTACAAAACCATACTTTTTTAGCTCAGCTTTTGTGATCGTGCTGGGGTAGGCTTCAGCCGTCTGACGTAAGTCATGGATCATCTGTTGTCAACTTTTACCTTGTATACACTCCAGAGACAACTTTTCAGTTCGATACTCATGAAACTTGGTCAAAATATTTGTTTTGATAATATCTCGAGCGAGTTTGAAAATTTGTTAAGATTGATCAAAAACTAGTTCAAGAGGTCTAATCTTTGAAAGAACCATTGCATACGCTCTGGAGGCTATATTTTCAGTGCGATACTCATGACAGTTAGTCAGAATATTTGTGTTGATGAAATCTTGGAGGAGTTTGTAAGCTCGGCTCTAAAACTGGGTCACGTGATCGAATCTTTGGAAAAAAATAACACTGTTTTTAAAAGCTCCAGAGGCTATTTCTTGAGTCCAATACTCATAAAACTTAGTTAGAAAGTTTTTCATGAAGATACCTCGCATGAGTGGTAAAATATGTCATGTCAAGTCAGAACCCAGGTCACTGAGTAAAATCTTTGAAAACCGTTGTGTACACTATAGAGGACACATTTTCATGGCAATACTTATGAAAATTAATCAATTTTTGGCTCCATAATGCCTGGAACGAGTACAAAAATGGGTACAGTCAGGTCAAAAGCTAGATCATGAGGTCAAATATTTGAGATGTCTTTACTACACCCAGTCTAATATATATTAAATTTGTCTTGATGATATCTCAGATAACATTGAAAATGCGTCACATCTTGCCAAAAGCATGGTCACCCGGTCATATCTGTGGAAAACCTTGTATTTATTCTGGAGCTCACGTTTGAGTTAACCTTCATGCTACCGACACATTTCCCAACATAATCATACGGACTCCACGCGGTATGATTAAGTTTAAATACTCATAAAAGAATGACTGTTGTGATGATATTAAAGATGTATTTGAAATGAGTCTCGTCGAGACAAAAACTAGGTTAGTATTTCAAATCTTAAAAAAACCTTGTGTACACTTAAGAGGCCATATCCTTAGACAAATTATAATAATAGTTGGTCTGAATAATTGTCTTGATGCCATTTCAGGCGACTTTGACGTTGTTAAAATCTTAGAAAGATTCGTGTATGTTCTATGGGCTACATTTTTAGTCGAATACTCATAAAAATTGGTTAGAATCTTTGTCTCGTCAATATCTCAGATCACTTTATGTACGGGTCACGAAGGATCAAAAGCTAGGTTACTAGGTCAAATTGGTTAAGAAAATGTGTACACTCTTGAGGCAACATTTGTGATCAAAAACTTATGAAATTTAATCAGAATGTTTGTCTTGATAATATGGATGAGCGTGAAAATGGTTTGCATTTGGTCAAAAGTTAGATCACCAGGTCAAATCATGGAAAACTTTGTATACTCTTAATTCGAATTGTTGGTCAAATTCAATTAAATGTTGGCCCGAATATCTGTCTTAATAATATTCTGGACTTTTTGCAAAAATGTCATGTCGGAACAAGAACTAAGACACATGTTAAAATCATAGAAAAAGCCTATGTATGACCTGTAGGCCACAGTTTCGGTCTAAAACTGAAGAAATTCAGTCAAAATGTTTTTCTTGATGATATATCGAACGAGTTCCAAAACTTGTCACATCAGGTCAGAATTAGGTCACCAGATCAAATCGTTGAAAAAATTTGTGTACATTATAAAGGCCATATTTTCATTCCAATAATCATTTAAGTTTGTCAAAATGTTTGTTTTGATAATATCAGACGAATTTGAAAATTGGTAACGTCATGTCAAAACTTGGTTGCCCGGTGAATCAAAGAAAATGTTTATATACATAATAGGAGCAACATTTTCATCAAATGAAAGTTGGTCAGAATGTTTGTCTTTTTGATATTTCGACCTAATTGCAAAAATGTGTCACGTCAGTTCAAAAACTAGGTCACTGGTTGATATATTTGAAAAAAGCCTGTGTACACTGTGCAGGCCACATTTCTAGTCCTAAACTCATAAAAGTTGTTTTACTCTTTGCCTTGTTTGTCAGACTAGTTTGAAAACAGGTCATTTCAGGTGAAAAACTGGGTCACCAGGACATATCTATCTCTGAAATGCCCTACTAACATTTTAGACTCCTTATCATCAGTCCAGTACGTATGAAATTTGGTCAGAATGTTTGTCTATATGAAAGTTAGGTCACAGAGACAAATTCTAGAAAAAGTTTGGATACACTCTAGACTCCTCCTCATCAGTCCAGTAGTTATGAAAATTTGTCAGAATGTTTTCCCTAATGTCTTGGAAGAGATTGGAAATGGGTTATGTTAGGCCTAAAAGACTTAAGTGAGCGACCTCAGGACCATTATAACCCTCTTGTTTCATTAATTTTAGAAATATTCCCTAAACGGTGTTAGATTTGTAGTCTTCAACAGCTTTTGTTAATTAATTAAGATTTCTATACATTTATTAATTTGAAATGTTTTGGGTTTTATTCTTCATCAATCAATCCTGTGTTTTGATCACCCCATGAAAAAAGAGCTTCTAGATCATTGCAGTAATAAGGAAAAATGGTGGTTATCAGCATTTTTTTTTTTTTTTTTTTTTTTTTTTTCTTTTCCGACAATATATATATATATAATTTCCTAACCCTATCAAAGATAGATCATATTGTTTTAGTAACATTTTTTTTTCTTTCAATATGGCACGAATTCCATTATTAGACCCAAATGTTTTCAATTTTGACAAGTCTAAAATTGTGTCATCTTATAAAGTGTTAACTTTTTTTTCTTAAGATTGTTGATAAACATGATTTTTTGGTGAAAGGTTAAACTGGTTTTATGGAGAATATAGCTAAGATCAGACTTTCATTTTTACAGAGTTTGGATAAATTCAGACTGCAGAGAAGTAGCTGTCTGATCTTACATCTACTTTCTGTGATGGTTTGTGAATTGATTTGAAAAAAAGAACTTCGGAAATCGAAATGTTCTTGTCTGTTTTCCCTAACCAAATAATATTCTTTGAAAAATTCTCAACAATTTTACAAATTTGAAAATAAAATAATTTCTGGTAGGCTAAAACAAATACTTAAGCCAATCAGAGATGGTGTTACGTTTCTATATTTTGAATAAGACTAGGCATGCATTTGAGATTGATTGTTAAAAAAGGCTCCCTGGTCTATTTCTATATAAGGATAGTCCATCTTATTTATATAGTGCTTTATGGGTATGTTCAAGCTTAATTATGTCCTGTCTCCAGTAGAGTTTACAATTGGATTGTAATTGATTGAATTAATTTACCTATTTCTGCAGCAACTTTAAGCTCATCAGAGCACGAAGTGCTCAATTTGAGCTTTTGTCATCGTGCTGTGCCCAACGTCCATTGTGCGGTTTGCGTGGTCAACTATTACCGTGCGTACACTATAGAGGCTACGTTTAGAGTCCAATACTCACGAAACTTAGTCAGAATTTAGACTTAATAATATCAAAAAGTATACCACCAGGTCAGATCTTTGAAAAATCCCATACACACACTAGAGTCCTCATTTTCGATAAAAACTTATAAAAGATGGTATGAAATTTTGTCTTAATAATACATTAAATGAGTTTGAAAATTGGTCACTGTTGGTCAAGAAGTACGTCATGAGATCGAATGTTTCGTGCACACGCAGGAAGCCACATTTCAATAAAAGAACCATGAAAGTTAGTAAGAATGTTTGTCTGAATAATACCCTGTATGAGTTTGAAAATTGTTCATATCCAGGCCACATTTTCAGTCCAAAGTCATGAAAAATGTTAGAATGTTTGCTTTGGTATATGTTTTGTACGAGAAAAAAAAATGAACTAAAGTAGGTCACCAGGTAAACTATCTGAGACAAAACCTTGTTGATACTCAAGAAGTCACTTTTATAGTCTAGTAACTCACGAAAGTTGTAAGAAACATTTGTTCTGGTATTTTTCTTAGACAAGAAGTTGGTAAAAAGGCCAAATATCTAGAAAGGAAAAAAAAAAAAAAAAACATTATGTACACTCCAGAGGCTACATTTCAGTCAAATGTTTACGAAACTTGATCAGATTTTTTTTTTTTTTTTTTTTGTCTTAATGATATCTTGGATGAGTTAGAAAATAAGACATGTTGGATCAAAATGTCGGTCATCAGGTCAAATCTTTGAACATCTTGGACACTCTAGAAGCCACATTTTCAGTCAAATACTCATGAAACTTGGTAAGAATGTTTGCCTTATTAATGTCTTGGATTAGTTTGAAAATGGGCCACATGGTTCAAAAAGTAGTTCACAAGGTCAAATATCTTATGCACACACTAGAGGCCAAATTTCAGCCCCACAGTCATTAAAGATGGTCAGAATTTAAAGTTTGTTTGCTTCTTGTGGTTAAGAGTTCAGGTCTAAATGTAACAACTAAGTATTTAAAATTAGGGTTGTACACAGTGGTCTGCTAAAACTGTCACATGACCGATAACATGTAATAGCAGGGTTTGTGACTTTTCCTCCTCTAAGATGAGGTTCTCCTTTTGGAGCTTAAGTCAAATATTCAGACCTGTCCTTGCACATACTGACCTCCTACAAACTTATGTATCTACTACAATATGTTTGAGTGGGTGTGTCAGGACATTTTATATCCCTCTTATTTGACATCAATGACCTAACCCTGCTTTTAATGTAATTAATCATGGATGCAAGTTTTCCTATTTTCAGAGGAGTTCCTTCCTTTTAAACTGAAATTCGAACCTGTCCGGGCTGGTAAGGGTCTGCTCGCAAATGATGTATTTATTGAAGTATGTCAGGGAGGTCAGGGCATTTTCCTCCCAATTTACATTTTATCACACACCTCTGCCTACAAAGTCACTAGTTTCATTTACTCATGTCAAGTTGAGCTCTATTGTTTTGTCAAGTTTATCCAGTTTTGTAAAATAGGTTTTAAGTTTGTTCCTTTTATTCGTCAAGTTTGCATTAACCCTTTACCAAACAATTATTTTAGCGATCTTCAGAAATGAGGATTCTGAAAACATCATGAAAAAAGAAGAAAATGCCGGTAACCAGCATTTTCTTCTTTTCCAACAATGTTTTGTACCCTTTCAAGGACAGATGCAATTATTTCAAATGTATTCATATTTTTTGTCTGCAACCGCTTTTGTTACTGATGAATCTATTTTTTGTAGTTTGGTGATGAGGTTTTGATTATTTCTATTATTATTATTATTTTTCATATCTATTTATGATCTATTTTGTTACATCTTTCTAAAGCGGCACTTAGGGAAAAGCAGGTTCAATACATCTCAGTGATACATTACACTAAGCAAGTCATAATATACTTATGTATCCGTCTCCATTTTGTTTAACACCTATGTGTATTGATTGAAGCATGGCATATACTGGTCCTTTAGCATGCCGTACATAGACCAATAGCAAAAGTTTCTACCCAGGTCAGTCTGCACGAACTGCACAGGTTGACATTAGTAACTACTTTTGCAGATGCATTAAGCCCAATTTTCACAGAGCATAGCTCCTATATTTTTGTTTTATTATTTTTAATGTTGCAGAATTATCTACGTTGCACTTTTAGCTTCACTGGCGAAAGAAAAATGAGATTATGCTATGGTCTCGTGTCTAACATTAATCCCCAGATAAGCCTCTGCATTGATGTTCACCGCCTATTGTATTGAGTTTTAGCAATACAGTGCAACGTTTTTAATCCTTAGTGAGAATGCTATTCAAGTCTTTGAGAAAAGGAGAAAATACGGATGATCATTTTTTTTTTTTTTTTTTTCAAAATACATTCCTCCAATTCAAAGACAAACCGTATTATATGAGCCACTGTGACATTTCCTTTGTTGTTCGCAAATGCTTTCAATATTTACAAATCTACGAATTTGTTGTTTTGAAGAAAGATTACTTTGCTTCAGAATTTAGACTTGCCGGTTTTGAAAGCACTTGGGTAAAGTCGCAGCCTAGAACTGGTGAACCAAGTACATCCATGAATGTGTGAACGTGTGAACTGTTGTTATAATACGACTGATATGATGTTTAAAGCCTCATGAAACACTTATAAATCCATCAGTCTTGAAAACAATTGTATATGACAAGTGAAATCTAGCTCAAATGATGGTGCGTCGAAAATTGTGATGAAAATGGGGAAGGTGCAGGAAGCCAGCATTATTTACCACAATGTTTCCCAAAGGCTTCTTCCTCGGCTTTGTAAAAAGTAAACTAACTTGTCCTCTGAAACTTGTGACCATATCCTATGGCCATTTGTCCATTGTAACAGTAATTTGGTCTTGTGCATCCATCTATCTGCGTTAACGTTTTTGTTTCAAATATTGCTTAGTAGCTGATTTTTATAGTTCCAATCAAACCTTTCAGAAATGATCCAGCAAAAGTCATTCCGAAATTTCTTAGCACACCTGAGCTCCAAAAGCCCGAGGTGACGTTCCAAAAAAAAAAAAAGAAAAAAATAAAAAAAAAACCTCTAGAAGCCACCCTTTCAGTATAATACTCATATAACTTCTTCAGAGTGTTTGTCATTATAATGTCGTGAATAGTTTTGACAAATTTGGTCATGTCAGGTCATAAAGAAGGTACCTGGGTCAGATTATAAAAAAGAAACCTTGGTGTACTCTCTAGAGGCCACCTTTTCCATTCAAAACTCATGAAACTTGGACAGAATATCTGTCTTCATAATATCTGGGATGAATTTGAAATTGGGTCACATCAGATCCAAAAGTAGATCACAAAGACAACTCATTAAGAAATTGTGTACACGCTACAAGCCACATTTTCAGTCCAATACAAATGAAACAAAATGTCTGCCTTGATGATATTTCAGAGGTACATTTGATATTTAAGAAGAGTTTTAAAATGGGTCAAATAGGGTCAAAGAGTAGATCACTGGGTCAAATTTTAGAAAAAGAATACTGTGTATCCTGTAGAGGCAACACGTTCAGTCTGAAACTCATAAAGAGTTAATCAAAATGATTGTGTTGCTGATACTTTGGAACATTACTTTGAATCATGTCAGATCAGTAAGTAGGTCACCAGGAGAAATCTTTAAAAAACTTTGTTTTTCTTCTAGACGCCACTTTTTCAGCCTGGAAACTCATGAAATCTGATCACAATGTTTGTATTGAAAGGTCAGTCGAAATGTAGGCTTTTGAAAACGTTGCACAAGAAGGAGAAAACGCTGGTAACCACAATTCTCTCCTTTTCCCAAAATGTTTAAACCCTATCACAGAGATCTGCCATTATATGAAAAACATTGATTTCTGTCGTTTGCAATTCCTTCTTATTTGGACCAGTCGGAAACCATGTTGTCTGGTAAAGAGTTTTAAACGTCTGTTTCCATCCGTCAGACTACATTGACGCCGAAGGCCTGGCTTATTTTTTATATGTTTTTTTTTTTTTTTGTATAATCATCTTGCCAGTACTGGTCAGAAATAGGGATTTAATGGCCTTGACAGAACTTCAGACCTATTCCTTGTTTGCATAATCAATTAGCCTACATATAGATTCTTACAGTTAGTCTTTTATAAAAATATATTCTGCACTGAAAGATAAGGCTTTTGGCTATTTATATATCTATATTATTTGTAATAATTATGGTAATATGTAAAGCTGAGCTTTATATTGATCGTGGTAAAATAACTTGCAATATCATAAAATAATGATTTTCAAGGGGAACAACTAGATTTCGCCTTTAGTTAATTCCTCTGTAAAACACTGAATGCTATATAATTTTTATTTGTGTGTATGCAAGCATAAAAAAACTGAAAAGTTGAATTAAATAAGGGAAAAAGGTGCAATTTTGGCACTTGGATAATGGCATAATTGTTTTGCAAAATATGTCGGACTAGACATCATAGCACTTATTAGAATACAATCCTACATAAATGAAATATGCTATTTATTATAGAACATTCCTGCTTTCTAGGGCAAAACCCAAAATTACCATAAGAGGCTACATATACCTATCACATTTAGAGAAATACCATTACAATTTATTTTTCTCTCACTCTATTCTAGAAAACATGTTCGAGCACGCAGAGCTCAAGGTAAGCTTTTGTGATCACGCTTTTTCGTGCAACGTGTTTTGTGCTATTGTCAACAGTTAGTCCCTATGCACTCAAGAGGCTACATTTTCAGTCAAATACTTTTGAAAATTAGTCAGAATCTTTGTCTTCATAATATATTAGACATGTTTAAAATTAGGGTACATCAGTCCAAAAGTAGGTCCCTGGGTCAAATATCAGAAAAAAGCCTTATGTGCACTCAGGAGGTCTCGTTTTCAGGCGGATATTAATGATTTTTTTTCCAGAATGTTAACATCTTAACAAATTTTAAATCAATTTATGTCTGTTCAAAATGTAGTTAATGAATACAAATCTGAAAAAAAAAAATACATTCTGTGCACCCTAGAGACCACATTTTAGGTCAGAATGTATGTCTATTTGACATCGCGGACAAGTTTGAAACTAGATCATGTTAGTCAAAACAAAAATACAAAAAAAAAAAAACAAGATCACTTTGAAAAATCTGAGAACAATCTTAAATTGAATTTTAGAAGCCACAAATCATAAACCTAAGTCGGAATGTGTGTTTTCATAATTTCTAGGACAGGTAAGAAATAAGGTTATATAGGGTCAAAAAAAACTTGTTCACTAGAGCAGTCTGATTCTCATAAAACTTGATGAGGAAATTTGTACTAAAAGTATCTCGTTCAGGTTTGATATTGGGTCACATCGAGTCAAAAAGTATGTCACTGGAACAAATTCTAGAAAAATCTCGTGTGCACTCTTGATGCCATATTTTGGTTTGATACCAATGAAACTTTGTCGCAATGTTTTGTCTGTTGATATCTTGGACAAGAGTGAAAGTGAAAATTTGTCATTAAGTGTGTCTAGATAATGTCTTGAACGAGTTTGATGTTGGTTCGCTTACACTTTTGCTTAAGCAAGCAGGTCTCTAGGATAAATCTGAAATCAGCATGTGTGTACTCTAGAGGCCACATTACCTGTCTTATACTCATAAAAATTGTTCCAAACATGTGCTTTACATCATAACAAGTAGGAGCTCTTCAACTTTATCAATCCTGGATGTCTTTACTCTGGTGAACGCCTTAGGGCCAATGGCCCATTTCCTTTTTTTTTTTTTTTTTTTCT
Source organism: Hippopus hippopus (assembly GCA_946811185.2). NCBI lineage: Eukaryota > Metazoa > Mollusca > Bivalvia > Cardiida > Cardiidae > Hippopus > Hippopus hippopus. The sequence continues at coordinate 65,768,309 of OX328100.1, forward strand.
TTTTTTATTTCTTAAATTCAATTTGACCCTTTACCAGATGATGACAAAAAAAATGATTTTTTTTTAATTGAACTACTGAATACAGCTAAAATGAGGACACATGTCCATGATATGATTTGCTGATGTGCTGATTTCCAGCATTATCTACTTTTCCAACAATGTTTTTTATATACCTTTTTTTTCTCTCTCTCTTAAAAGTTAAATTAAGAATTGTTTGTTTAGGGTTAAAACAACATATAAAGTGAATGATGAAGTATTTCACATGTACGTTTGGTGGTGCAATGTATTGAAGTTGAATCATTATAGAATGATCTATTGCAGTCATCGCCATGCTATGGCAGAAGCAGACAAAATGAAATAGTACTTGTTTTTTTTTTTATTATTTTTTCTTAATAAAATAATGCCAACCATTCTAAATTACAATCCTAGACTAATTCTGGATTTGGAAAGTAGCCCTATGTCTGAATGCTTGAACCGTTGTTGGTAAAAAAAAAAAAAAAGTTTAGTGAACAAGAGATTGTGTGACGTTCAGATTTAGACAATTCTTGGAATTAGACAAAGAATATCATTTGTAAGTCTTTACCACATGACAAAGTTTTAGACTTCTCCAATTTGGAAGCATTTGCAGAGGACGAAGTAAATGTGGTTCAAATGATAGAAATGGTGTTTAAATGGATAGAAAACATTACGGTAAAGGATAAAATGCTGGTTATCAGCATTATTCCTTTCCCAAATTATTTTCAAACAGCTTCTATCTCAAGACCGTTAAAACTCGCTCGGGATTGTGTGGTAAATGGGTTGAGAATGGACGGTAAATATGGGCCATGGTTCTCATTAATAGCCAGTGAAGCAAAACAAGGCTGCATTTGCCATCTTGTTGTTATTGTTACTATCTCTTTTTTTCACAATTACTCACAATTATTCTCCATTTGTAAATAAATATTTTCATTATTCTTTTACTATGTGTTATGTTTCTGTTTTATCCAAAATTCCCCCGAATCTAAAAGATACGGATAGCTTAAACAACCTATAGCATAGCCAAGGAGGGAATGAAAGCATTATCTGACATCTCCAGTATAACTAAGATATTTACTCAAAGCCTGGACTTATTTAAAAAGGAAAATTAAAATTTAAATTTAAAAAGGAGGAACTTACAACAGGACAGATTACTATCCACTGAATAGTTCTTTTTTTTTTTTTTTTTTTCAGTTATGCTCCTTTTTTGTCTTGGGATTTTCACCGAAATAAACTGCAGCCTAAACTGGTTGCCCGTTTTGGATCTGCATATCTATTTGACAACAGGAGATAAAACGAGTACCAGTATAACCCTGTACTAAACAATCCCGGGTTTTAACGACAATAGAGCAGCGGCCATTTTAAAACATTGTGGGACAACTTTTTCCACGATATTTTCTACTTTACCAGAAATAGCTTTTGTATTTTTTTTTTTTTTTTTTTTTTTTTTTTTTTTATTTTTCCTTAAGTGCATTCGGTTTGGACAAGTCTAATATTTTGTCGTTGGGTAAAGAGTTAAAATGTAGCATGGCTCTGGCACCCGCCAGCGGCTCCTTTATTCTTTATGGAAAACGAATTACCTTCCATCCAAAAACGTTTGCTTCATTCCTCTATCAATTCTCAGATTTCAACTGTGGCATCTAGTCTTAAAATGATTTTCAATTCGGACCAAAATAATAATAATTCTTTAGGAAAATACGAACCTTGACATACTTACCAGAAAAATGAATTTCTAGACGCCGCTGTGGAGAACGGTATTAGCTAGAACCGTTGTTGATATACATGTAGACTAAATCATACAAACACCCCTGGCCAATTTGGTGTCACATCGATAACTTTTGGTCAATTGAAAGTTAAAAATTGATTGACAAGCTCTCTCTAACCCATGTCGTGTCGGGTTGCTCAGTGGTTAGCGTATCTGACGTGCTAGCTCGTGGTTACGAGTTCGATTGAAGGTTGAGGCAAATATAATTTCCTGCGTTTGAGGAACGAATTAGAAGGAAATTATTTTCCCTTTTTCGATGACGCTTCCATAAGTACCAGTAGGGTATGAAACACGGGATTTATGATAGGCATGTTGTACATGTAGTTGGTACAAGGTTCAATCAGCTTTGTGAGGGCAACGCGTACAGACGTTTTTTCCTTTTGTGAAAGTAAGCGTGCGTACCCATGGTTTAGCACTGTAGCTCTGAAGCACTGTCGCTAATTCCTTGTAAGAATACCATCGATACAGTAGTACCATTTCCAAAAGAAATCACTTGATTTCCACGGGCTTTGTTATTGTCATATACATTTCATTTGTTTCCGGTAGCTTAAATTCAAATTCATCGAATGAGGCCCAACATTCCATGGCACTAGACGTTGACAAATGGGCACAGGTTTCCAAAGTTTTTTCTTCATATAGTTTTTATCTCTGGTTTTTCCTGGGCGAGTCGGCCATAGAATAATTGATAATTGCAATGAACGATGCTCATATTGTCAAAAAATAAAAAAAAAAAAGCGTTGAAAGAGACAAAAATCACCATTTCATTATTAATGCATATGGTATTACATATTGTCATGTATTGTACATACTGGATTGAGCAGTAAGTTAAAAAATGTCAATGTGTCATACGTATTCATATATTTGTGTCGCTGCTCATACCAGCATTTCCGTTTGCTCAACAAAGGTTTTTGTTGTTGGTTGTTGTTGTAGACAAAGCATCTAGGAGAAAAAGTATAGTTCAAATTCGGTCAAGCTAAAAATAAGTTGGTGTATTACTACATATGTTTGTTTATGGTTAGTTGGTGATGAATGTAATGTATTTGAAGACCTGTATATACGCTTGCTCTCTCAAGTGCTTACGTACCACGTTACCATTTGAATAAATATATACTATATTTATATTGACTTGTGTTGTACGATGAGAAAGTCTAAGGGTTAAGGGAAATTTTCGTTCCGGCTAATTTTTAGGCTTCTCGCGTCTAATGCATGTCAACAAAGTAGTCAGTAACTTGGAAAGAAATTTATGTCAGTACTGGTGTGAGAAAGCTAGGAAACACATGCGTAGGTGCACTGATCGCCGTGATATAACCTAAACTGTTAAAACGGTGTCAAACTCCAATACAAATATTAATACAAAACTGTTCGCTACTCTTTCTCTGACACAGCCGTTGTGTCTCCCGTAGACCGATAATGCCAGCTAATGTCACAGCTGACGTTTTGCTGTTTATTTCAAAAGGTCCAAAAGCCTTTGTAAAGTAAGGATTTGCTTAATGAACGATGATCATTCATGCTAGTCCTCGTGAGCCACATCTATTATCTACTTCATTTTACCTGACCCTGGTCAAAATCATTTACATAAATTAATATTCTATTTTTACCCTCGGCATCGCTCGTCATATGTCCCGAATGGTCACTGAAATATTTCGTACAGCATACGCCAATCATTCCTTTATGTACTAGATAAGTTAAATGAAAATTTCCAGTCAATAGTAAAAAAAAGCAAGCATTGCATTTTCAAAGTTATTTTTGAGGGAAATATCTCCTCATCGGACAGTGTAGATCCAAGATCAGACTGCACGTTCTGTGCAGTCTGATCTTGATCTACACTGACCGCAAAAGCACCTTGACTTGCGCTTTGTAGGCCAAGGGCGAAATTGCTTACCAGTGTGTATAAGTACCTTCCGTGTATATATATAATTTTCCGAATAATAGTCGGAGTACTATTTATATGCTTGCTTAAATATTCAGCATAAACGTCAGGATCAGGTTAAATGAAGTAGACAATACCATAAGACTGTATTTCTTAAACATAAAATTGGAGAAGGGGAATGGCTGTTGTGAGAACTTGTGGTCAGGTCCCTTTGCCGATATACACGTATCATTCCATGTTCTTGAAATTCTGTTGCATGTGTCGCTTATTTGAACATGTAAATTATGTTTAAATTAAAACACGTCTACCTTCACAAAATCAGAGTAGAAAGAGGTCCTATTTTGTATACCATGTTTCCTGATAAGGTCATATGTACTAAACCTTATCCAAAGATATAGCCCAATTAAGCTCATTAATTCTAGAAATGCTTAAATCAACATTGCAAACACATTTTTAGACATTTTCTTTTAATCTGTTCAAATAAAATAGTACAGCATAAGTGTTTTGTACGTTGTCTGCGCATGTCATATTCTTCGAAGATTCGACCTGTCTGTTATGACGCATCACCCATCCCCGTATACCTGGGAAAAGTAGGGCTTATACCGAAGCTATTAGCCTATTACCCAAGCATGAAGGTGCTGTTTTAATAAATGGCCTATGCATAGGTTACATGCAAGCCGATCATAGCTGAATGAATCGCACAAGGTAATGTTTTATTAAGAAAAACGTTTATTTCATTTTGAAATTCAAACTAACGGTTGTTGTGTTGAAAAGTAGTCCGGTACTGTACCCAGAATGCCCAAATTAGATAGATGTGTATTTGTAAAATGCCATCTAGCGGGAGATAATGGTGTTTTGTATGGAATGTACACGTGGAACTACTTCTGACGAACCGGAACCATGTCGTTTAGATATTACACCTCTTGTTTTCGTGACGCGTCCTTGTGGCAACAAAACTGGCTTGGGTTTCATTATTGAAAATATCCATTTCGTTAAATTAGCGAGCAGCGGGCTAATTACCTTTAAAATCGATTTCTAGAACCATCTTGAAAGTTAAAGGCAATATTTGAATAGTTTGTACAAATGACTTTTTACTTAGTACAATTTTACCTTTACCATGTTGATTTATCTAAAGTATTTACAGGATCCCAGCAATGCATAGGCTTCTACTGATTTGTTAAAGGGTGAAATATCATTTAAGTAAATAAGCACTGGTAAAAGCGGGCTGTTGATCAAGACAGTCTGCAAACACATGATTTTCGTCTGTCTTCTCCAACTTCCAAGAAGACAGTAGGAGTCATGAGGATATAATGTCCATGTGCTAGATTTTGTTTTGAATCAACTTTGAGAATAGAAATAGTGTCATGTGGTAGGGCTCAATCACCTTTAGACGTTTTACCCTACAAACAAAATTATTATACTGCAAAGAAATTTCTCGTGATCTGATTGGATAATATGCCTCGAACATATATATCATGTACACTGGCAAAACCAACGTAAAAGCAGTTTCCCTTTCGGGGGCCCCGTATACATGACTACACTTTCAACACAGCATCCAAAATGGCGGCGTCGATCAAGATTAGCATCAAGATTATGCACCAAACTGCACATTTTACCAAGGTTTCAGTGACGTCAGTTCCCAGTGACGTCAGTTTTCATTGAATTGCGGCACTCAGAAGGGAAATTCTACTTAGTAAGCTTACTCAATTTTTGAAACCAAAAAAACAGGTAAATTTCGCTTAACAGACGTTGGAATGGTAATACTTTGCAGTATAATAAATTCGTTGTACGGTCAGGTGGCAGGGGACTTGGAACTTGTTCACGGTTGTGGTGAATCATGTTGCCCCAAGCCGAAGGCGAGGCCTTCGGCTCGGGGCGACATGATTCACCACAGCCGTGAACAAGTTTCCAAGTCCCCTGCCACCTAACCGTACAACTAATACTGTACACCCCCCCAGTCAGTGACCATCAATACTCTATCAAAGTCCGAGTACCCATTGACTTACATGTAATTGTACGTTTCTGGCTTACATTTTGAAGCAATCACTGCGAAACATGAAATTGTAGCATGATAAATTCGACATTCAAATATATGGACCATGTTCTCGCTAATGCATCTCCGTACGACTTGATACTAAGCAGGTCATCATATAATTATAGATCCTTAAAACTCATTTTGTACCTAAAAAAAAAACGAATGCATGATGAGGTAGACTGCTCGTTTGACATGCAGAAAATCGACCCATAGCGAAAAGTTTCGACTATTTTTTGCGGATGCATTAAGCCCCCTTTTCACAGAGCATGGCTTATATATTTTTAATCGACACAATAAAGTGTTGTACACAAAATCGGCTGTCAAAAACGCTTCTTTTTTTTCATTGTTTTTTCGTTCGTTTTTTCCTAACGTCAATTGCGACGTTACTGTATTTGACGTACTATTACTGCTAGATTTCAGGAAGCTTCAACTTTGATGTCAGGCTAGGAACAGTGACAACATATAAGTTTAAATAAAGAGAATGCGTACATAGTGTAGTCTCATATAAAAAATACATGTATCTAAAGGAGTTTGGAGAATTGATAATTTTCGAGCCATGCCTCTTATGTCATGTATAATTCTTCTTGCTGTAACCCTTTGGCTGCTATGCGCGACTCACGGACCTTTTGCGGACAGTGTAGATCAATATCAGACTGCACAGAACGTGCAGTCTGATCTTGGATCTACACTGTCCGATAAGGAGATATATTTCTCCCCAAAAATACCTTTAAAATAGCAAAGTTTGAGTTTTGACCATCGGCTTGAATGTTTCATTTCACTTATTTAGGAGATTAAGGGTTAACAGGCGAATCCGTAGAACTCCTGCTACAGATGACACCCACTTGTAATTATCGTAGTTAATTGGCAGACATTTTGAAAAAAAAAAAAAAAAAAGAACTGATAGACTACAAACACAGAAAAACAACACCTGTCGAACCTAATTAAGTAGCTTTTATGTGTATGTGATATTCAGCTGCTGCATAAATTAAAATGAAAAACTACAAGCAATTTAAAACCGAAGCATAGCGACTTTTAAGGTTTACGACCATCTAACGCATCGGTAAACATCGACGTTATCGTAAAAGTTATTCAGCCAATTTCGGCAGCTTCCGTCCTTTAATATGAGAGTTAGGGGCCGTAGACTCACTTACTCATCGGTAATTATCGTGTAACATCGACGTTTTCGTAAAGGAAATTCGGCCAATCTCGGCAGCTTCCGTCTTTTAATATGAGAGTTAGGGGCCGTACACCTTAAAAGCAGTTTCTACCTTAAAAAAAAGAAACCTAGCAAATTGGGGGAGAATCGGGCAAAGAATATGCTGCAAGTTTCGTGCAAGTCTTGTGCAGTCTAATTTTGATCGATATTTAGTGCAGAACTTCCAAAAGTCGTGCCAAACAGATTAAGGATTGAATCTTTTACCAAACAACAAAATTTTAGTCTAGTCAACATTGAATGCTTAGTCATACAAAAATATATAGGTGCTCCATTGATAAAATCTATCAATGATAGGGTAGAAAATATTGAGGGAAAAGGAGAAAATGCTGGTTACCAGCATTTTCTCCTTTTCCCACAATGTTTTCAAAAGTCTTCTTCTTCAGGGTCGTTAAAACTGGGGATTATGTTATAAAGGGTTAATGCGAAAAATGTACTAGTTTAACAAGCCTCGGAAAGTACATCTAGATCTCGTAAACGCTTATGAAACATTTTGCTCTGTCCAAGCGTTTGCCCTCACACAGATTTAAGCCTTTACCCAACAATCCTAAGTTTAAACACCTGGATGTACAAGTTTTTTTGAAAACATTCTGGGAAAAGGGATGAAATGCTAATAACCAGCATATCCTCCTTTTCAAATAATGTTTTCTACCGCTTTTACCAGACATATTCCATCATTTTAGGCACGTTTATTTTGTCGTCTGCAAATGCTTTCACTTTGGACAAGTGTAAAATTTTGCCTTCTGGTAAAGTTTAACTTTGGCTGCTAACTAGCTGAACATGTTCGTTATTTTATTTCCACTGCATAAGAATACGTTTTTTTTCCCCATTCTTTATTATCAAGCAGCCGACAGGGTAGATCCAAGATTAGATTGTACCTTTTGTTTAGTCTGATCTTGATCTACGCCATTCACAAAAAGGTTTTCTTTTATTCGCCATCGACAGTGACAGAGTTAACCAGACAACAAAATCTTAGACTGGTATAATTACAAGCATTTGCAGACGACACTTTCAGTGTGGCTCAAATGATGGAATTTGACTTTCAATGGATAGAAAATATGTGGGAAAAGCAGAAAATTCTGGTTACCAACATTTTATCATTTTCCCACCATCTTTTCAAAGGGCTTCTTTTTAAGGGTTGTTAAAACTCGGGATTGTGTGGTAAAGAGTCAAAACGGTTTAATTTTTTGGAAACCACATGTTGCAAACAGCAATTTACAAAGCCACGTAGTTTAGCTGCATAGTTTGAATAATAAATAAATAAATAAATGAATAAATATAGAAAATAAATATAAAAAATTAAAAAGAAAAAAATAAGAAAATAAAAAGTTTTGAATATCTTTATTACAAAACAACCCACTAGGTGTTGAGAAAATTGTGGATCAAGATTTTGACATAAATAAATAAATAAATAAATAAAGAATGAAAAATAAACAGGTAGCCTGTTTTTTACTTTTGTGTCAACGTCATCGTACGGTAAATGGGATATACAACTGGTACCAATTTAAGCAATTGGAATGACCTGATGTTTTTCATTGACCGAATTTAACCACTGCCCAAAAAGTTAAATAAATAATAATAGGGATACACAGAGAAATTAAATATTAGGAAGCCCTAATTATAATGAAATTTCGCAAAGAAAATAAGCCATGCGCTGAAAAAAATCGTCAATGGATTCAAACTTCCATAAGAGGTCTTTTATGAGATCATTTCTATTAGGTACATGTGACTTTGAACTCTGACAATTCTTTTATGAATATTATTTCTCTCGCATGGATGGTAACGTTTAGGAACCAAAAAACGAATGGAAAAGTATTGCTTCATCTTTGATATTAAATGTATTAGAAACATTACCATAAACAAATCAATACGGCCAAAAAAAGTGATAATTTTCCATCCGTGAAACTTGAATATTACGCAATATATTCAATGATATAACGGTGTGATATGATATTCAAGAGAGACAGTGGTTTCGTAAGCATTTCATAAAAAATACATTTACTAGTTAACTCCCTTTGGTAATTATAAGTTTAACTTATAGTTCACTCCCTTTGGTAATTATAAGTTTAACTATAGCTTGTTATAAAGTAAGAATAATCAAAACCTATAGCAGTTATGTCCCTTTGTCGGTAAAAATCATACCAAGGAATCCGAAATACGTTCAACCAAGAATCAATTCTGGTAATTTGCAGAGAACTCAAGACTGTGGATTAGGAGAAGAAGAGTTTTTCTAACGTTTCTGAGTTTTTGTTGCCATGGAACAAATTTCTTGTAGGTATTCTAAAGAAGATCGTGGCAGGATGATTTTGGGAGGTTTGGTCAAAAATTGGTTCATTAGTGTCAGAGATGGTTGAATCAAATTGATAGCACACCAATGTGCGCAAATTCAAATTCAAACAATTCAAACAATACAACCTCAAACAAATAAAGCTTGGTATAGACTGACTATTGCGTTATACAACGTAAATTACCTTGCTCCAGACGGTGTGCTCATTAGATCTTCATTTGATCTTCAAAGACAGCATATGGAAATTCTAATAAACTTGCCAACGATACGTGATGAGTCGACAAATTTACCCTTTCAGCCCCTAAGTCGAAAACACAGAGCTTTTGCGGACGGCATAGATCAATATCAGACTGCACAGAACGTGCAGTCTGATCTTGGATCTATACCGCCCGCCTTTTTAGTCAAATCTAGAATTCGAGATCTTTCTGGATTGTAGTGGTTTGTATTTTTCAGCCTCCAAAGGCTGTCGAGATTGTGTATATTTGGCTCTATAAGTGTTAATGTACACAAGCTTTTAAAGTACTTCTCAGAATGTTCAGTCATTAACCTAAATTAAGTGGGAAAACAACCCTTCTCCCTTTACGTTTTCGTAAAGGCTATTCCTCGAGGTCGATTCTTTTGATAAAAAATGTTACTAATGGAAAAATCGCTTATAAAGACTATTTTTCCCATTTCTTTCAATATTTTCTTGATGGTCTCGTCTATTGGATGAAGTTTCTGTTGTTGTTGTTTTCATGTATATGATACCATTTTCTACAAAAGGTAGCCACTAAGAATGATATTGAAATAAACAATTGGATACAAACATTAGCTTCTAGAATTTCAAAATGGTTAAAAAAAACATTCTGTCACTTATTTACCAAGGTATTTCAAATTTTAAATTAATTCAGCCATGTTTTGCCAAAAGGTATTCTAATACTTCTCCGTGATGCATGACAGCTAGCGAGGCATCACATTATGATGGATCTATATCAGACAGAACCAATGTAACAGTTGTGACCAATGACCTCCCAATGGAAGGATTTAACGCGGGACCTCCAGTTCCCAAGACGAACGCTCTATTACATCGATACAAACACTTCCTCTATATAGCAAGGCAGTATCCCCTTTTATTAAATACCTGAAAGTTTTCCAGAGTAAATACATGCGTCGCACGCGGATGAAATATCACACAAGACGGAAAAAAATCCGTATCTACCCTCAGTGGAATACTGTTCTAAATATGGTATGATGACGTCATAATGACGTAACTCACAGGGGGTATACGTATGTATTTATTTGCAAGTTCAATGGTCAAAATTTTATCTATCCGCCATTCATAAAAACGAAGTTACTGTCTACTAAACCATTAATTGTTTTATTTTCCTACCGTTTTCGAATGAAATGTCAATAATTTGCAATATTTTGTCGTTGAAAAGTTGTAGGTATGTAACAAAAGGATTATATTGTGCTACAGTTACTTTCCTGGTGCTTGTATTTACTTCTCGCTGCGTAAGAAAATTTTGGCATCTCGCTTGACCCTAGGTCTTGCGCGATACCAAATTTTCTCACGCTGCCCGAAATGAATACGAGCACCGGGAAAATCACTACAGCATGATATTCCGTATATACAAACACAAGCTATACATTTATATCTATCTGTTGGATAGACCAGTAAACTACAATTATACTTATAGTCTGATGTGGTACAAGCTTCTTACCCCCCGCAAAAACCCCCCACAATTTTAGACTTTTTCATACTGAGAGTGTTTGCAATATCTCAAACTGGACTCTTATGGTGAGATTAGTCTACAAAAATGTAGAAAAAAACATTGCTAGGAAAGAAGAAAACACCGCTTATTAGCATTTTTCGAAATTATGCATAGTTTCAACACCTGTTCGCATTTTTTAAACTGTAATTAAAGCCTGTTACCTTTAATTCTACTCTTGACATCCATTTATCTGCCAGAGACCGTAATTTTGTGAACTGTACTACGGTAGGGTTAATAGTAATATTCATACTTTTAAGTGATATAAGATAAATTAATTTGCATTTTGACTCCCGATTTGTTTACATCTAGACGTTAGTGACCTTTCAAGAATCAAGGGAACATTGTTGAATCAAGACCAGATTCCATGTTCGCGTTAAGTGTTGTAACTGCGTCGCAAGTTAATGACAAACGTGTTGCTAATTATGTTGAAATAGTTTAACTTTTCCTAAACGATCCCATATCTCTTTCCAACTTGAGATGGATGGTTTTTGAAAACATTTTTGGAAAAAAAGAAAATGCTGGGAACTAGCATTTTCTCCCTTTCCAACAATGTTGTCAATCCACAGAATGCCAAATCTTTCTTTAGAGCCACAATTGAAATGTCGTCTGCAAATGCTTTAAGTTTAAATAATTCTTAAATTTCGTCGTATGGTAAAGAGTCGAAACAATATGTGACCCGATGTTTCGATCGTTTTTGGGTATATAAGAAGTGAGCAGAACGGACTCAGCAAAGCTTGTCGAAGCTGACAGCCGTTCTTGAAAAAAGATCCGGCTCCCATCGTATTGAAGATTTTGCGCCAGGCTGACGTGGCATGTATGTAAAATTTTCAGAGTTGAGATCATCGCCGTAGACATCATTATCATCATCACCATTATTATCATCACCACCACCATCACCATCATCATCATCATAGTAACAGTCGTCAATATCATTATTATTATTATTATTATTATTATTAAAAGATACCGAATAGAAATAATATGTAAATTAAACCATTTTTCATTTCACCCTCTTTAAATGTCCTAGTCTTTTTCATTATTATCATTGTTAATATTATTGTCATTATCAAAATGATAAATTTACTATTATTATTATTATCATCATTATTATAAGAGAAATTTAGACTGCCGGGGTGTTGAAACGGAAATAAGTCAAGCCCAATTCCGCTAACACGAGGCGTACGTCAAGGCGCTGTGGCTTCTACTTTTCATAACCTTGTATTTATAAACGATCTACTAGAGGAGCTTGAAAAATTTGACAAATGTTTGAGCTTCTACACTAGTATTAATGCGAATTGCGGAAATCCCGCTTTCGGGATCTCGCTGTGATTTCATTATACCCGAATAATCTTCAAAGTTTGTCGGATATTGTATATCGATATTCATACCGCAGGAAATTTGACGTTACTTGTTCCACATCGACTATTGTTGTATTCAATAATAAGAAGAGTAGTACGCCATACCAGTTTCTTTTTGGACAATCATGAATTAAACAGACTGACTCTGCTATGCATTTTGGAACAAAACAAGATAGTTCCTTATCACTATCTAATAGCATCGCAGACTGCTGTCTAAAGGCAAAAAGCGCGTTTTATTCCCTAGCAGACCTCGGCATGAGGCCGAATGCACTAAATCCCATGACATCTGCAAGGCCCTACCGGTCAGTAATTATCCCAATGGCTCTATACGGGTGAGAGCTATGGGATAAGTAGGAAAATGCCGACTTACGAATGCCAAATACATTTCAACGTTGTATAGTAAAACTGATACAGGGCTTGAACAAGAGTCCAGTCAGATGTGTGCAAATGTGCGAATCAATGTTGGGTTTAAACCGTATAACAGCCTTTATTGAAAGAAAAAAGCTTATGTTTCTACACAAAACTCTGAGTATGAAAGAATCAGCGCTGAGTAAACGTTTATTCTTAAGAAAGCCATTTCATTTATCCTTAGTAAGCATGGGCTCTATACCTGATATTTGTGGCTTATTAGCAAAGCATAATCTGAACTTTCTGCCAAATATGTATATTAATGATCGTTACTATTTACCTAGTAAAAATGCCTTGCGACAAATTATTATTGTCACAATAGAGGAAAAGAAACTGACGAATGGTTGATGCGCATGCCTTGAGCTGACTTTTCCAGGTTTTCCCGGCTACATAGATCAATCCAAGTATACACACGAGACTGGTCGAGTGCACATCAACGTATTCACTAAAATCTAACCGCCTTGAAGATTTATGCAGAAATGTTAGCAGAGTTATCTGCACTCAATTAGTGTTCGCGTCCAACGAGGAGTTTCTGGTAATGATTTTGGGCGCAGACCCTATTACAGTCATTACTAACAACATGCATTTTAGATTTAAAACGGTAGAATTCATTTATAGATGTTTTCACGGACCTTATGCAAGTAGTTCATAGGCCACACCCTTGAATATCTGCAATGTGGCAGACATAAGAAACATTATTTTAGATAAGTGCCGTTTATAAATGCAATGGACATTTTGTTTTCCCGCCATTTTTTCCAATTCCTTGTATAATGCTATGATTGTATAAAAGTAATGTTCACTTCACTACTTTTACTAAATCTCCACAGGAGGAAGTAAAGATAATGATGACAATGATATTATTATTATTACTATGATAATAATAATAATAATAATAATAATAATCTTTGTTTTCCTTTTACAGTTGGTTAATTATGGGACGCGCTAAAAATGCTGCCATTGTAGTAGTAGTTTTATTAAACTTCCTGAGAGGTTTTGCAGCAGAAATCGCGGAAGAAGGTAAGTTTATTCAGTTTCAGACCTGTCTGAAGTGCTGAAACGGTACAGGGTCATCCGGTCTCGATTGAATTTTTTGCAGACATCACTATGCAATGGTCTGATCTTCTTTCTTTTGATGCTTCATCGGTCGCCACAGTCTAGTAGTAGTGAGGACAAAAAACCGGGTCTGACTTCGGCCATGTCAAAAAAAAGAAATAAAGAAGTCTGTTTGTAGAACCGTTCTAGGCATTCACTTACATGATATTAATCAAACATGATAAATTCTAGCCAACCCCTAATCTGAGTTACTAGATATCTGACTGGTAGTTACAGATACTTTCAGCTAATCAGATGGCAAGTCTTAGAGGTTAGAAATAGTTTTGAATGTATACAATAATGATTACAGCCTCGTGGAAGAAAGCTTTTGAAAACATATTAAGATGTTCGAAACCAGCATTTTCTCCCTTTTCCATAATAATGCTCACCTTTTCACTGACAAACGGCATCATTTGAGCAACAATTACCGCCTGCAAATATGGACGAATCCAAAATTGTATTGCCTTATATTTCAGTATTAGCTGTTTTCACGAAGATTGGCGAGTTTTCATTGGCTGAAATCTTTTGCAAAGCTCCACGAAAAAAAAAAGAAAAAAAAAACTGTTGCCGGTGTGCAGTCAAACTAAAAAAATATTGTCTCTGAATATTGAGGAAAATATCAAACTGTAAATTTAAATGAGAGCTTAGAATTCAGTCACTTTGCTGAGCTTTAACAAATTTGTTTCAAACTTACTTCAAGCGAATTGAACTTCTAAAAACATATTTACAAAAGTTCAATACTATAATGACATCATGAATTACGTCATTGTCACGTTATAAACGACCAGTTTTACCGCGCTATGAAATATTAATGAAATGGGCATGAAATAAATATGTAATGTTGGATAAAAAAGAAAAGCAGTTAAGTGCATATTTGTTGTCTGTGATTTTGAATTATCAGGAATTAGGAGATTATTTTTTTGTTTCCATGGCGGTACGAAAAAAAAAAGAAAGAAAAAACCCTTATCACACTGTATGAAACTGCGAAGCAAAGGTTTTTTTTTTGGGGGGGGGGGTATGTTTTTTTTTTTTTTTTTTTTTTTTTTTGTTTGTTTTTTGTTTTTTTGTTTTTTGCTTTTTCAAACCTCCATGAAAATAAAAAATAATCTCTTCCATTTCTTAAGTGAAATTAATTGTTTAAATTTTACCAAGAGACAAATTTCTACACTTGGTAGCATCGAAAGCATTTGCAGACGACCAATAAAGTGTGTCTTAAATGACGGGAAATGTCTTCAAAAAGGTATGATATAATTTTTTATAATTTTTACTTTGTCTGTGTTTCTTTATTCATTTATATTAGAGAAGGCAATGGTTAACCGGTTAACAGATCGAATGACCGATTAACCGGTTAGAAAATCGGAAACCGGTTAACCAGAAAAAAATATATATCTATTACCAAAATTTTACCAAAATAGTGAAAAAATACGTCTTCAAAATTAACTGTGCTGGTTCTGACAACCATAACTGCATCATACGTGCATCCATGTCGCCAAAACCAAGACGCGGCGAAGTTGTGATACAGAGTTTGACACGTCTGTGCAATAAACATTGTTAATCCGCTAATTGGTCCCCAGTTTCCGATAATAAAAAATCAAAAACAGGTGTCCCCTTCTAATCAAAGGCACTCGCTTCTACAGTTTATCGTAATTGAATTGTTTGGATTATTTAATTAAGTGCCCGCCCCCAATCCAATATATGCATGGATTGACCAATCAGCGTAAAAAGGATTGAAATTAACAAGTTAATCGATCTCTGGTCAAGCACGCACAGCGATTACTCTTCGTTCATTATCAGTTCGATAAGAATCCTCGAAAATCGAAAAATACCATCAGAAGTTAATCATAAACACAAATCTCGAAAACAAACAACATGCCTCTACCTACATCAGCCGTTTTAAACTATTCGTAACGAGCATTTTTTTCTTTTCCCACAATGTTTTCTAACTTTTCAAAGAAGTAAGAATCATTTGTATCAACAATTTGGGAGGGTCTAAAATTCAAATTTGTCGTTTGGGAAAAGGTTAACACCCGATTCACTTAGCGATGGCCCCTTCGTTTGACGATCAATAACCATAGCATCATCTGCATGATTCAGTGAGTCGATTCTGTGAAGTTGTAAATAGCCTGATAATTTTTAGTCCTCTAAAGAAAACATTGTGGAAAATTGATAATATTGCCGAGAGAGAGAGAGAGAGAGAGAGAGAGAGAGATATCGTTGATAGATTGGCCGTCTTCTGCGTCAAAGTATAGAAATAGTAAACGTCACAGGTATGCATTTCTCACGCACCGGTTATCAATGTTGACATATCGAGCAAATGGCAGGTACCTTCATCTTAAATGATTTTTACATGGTCGTTCGGTTAACCGGTTAACCGATCGAAAGATTGAATGTTTAACCGGTTAGCAATTTTACTAACCGTTGCCATCCTTAATTTATATGTATACCTTTTTTCATTTGCTCTACAAGTTGGTAACTGTTGTTTACGACGTGACTGACCAGATGCTGGAGCAAATAGGGTTTCATAATTTCGTTCTAATCCTTTTAACATTAATCAGACTGTTGCACATTATAAAATACTTCTGGATTATTTCTAAAGATAAATTATGTTTGAAATGTGGAAAAAGGAGAAAATGTTGGGTCAACACTTTCTTCTGTTCCGACATTTTTTTTTTTTTTTTTTTTTTCAAAAGCTCTCCTCTCAGATCGTCAAACAAGGTATTTATGAAAAGATTTAAATGACAAATGTCCTTTATTCCAACTCTATGTAGAAATAATAACAGTAACGCAACATACCCAGACACCAAGGTATAAGAGAGACGTTGGTCCCTATGGTGACGGTGTACTACAAGCAAAGGATTTCCCGACATATATGGAATTTACATTGCATTTACAAGACGGGGATCTTAGACTTATCCTGCAGAAGTATATGACACCGCACGACATCGTAACGAAGAATCCAAAAAGCAAGATCCCATTTGACCCTCAAGACATAAAGGTTAGTACAACAAACTTTATTTAACAGACGGATTTAAAATTTTTTACCAAAGCGTAGAACTTGAAGTTTTTTGTGACAATCACTTTTCCATAACTGAACATTAGAGGTATGGCGGATTTTATTTTCTTTAATCTTTATTCACCGTCACAAGTCTTAGATTTTTTTTCCACCAATTTGAATAGTCGTTATTTTGGACTAACTAGGAAACCTCAGGCGCAGGTAGGAGACAAAGTTCAATTTATGCAAATTCTGTTATCATAGTTCTTGGGCTATATCTTTGGATGCTTCGTTTGGTACCTAAGTTCAAGTCGAATTAAGTCTGAAATGCTCAGTGGGAACTGAAGTCAATTCCTTCGCGAAAAGATTAACACATTCAGATAGAGAGATTTGTAGAATGCTTGAATATCGACTCGGCAGTAGTAACTGGAGCGATGTAACAACAACATGTTTCACGATTTAAACTTAAAGACTTGAGAAAAAAACATGTAACTGAGTAGATCTACTGTACAGTTGTACTCTTGGATGCTTGATGTGTGGGTGCATGAGTGTGCGTGTGTTAGTGTGTGTAGCTGTTCATACTCCACATGTACCTGCTAAAATTTCAGAGTCAGTTCGCTGCTTACCAAGATGTGAAATCCAGAGCCTCTGTGATAGTGAAATGCTGGAGCTCTATCTATACTTGTACGCTGGTATGTACACTTATCTCTTTACCAAACGACAGTATTCTGTTTTTGCTCAAATGATTGATAATATCATTGAAAGTACTGAAAAAATCGCTTTGAAATTCATCTTTGAAAATATTGTAAAATCAGACTTTCTTATTTGTAACTGGTCACTTATCCTCTGAGGGTTAGAAAAACTGCGAGTCGTACTTTCTAAAGCAAGATGTCGCTGTACACTACCCATGCTATCAAAAAACATGTCTTTTCAGTTTAGCTTCTAGATACCGTCTCAAGCTAGTTTTATTACATTGGGTGTTCAAGCGCCCATTATTGCACATGCTGGACTGGCACAAGTCCAGCCAAAGGTATTACCACGTTTTTCCCTGTTTTGAAAAGCCTCATTCTAAATAGGGTTTGTCAGTCCGGCAGCCTTTCTGCAAATACAAAAGTTAGCCCATTTCTAAAAGTGCGCATTGTGTTGGTGGAATGGGCCTGTTTCTCTTCATACACGCCCATTAAGATTTAATACGTCACTGATACTACCTGAGAGGACCACCTACACTGGCATGACTTTCAGTTTGACAATTTTGGCCTGCAACTACCCCCCCTACCCCCCTGTAGATATATGAGTATTCCTTCCATTCCCAGGTATCAGAGCAAATCTTTTTTCCACCAGAATTTTATCTAGACTGACTTTGTTCTTGGAATTCCTTTGGCTAGAAAAAAAATTCATGGAAAAAAGTACAGTTCATAAAAGTCTTCCTTAATTCCCTGGCTATACTTTGATAGCCAGTATAGTGTGCATGGATCCTCTGGTATGGCAAACAGTGGATCATAAGACTTGCAGATACTTGTTATTTATCAACTTTATTTTTGCCTATTTGGTCCTCTCTTGCCTCTCTTACGTTGACTACCAGTATAAGACCTGCAGCTCCCATTATAAGGGTCCTGTTCCAAATATCGGTCTTCTTCAAACCCAAGTTCACATATAAGTAGGAGCAGAGAAGTCGAGGAATGCATATCACGCTTGTATCTACTACCTTGCTGCTCTGAATCTCTTTCTCAAACACGACCTATTTTAACCTGACGTCATTACTCATTATATCCACTTTATTCCACTGGTAATACCAACAATCTTCTTACTGTCCCTAAATCTATTTTCCCTGACTTGCATTCAGGCTGGAATTGAGACACAGTTATCGACATTTATTTGGTCCCTCCCTTCTTTTATATGTGCAAGGATCCGACCTTACTAACTTAATCATGTTTTGTATTTTTAGGTTTATTCTGTCATTTCCCACATATCTTATTGCCGGGATGACCATTTTAACCTAAATTACCCCTTTCCTTATCTTTTGATTCAGAAGAACTTTTTTTCCTGATTTTTTTCTTGATCTTTTTTCCTCAACATTCTGCCAGAATGAAGACCTCCCTACTTATCCCAAAGTACTTCTCCACCATCAAAGTCATCACCATTCTTCCATTTGGTGGTTCTTTCTTATTGAAATACCGTTTTTCTACGTATTTGAACGTTTGCATCTGTAAAAATCTGAGTATCGTCAAGGTAACATTTATATTTACTATGGTAGCAGAACACACTTTGCAGCTAAACTCGTCTCGGTCGACAATAGGCCAAACACAAACTCCTCGAACAAAGGTCTATATAATCAGCCTGAAATTATAAGGAGCACTTAAATGCAACAGCACAATCCTAATTCTTTAGATTTTATCAATAAATCATGTTCATCTTATGAAATAGTGCTATTAATGATCAATATAGGCAAGTAGCATGGTCGGGAAAAAAACTGACAAAATATGCCATTTTAGCCTATATTCCAAAATTCACAAAATTCAAACCCAGGAAGCTGGCCTGAAAATGCCTAGCTAAATTGAAACTCAAATCAACACATAATCTGGGAATAAAATCCAAAATAGCACATTACCATGCCGTTTTTTCGCAATCTTTCCTGCCCCGACCCTGCCCTTGTTTTCGTGGCTAAAAGCTCCATGAACCCTCACTTTCGCATTTGGGGTCAAAACTATAGAACAAAGAAGGAAAGGTCATGACCTCCTGTTTCACAGACAAACTAAATGCTTCTTTTCCTTAATCTAACACAATTCATGAGTGTAATAACTACTATTCTTATCAAAATTGCATTAAAAACCTACCTTTCTCAATCATTTCTAATTTTCACCATGGCCAATTCAAAGCAAACTGTTTACATGTGACTATCTCATCGGACTATGTTCTGTGTCATTACCATGCCCATGACGTGTTCGCAGGTCTGGTGTGCTCCTTCGTCGTTATTGCGGCCGCCACATGGGAGATGTTAAGAACCATCTGGGATTCTACATACTGCCTGTGGATAAATGTTGTTGTTCATAGGTTTATACCCCTCATTCAAAGCCTATCCAATTAGTGGAAAATAATGAACAACCTCAAGCAGCAACAATTAAGCTACAATAGTTTGGGCAAAAAATACAATTCAAAGTGTTAAACTGAGGCAATGGAACAAGCAAAACAAGAAGTTGATACTGCCACAATGTTTTCAAGTGTAAGCATAGGGAGCAAACTTGTTAAATCATATAATGAAAAAATAACAAATCGTTATTTGAACTGTGTTTTACTACTTACCCTAGCGTTCAAAATAGAGAATAAACGATATCAAAATTCAGACACCCAATAGCTATTAATAACAGTATTCAAATCCAACGGGAAAGCTCAAGCACTTGACAAATGGACGCAGGACGACAAAAATTCATGAGCAGGTATTTATCTTTGTAGGACGGCACGTTTCACAATGAAGATGGAGAGAGATTTCTTCTCCAGCCTGTTGAAAATGATCCTGGAAAACACAAGGTTTCGAAGGCCACATCTTATTTTGACCAAGATACTGTCCAAGGGATGGCTGCTGACCAATTTACTTTACCATACTCTCAGGAACTGAGAAAAAGTTTTGAAGACACGAATAGTAAGTTCTACAACATTCTATGTGTACACTAGTCTTAGCTCTATTGTCCTCATTCTGTCTCATTGAGAGCTTTTTTTATGTTACCAGAGTCAGCATTTACCAATAGCTCTTAAAGTAACAATCAAGGCATAATGTAAACAAAGCGGATGTTTAAATGCATTTTAATCTAAGTCATTGTACGGTTGGTCCGTTAGTCGCTGACAGAAAAATTAATTTCGAAACTAGGTTAAAACCTGCCAGGTAGCTGTGTCTTTTGTTTCCTTTTTGCCTGATTTTATTTTATTTATCTATTTATTTATTTGTTTTCTTTTCTGTCAGCAACTAACATATGGCCCGACCACACGATAACAGATTGTCATCTCCACAATACTTTCAATACCTTTAAATGGTATGATTTAAATCTAAATGTATTGTGACACCTTCTTTAATATTTTGGCCTTTACTTGGCCTTTAAGAACATCCCTTGTCATTTTTTAGATGTAGTAAGTACTACAATTTCTGATAAATAATTAGCCTATCAGAAGTCGGATTACTTTCATATTAAGGAATTAAATTTCTTTGCATCAAGACCACGAATTTTCTCAGGAATGGCTACATACGGGCTTAGAGCACAACGACTCAAGGCAAGTGTTTTGTCACTGTGTTTTTTAACCATCATTCATAATCAACATTTTACCATATATCGGCACCAGCGGTCAAATTTTCAGTCGAATGTCATAATGATAGTTAAGCAGAATATTTTACATAACGATAAGTCAAGCAGATTTGAAAATGAGCCGCTCTTGCAAAACAAGGTCACTTTGCCACGTTAAAAAAACTTTGTGTTCAATGTACAGGCATCATTTTCAGCACAATTTTCATGTCACAAATCAGAATCATTGGCCTGATAACATGAAATGTTGAGATAACCACAGACAAAAATATTGGTCACAAGAAAAGGTGTTTAAGCCATCTAGTCTATATTTTCAATATTTTTTTCCAAGAGAAAAAATGAAATTCGGAAAATTTGATATTTTGATACTGACTAATCTAAAAAAACATTTTTTTTTTTCTAGAAAATGAACATTTCTGATGCAATCTTCATTTAGATCATTCAGTCTAATTGCAGAAGAAAATATTTGTTCACTCTAGGGGCAACATTTTGGACCTAATTTTCAGAAAACTATTGCAGAATATTCTTCACAATTCATTTTCTGTCGAACAAGTTTGAAAACATATTACCTGGGACTGTGCTTCAGAGGCCACGTTTTCTAAAGCGTTAAGGAAACCTGGTCAGAGTAATTTTTCTGTAACATTCTCGACAAGATTAAATATTGATTACTTTCAAGTTATTTCACTGTGTCAGTACTCCATACTTGTACTTAAAGCATTTGCAAAGGACGAATTTAGATTTGCCTAAAGTGATGAGATTCCTCCTTGAAAGGGTCTACAAGTTTGTTAGAAAAAGAAAAAAAAAAAAAAAAAGATAATGCTGACCTCCGTTAAAACGTGTTATGTCTGGACAAAAGTCACTAGATCTAGTTTTTGAACAAGGTTGTCTCACTCATGTATGCTCTACAGGCCAGCCTTTTTATTTGAATGTTTACTAAAATTGGTCAAATGTTAGTCATAAAAATACATCATGGGAGTTTGAAAATGGGTCATGTCAAGAAAAAAAGTAGGTTATCAGATCAAATTTTTTGAACAGCAGTATGTATGATGAAGAAGTCAGATTTTCGGTCATATACTCGTTTGACTAAGCTGAGTCAGTGAGGCAATTTGTTGGAATCTCTAGCTAGGTCATATTCTTTCCAATAACTGATGATAGTAATCGCAACAAGATTCATGCCTCTCTCACTAATCTTTGTTTCAACAATTGTTATGTTGGAAAACATCTAGCGGCTTGCGAAAAATACTTTGCAAAGTACTGGTAAAAGACTCAACAAAAACATGGTTAGGTGCACTGGTAGCAGTTATATAGATGAAATAATTTTAAAAATTGTGCAAACGAACAAAGTTTTATGACATCTGACATGTGTTCTTAATTTTGTTGCGCACCAGTTCAAAAAATGTAGGTTGAAGAACAATTCTGTGAAAACCACTTGGATATATCTCGGATTTACCTTGTTTGCAACCTGGAGACCAGATTTTCGTTACAATATACATGAAAGATGTACAGCATGTTTGTCTTGACATTATGTTGGATGAATCTATTATTAAGAGTCAAAAAGCTGATGGCTAATCTCAGAACAACCTTGTTTGCACGCAGGAGGCCATACCTTTAGTCCAAGATCTATCAAAATTCCAATTACGCACGCTGAAGACATTTTTTTAGTGTTTTACATCATCTAAACAAGAAGACTGATATATCCTAGAATACTTTACTCAGATTAGAGCATTTCAGGGCTAGTGACCTTGTTATTTTTTATCTCTCCAATTCAAGGTAAAATGTTACATCTTCACGATTCCAAAACTTTCCATAACCTCCCCCCCAAAAAATAAAAACTCTATCATTTTTCTCCTTTATGTACAATGTTTTCTACGCTAATGTAAAAGCAAATGCTGTCATTTGAGTAACCTCTAACATGTCGTCTTGAAATACTTTCAATTTGGACATGTCTAAACTGTTTTGGTAAAATCTTAATGGCCTTTTCAACTTTTATAGCTGCACAGGAGGATCGAAAGAAGAGGTCAGCAGTAGAAGATGGAGAAAAAACTCCGGAAATAGCGCATGTGATAAAGAAAAGACAAGTTTCCACATCCTGCAATATTATCGATGTCGAAGTAATTCCAGATTCCACTGTATTTCAATTGTGAGTCTTCCATTATTTATTTTCAGAAAATTTTGTTTCAGTATCTTTGATAAATAAGTCTCTTTTCTAGTATATTTTTTTAATGAAAAATGATTTATTTATTTATTGTATGGTGCTTAACACTATTGTCAACATTATAACGTGACAAACTATTCATGACAGTATTTAGCTATCATCTGTACATGATAATATTTCAATAATTTCAGTATTTTTCATAATTCAATGGCGTGGCTTGAGGAGGCTATTGAGTGTGCAAGATATTGGCGAGCAAAAATCTGACAAATACACATGTACTAAATTTAGCCGCACTGTCAAAACATGAGACCTAATAAGCATAAGGTACCATTAAGTGTCGTAGTATAGGTTTGCTTACCAAATTTGAGTATTTCATGTAAGAAATGTTGAAATGCATCATTACAATTGTTCTTGTAAATAATTCTCGACACTTGCGGGCACGCATTTCTAAAAAGCATGACGTAATATCCACCCAAAGCTTTCGTTCCCTATGTTTTTGCAACCAACACACTGACGCCATACTAGTAAATAATACTATTTTGCATACCCTTTTGTTCCTATAAACATAATGTAACAAGACAAAATTTTTTACCCGCATTTTTTTTTTTTTTTTTTTTTTTTCTAACACTGCTTTCAAGTTTTCTTATAAAGGGTTGTTGAAACTAACACTTGTTTGGCAATGGGTTGAAAGAAATTAATATAATACATTATGGTATTGTTGTCTGTGTAGCATAAGCAGAAAAGCCTAGACATCCTTGCATATTATTGTTGTAACTGAAGAATTTATTTTTTAACCTTGGCTAATCGTTCGGTGTCAAAGAGGCGAACCTATGGCAGGAGATAAGGTAACTCACAACACATTTTTGGCACGGCTTTGCCCATTTTCTGACTTTGAATTTCCACTAAGAAGGCAACAGTAGCCGAGTTTTGGCAATTTTGCTGCTCTTTGTATGTTTTGGTCTTTATAAGAAAAGATATGGGTTCTGGTTTAAGTCGGAATTTTAGATAAAATTTAATCAACATAAAATCTATAAAAAACTTTTAAAAGCCAGCCTCTGGTAATTTTTTTTTTTTTTTTTTTTTTTTAATTCAAGTTTGATATTTCATCTGAAAAGCCAAGAGATAACAGAATTTTTCAAATCACAAAACGGTATTTAATGAATTAAAGCTAAGAATGTGCGAAATCATGAACATACACTTCAATGAATAAAATCAGACCCGTTCCTCTGAAAGAAGTATGAAACGACATCACAACGAAATCAAATAATGCTCCTCTCAAACGTGTGAAAGAAAAAACAAGAAAATAGCTATATCACAATGAAAACAATGGACAATGTACCTTTTACAATTTGCCTCTTGGATTCTTCTTTCTTTCTCGTAAGCTGAAATTCATGCAAGTGTTCGTAGTATTTCTGATACTAAACCTGATCATTAAATTTCATCTTTTGTCCTGCTGTGCATAACCTTAGAATAATCATGAAGACAGTGTTGACAGTGATCATCAAACGTTGTATTGAGTCTAAGGAGGAAAGCAGTTTGAAAATAAAATGTAAAAAAGAAAGAAATTCCTGGTCGTCAGTATTTTTTTTCCTTTACCATGTTTCCTAACATTTCACAAACGAATACCACTGTTTGAGACGCATTTACGTTGTCTTTTGCAATTGCTTTCAATTTAAACAATTCTACTATTCTAACTTTTTTGGTTGAAGAGTTAGAAGACTATATAGCCCTTGAAGCATTTCTTAGAAATTCCACAAAAATCTGAAGACATAGAAATGCTGAGCCTGTGTGCAAAGCGCGATAGCTTAGTCAGTAAAGTATGGGCTTGAAACCAAAAGGTTCTATTCCTCAACTTTGCCAATTTCTTTCCAAAGGATTGATGCTAATTATTCTGATAGGTTTGAATCACCCCTAAGTGCTTATTTTCAGTTGGGTCATGGCTACATAAGATAGCAGTCAGTGATTTCCGAAGAACAATGTTTGTAGTGCTGGTGAAAGAATTTCCATTATTAAATTTCTTGTGCTTTTGCCTGGGAAAAGCCTTAAACATTTACATTTACTTAACCACTGTTAGTAAAGCGTTAACGTTTTAACATAAACCCTCAGTTTTGATGACCATTTGGAAGTAGGCATTTGAAAACATTGTAGGAAATAGAGAAAAAGCTGGGAACCAACACAATGTTTTTCCCACCCTTTTGAGTGATAAATTCGTCATTTGAGCTGCTTTTAAGTAGTCGCCTGCAAATGTTTTCAATTTGGACAGGTGTAAATTTTTGTCATATGTCAGAGTAAAAACATTTCCTTAAAAGAGAAAAGAAATACAAATATATAACCTTGTAATCCAGAGTGTTGGTCAAAATACTATAATCTACTTTAAATCAACTTAACGACACGTCTTCGGTCTGAAGCAAATTGAAAGCATTTCTTCCAAACGAAAAGATAAAGGTCACTGATATGATAAATTCTTTCTTTGATAGGGTAGAAAACATTCAGGAAAAAGGAGAAAATGCTGGCTACAAGATTTTTTTTTCCTTTTCACACAATATTTATTTATTTTTTTTTCCTCGGGTTTTTAAAACTCGACATCACTTTTAAAAGGGTAAACAAACTTTTCATTTTCTTTTAGCTTTTTTGCAAGGGAATTCAACGCAAGTGAAGCAACGGCAGCGATCCTGGAACATTACATAGCCCTGTTCAGTGATGTATACATATTAACTTTTTATGTCGTAACTAAATGGTATTGTTCAAATGTAATGTTAAACTTCATTTTGCAATGCTAGAGGTACTAGTAATAGACGACCAATAAATAAGTAGAGTAAAAATGACTGTTTACGTATGATCGTTTCTATCAAACTAGTTTGTTGAGATTGTATGTCACTGACATTTTAGTCAACAGGTTTGGCAAAAATAGAATTACATCAACATGAATGTATGATTCCGTCTATCACATGTAGTGTCTGTGGTTGTGAGGTACAATGTCGGCCTCGCAACCATTAGGTCCAGAGTTCGTTATGTGGTGTAACTGGTAGTTCATAACAACAGACCGATACACCTCCGCCTCGCCCCCCTCCCAAAAAAAAAATAGATAAATAGATACGTGCATAATTGATTATTTCTATGGTACTATCAAAATTAAGAGTGGATTTAATACACTGTAGGAGGTAGTTTTATTTGATAGAAAACACCAATTAACATTATTACTTTAACTGAATACATGGCTTTCAAATGAAATGTTGGACATTAAACTAGAGTTCTAAGATGACCAATAACATTTGTTAGATATGTTAGACTGTATACACTTGATTATAGTTATTTCATATGTCATCTGGAAAACATGGATGCACTTACCAATCTAGAAGGAAAACAGCCCATTGTTTTTTGCTTAAATAAGCGCAAAGTGCGTAAAGTGAGCTTTTGTAATCGTGCTGTGTCTGTTGTCTGTTGTGCATCGTCAACTTTATCCTTGTGTACACTCTAAAGGTTACATTTTTCAGTCTGGTGCGCATGGAACTTTGCCAAAAAGATTTTTCTTCATGCAATATCCGACCAGTTTAAACTTTTACCAAATAATACCTGGTTTTAACGACCCGAGGAAGAAGCCTTTTGAAAACACTGTGGGAAAAGAAAAAGATACTGGTAACCAGCATTTTCTCCTTTTTTTACTGTTATCTACTCTTCCAAGGTCAAGTTCCATTTTTTGAATCACATTTATTTTGTCGTCTGCAAATGCTTTCAATTTGGCAAGTTTAAAATTTTGGCATTTGGTAAAGAGTTAAATATGAATTATTTCGGGTCAAAAGCTAGATAACAAGGTCAAATCCCTGAAAATTATTGTGCACGCTTGGGCATATTGTTTCAGTCCATTAGCTATAAAAACTGGTCAAGATGTTCTTCTTGCTGATATCTGAAAATGTGTTATGTCAAGTCAAAAACTAGGTCACTGGATAAAATCTTAGAAAAACATTGTTTACACTCTAGAGGCAAAATATTCTGTCTAATACTAATGCAATGTGGTTAAAATATTCATTTTGGTAATATCTAGAAAGACTTTCAAAAAGGGTCAGGTCTGGTCAAAAAGAAGACCACCAGGCCAAATCTTTGAGAGGCACATTATACTCTCTAGCAGCCACATGTTCTGCCCCATCAACACGATACTTGGCTAGAATGGTACCCATGGTAATATCTCGGACATTTTTGAAAGCTGGTTTTTAGGATCAAAAACTACGTCAAAAGTGTCAAATTGTTGAACAGTCTTGTGTACAATCTAAATGCCATAATTGTACTCTAAACCCATGAAAGTTGGAGAGAATGATTTTCTTTATGATTTCTTGTAAGATTTTGAAGACGGGTTACACAATGTTAAGTAACTTATAAGATTTTGAAAGAATGTGTTTTCATGATATCTTAATGTTTGACAAGGGGTCATATCGGGTCAAAAACTAGGTCAGCAGGTCAAACCTTTAAAAAAGTTATCGTGCACTCTAAAGACCACATTTTCAATCCAAAAGCAATGTAAGTTAGTCATTTTTTTCTTTTTTTTTCTTTCTTTTTCTGTGTGATATATAGGATGTTTTTCAGACTTATACCTAAGTCACCATGAAAAAGTCCTATGAAAAGCTAATGTACATTTAAGTCCAGAGCTAATGTAAGTTGGTCAAAATGTCTGTGTTTAGGATGATTTAAACAATTTTGAAAACAGTTCATATCAGGTCAATACGTATGTCACAGCGACAAATTGCAGTAAACAATGTGGACATTCTTGTGGTCACGTTACCTGTATAAAAGTCATTAAAGTTGGTCGGAATGTTTGTCTTCGTAATATCACGGACAGGACTAAAAATAGTCCATGTCCTGTAGAAAAGTACGTCGCTTCACAGAAGCCATATTTTTACTCAAATGTTTTTAGAATTTATATGGAATAACTAGGTCGTGTTTGGTCCTAAAGGCTCAGTATCGGCGACTCCGGGCCGTCACTGATTTCTTATTTCCGATGATTTCTTATCAACAAAGGGATAGTTCTAGATTAATTGATCAAGAAAGGTATTTACATTTTTTACATTTTCTACAGGTTGATTTGCGTTATAAATGCATCGAAGACGAAAATGGGGTTTGCATCCGGGTTTATCTTGCCAATGTTCGGATTGAAGCGGTATGTTATCTTTTATTGAAAATTTTCTATATCTCATTATCTATCTGCGGTAAGTGACCTTAATTCTCCCATTAGCTGGGGCTAAGTAGTACTTAAATCAGGTTGCCGGTATGTGGGTCTGTCTGTCAGCCATCTTCTTCCCCCCTACAGTTTTCAACAAGGCTAGGTTTTATTGAAAACACATCTGCAAAGAGAAGAAAAATATGAAACTGTTTTTCTTTATGATTGGTCAATAATCAGGCCTTCTTCACTTGTGCCAGTGATAAGACAACACCCAAACAGGATACTCTCTTGCCTTCAAGGGTTATTTGTTAAGAATCGTATAAAGTTTCCCATTAGCAAAATCATGTAAGCTTTTTACAATGAAAAGGAACAGATTACCAACAAAAACGAGAGAGAACAGAAGGAAAGAGATTTTTTCCTCGCGAAAATTGAACAAAGAACAGCTTTATGATCAACGTTATAAAAACTTGGCCAGTGCTAGCTCGGCTGTTTTTGAAGAAAAGGTCGACGTAATATGTAAATAATTGATTATTTCTATGGTACTATCAAAAATAAGAGTGGATTTAATACACTGTAGGAGGTAGTTTTTTTTTTTTTTTTTTTATAGAAAATACCAATTAACATTATTATGGGATATCAAGATTTCCTTATGCAGCGAGAAGCAAAAACAAGCGCCAGAAAGCTAGTACAACACAAGATTCCTTTATCAAACACTTACAACGACAAAATATCGCAACTATTGACATTTTATTCCGAGAGGGTTGACAAAATGAAAAAAAATGGATTAATTGGTACTTGATTCCTTTTTATGCATGGCGGGTGAATAGTATAGCATAACATTCTGACAGATCAAATTGCAAGTCAATATATGCGCAATATATGCGTGAGATAGGTCATCTTGCAATATTTCGAACCGTATTTGACAATGGACAGATTTCTTTCCTATCCTGCGTGATATTTTATCATCGCATGTATTTGATACCAAAATATTTAGGTATATAAAAAAACATGATATTCATTCTATCAAATATTTACAAATTCAAATAACAAAATAATGAAAGGACAGATAACCTTAATCAGAATAGATAACAAATTAGAAACAGATACCGGATAAGAAGGTGAAAAATAATCTTTATGCTTTGCGGATAAATATTATTGGATCAAATAGATAAGAAATTAAGCTGAAAGCACTCCGGTTGTTGGTTATATCATCAGATTTATGAGCATATTGTAACTATGTAGATGAGTTTTATCCTTTCATGTCTGTCTTTTACCACAGTTTGATGCATTTGTTTGAGCCATAACATTTATGGTATGTTTAACGACGTTCGCGGCAGTTTCCATTATCACGCTTCGTGTATTATCACGCTTACCTTCTACTCGAAACTTTGAGCACCTAACACAGTTGATCTTGCCACTCTTGTGAATGTCTGCAGAATGTATAAAGTAAGAACTAAAAAGGTCCTTTCATGTCAGCAAAAGGAAGAAAAAAGTATTTGAACAAGCCAAATAATTTTATGCAAGGCAAGAACCCGAAATTACGCTTTCAAAAGATCGGACTAAAAAGTAAAAGTGAATCACGTCACCTAACAACGGAAATATGGACACACATGCTACTACTAGCTCTCTATCCGGCAGACGTATCGTCGAGCTAAGACGTCTTTACATATGCAGATGCTTTCAGTTTGCCCTAGTCCAAAATCATGTCCATCGGTGAAGAGTTGCAGAAAACAAGGGGCTGTAACTCTTTCTCCGTTACCAGGCTACCCCTTAGCTTGATAAGTCTGCAGCAGACAATATTATAAAACATTGATGTCAAAAGGAAAAATTGCTTCATCTGATTGATTTTTTCCTTTTCGCAAAATGATTTCTGACCCATTAAAGAACTGTGATACATGAATACCAGAATTGGTTCAGCGTCTGCAAACATGTCAAAGTTTGAAGAGTCTAAAATTAGTCGTTTGGTAATGGGTTAAATACTAACATCAGTATTACATTTATAGGCTTTGAATTGGTTTATTATGACCAAAAAACTTGATTCTTATAAACATCGTTAAATTGTTGAAAAAACTGAGATAATTTACTTCATATGATGTCTTTGTCTCTGACAAACTCTACATTTAATCATTAGTTAGTAACCCACGTACAAACTTAAACTGTATTATCCTGAAAAATAAGGCTGGTGACCAAATTTGTTTTAAGCCTGATACTTTTAGTTTAGTACATTAATATTATTTATAGAAAAAATAAGAAAAATCTGAATAATAGAACATTACAAAAAAAAAATAAATAACGTTAAAAGATACTCTTTTTTTTTTTTTCCAAAAACAAAAGTGTTTAGGCATTAGTATTTTTTTAAATTGATACTACGTATACTTTTTTTTTTTTTTTTTCTTCTTTTTCATTAAATTTGATGTTTCACAAATGCAATCATATAAAATTTGCTTATAATCTTTGTCATTTAAAAAAAATATACACCGTCTTAGTTTCTAAAGATAAAATTTCATCCTGAACTGCCACAATGCAGGATGTACTAAAAGAAATATTTATATAATTTTCCCAAAGCTGCTTACCCCATTTTTTATCACCCATTCTTATAGATCGAATAACATTCTATCACTAACCAAAATTTTATGAAATTTAAAAATTGTGAAACTCTAGCGATCGTCTTTAATCTACGTTTCACCTTTAGATTGCAAAATAAACTTAACGGATACTTTTATCTTAAAAGAAAGACCTAGGTTGCTACAGTTTCAGGCTTACTTTTGTCAAGAATGTCTAAGCAAAGTGGAAGGTGTAGATCGAAGATCGCATTCTATGTTTTGTGCAATCTAATCTGGATCTGAACTGGCTGCAAAAAAAAATGCTTTAGCTGTCAAAGGCTCTGTAAGGGTTTATGAGAAAGCAGAATGTGTAGGCAGATGCAGACTGCACAAATGCGCAGGCTCATCCTGCTCTAAACTCTCTGCAAAACTTACTCTGACACATTGCAGCCGGTATACACACACACATATATATATATATGTTTATGTTTTATTCATTTAAGCCCACAGATTGGCCAGTACTTGTTGGTAACGAAGTAAATGTTGGACCTTCCCTTTTTAGCTGTTCCCAATTAATAGATACTACATATGACTTAACAGCATGCTTTACAAGGTCGGTGCGAGGGGTCTCTCTGTCTGTCTGTCTGTCTATCTGTCTGTCTGTCTATGTTGATAGAGTGAAATATTGACCAGTTTTCACAAATTTTTGGTAATATCATGGCAACGGTGTTTACTCGTGCGTTTTCTTGGTTTCATAAGTTTATGCTGTGACTTTGTTGTGTTTTATCCTTACGAAACTCACATGATAAAACAGTGATACTGGCTAGGACTCAATCAACCACCGTAAGAAGAAAGTGTTTCATGCCACCGCCATCAAATAGCCACAGGCATATACTGTTACCCCTGTATGAGTGTTTCTGTGTATATATGTTAGATTTAAAATAGTGTTCGTGTCTGGCCGATAACTTCCAGGTGCAGTTCTGATCCCTAAAAGATTTGGCACAATAGATTGAAATGGATTGACAATGTGTCGCCAGGTAAACGGTCAAGGTCGCAGCACTTGGTTGAACTTCATCAAAATCTGCTACAATAATAGTGACGATCGATGTTCCTGTCCCCTATATAAGTGTGACGTGTTTGGTCGGATTTTAGATGATACATGTATCATATTAACGATAACAATAGATAGACAATGTGTCTCATTTAATGACCGTTTTGTTAGCTGAAAGGCAGAAGTAATAAGACTAGGTAAAACTTTTTCAATATTTGCGAAATTTACATTTATACATGTGTAGTCTGTGTCCAGAGTAAAGTCCGTAAGTTATCTCCATTAAATGTTAAATTTTGTGCAGGCCAAAACGAGATTCTGATGGAAAACACGCAACCGATAGGGTTAATCTGTAGGTAATTGTATATATATGTAACAGAGTTGATGCCGCATATTATTGTAACAGTTACTTATTGGTTTGCTTTTTGAAAGTATATTCAGAAATGTTTTATTCGAGAATCAAACATCATATAAAGAATTTCACTCAATGCTATATTCCTCGTTTGGTATATCCGATTTTCCATCCCCTATATTCTGTAAGAAAAAATAATGTGCAAAAAAATTCCTTACAACTACAAAAAAATGTAATTAAATAAATAGATAGATAAATAAGTAGCCCTGAAACTGTCAATTACTTTTCTGAGGTGCTAACGATGATCAGAAATGCAAGTGTTCCAATTGGTAGATTTCCAGCTGAGGTCCCTGTTTGAAGGGTTATATAAGTGTGGGTGGAGGGGGGTGCCTGTGTGCGTGCTTGTGTGCGTGGTTGCTTGGTTATGTGTGTGGGGGTAACCATGTCGGTGACACTACTAGTTTGATTAAGATACAAAACAAGCTATATAAGGAGCAATTCCTTGTTACAAACATTGGTTGGTCCTTTTTCCGAATTGCTTTCAACATTAGTCATTTGCAGAAATTTAAAGGGGCATATTCAGTTCTTTTGCTTTGATTTGAAATTTCTTGCAAATACCATCACATGACTAGACAAGTTTTTCTCTGTATCCGTTTAGACATTTTATGGCAACATTCTGTTAAAAGGTGGGCGTTGAAATTCGGTCGTTGTTCAATCAATAAGTCTGTTTATTCTTCGTTACACTGATTTGAATAGAGGCTATAAAGACCAGTAAAGAAATGAAATCAAGAAACAGTCTTCTTATTATCGTGGTTGTGAGTTATGAGGAACAATATATAATCCACGAAGACGATAGCTCGAGTGGTTTATTCATTGTGCGTCATAACTAACAACGTGATTTATTGAACAATAAACCGAGAAAGAAAGTAGATTATTTCGATTCTAACGTTACTAACTCTAAATCAAAGGAAAACAATTTCATACTAAATGTATTAACGCGGATGCGGATTATATTCCCTTGAATAAACCATGGCTGTTCCTCTTACTTACCAAAACAAAACCTCACCGCCCAGTCGGTGAATAGGAAAAGAACGAAAATTTCAATTAAATCATAGGCATCAAGCACAACATAAAAAAACACAACGTTTTAGCCATTTTTTATTTTATTTTCTCTCTTCCAAATGACAAAGAATGAATGTATTGTCAAGCATTAGAGTCGCAGTTGCTTCGAATGCTCCGTATATTCTCCACCCACTCCCAATCCCGTTTCCAATGCAAAACGGTCAATTTTGAACTAACCTTCAACCTTAATTTACACATGTTTTCCTGTTCATTTTAGATGGTTCCACCGTTGTGAATTTTTTTCAAAAAGTTATCGGTGAATCCTGAATATTCCTTGGTCAAGGAACGGAAAAGACGAGTTGTTTACGTCAAGTGACATTCATTAATAAAATATCGGAGGGCGAAAACATTGAACAGCCAGTTGCGACTTCACTCTTTATATAACAACGTAGATTCTAACATGGCGCGTGAATTCGGCTCTATAATACAGTGCAACGAAGGCGTGGTAGAATCTGTAACATTTCATATAGATTGACGTCATTCCATATTGGAAGACGTCATTCTGAACGAAGTAGGTAAGTCAGTTATTGAATGGAATAAAATTTGCTTCCGCCTTTTTACTCTAAATTTGAACTTGTTTTCCATTCATTATGAGTTTGTCATGTTAGAATCGAAATAATCTTGTTTTCTATCATGGTGTATCGTTCAATAAACCACGTTGTGAATTATGAGGCACGATGAAGAAACCAATCGGGCTATCGCCTTCGTGGATTATTTATTGTGCTTCATTGCTTACAACTGTGGTTTATTGAACCATAATCCACGATAGAAAGAAGATTATTTCTTAATTTTACCATGCTTTCGTTGCACTGTATTTATAGAGCCGAATTTACGTGTCATGTTAGAGTTAAAAATAAGTTATGCTCTGTAAAACGGACTCCGTGCATGTCCATGATGCACCATACCAAACAAGTCATCACATTATTAGATATACGTGAAATCTGTTTTGAGTAACAACATACTGAATTCAGAAATACACTTGTCCTTTGACATGCAAACAAATAACTAATAGCGAAAGGTTTAGGTCAAGATCAGCCTTGGTCGATACCTTTTGCTGATGCATTAAGTCTCTTTTTTCACAGAGCATGGCTTTTTTCTTAAAGTTTTCTTTCTTCATTTCTAATAGTTCGGTAACTATCCCTGTATAAGATTCAACAGTGATTTTTTTTCTAAGTTTTGGAGATATTATGAAAAATATTGATGCTCTCAGTATTTTCTGCTTGCAGACTGGGATTAAACTTCAACGGAAACACTGTTAACCGAGGTAACGTAAATAACCATTTACCATTCTTTTCACCATTTTAATAACCCTGATTTAGAAGGGTTGAAAACGCTGTTGCTAAAAATGAAAATCCTGGTATATCGAAACAATAGTTTTCCCTTTTCCTTACTATTACACCTTTTTCAGAGAATACAGCCAAATTGAACCGGCACCACATTTTCCTTGTTCATATTCGTAAAAAAGGGTTCATTTTGTGGAGGGTTGAATCTAAATCTTCATTCTGGTGCCATTACAGAGTTCTATGTGCAGCCGTCTTTTGATTTTCAACGGCTGACCACAGTTGAAAATGTAATGGTAGAACATTTGTGAGGCAAATTAAATTGCTTGTATCTATTTTCTTACTGATTGCTGAGCTCAATGTTTCATAAGAACAAAGGTTTCTTTGAAATTTTGCACTTTGTTCGAGAACTTTGCCATTCAAACCGATGAAACATTGTTTTCTATTGCTGAGTTTAGAAATGTTTTTGTCAAAGCACCCTTTGATAGAGGACATTGATATTTGGTATGAATAATACCGAGAAGATCTACTTGTATTCACTAGGCATCATTATTGCATTTGGAAATAAAAATGATGGGGGTAAAGGGGCTAGGTTATTTCTTTTTGACAGTGATTTGCCACACAGACTTAATAATTATAATGTATATCTCAATGCCAATTAAGTGCATGTTACATCTTTTTTTAAAGAATGTAGAGCAATACGGGGGGGCATCATGGGTGTATTGTGTGGTAAAGAGTCATGGCTAACTTAGGAACTGCTTTTGTTATTATCGACTATAAAGGTTTTTCACCATGTTTATTAATTGTGAAACCGCTAAAGTGCTTTATGATGTAATTATCATTTTTGTCGATCTTTATCAGCTTACTTCACTGGAAAACTTAACTGTCTGACTACAACTTTTTTGTTCTGTTTAACTGTTTACCACATACTTTCAATTAGATTTTCAAAAAGAGCAATACAGGGTGCATCACGTTCGTCTTGTGTCGTAAAGAGTCATGGCTAACTTAGGAACTGCATTTGTTATAATCGACTATAAAGGTTTGTCACCATGTTTACTAACGGTGAAACAGCTGAAGTGCTTTATGATGTAATCATCATTTTTGTAGATCATTATCAGTTTACTTCACTGGAAAACGTAACTTTCTGACTACAACTTTTTTGTTCTGTTTAACTGTTTACCACATACTTTGAATTGGATTTTTTTTAACCTAGTACTTTGATGGTGATATGATATTAAATTTCAATAAGAAATAAAATCACATAAAAACAGAAAAATATCAAAACAATCTAAAAACAAGCACAAATATACAGATAAGTTTCATGTAAAATCAGCTTCAGATTCTTACTTTGCAGAGAGACTACCTAAATAATTAAAAAAATTGAAAGAGTCCCCTCCGCCATGTTAATGTACAAGTACTATTATTCCAGAATTGTTCAACAAAGTGAAAATTTTTACTTTCTGCAAGACGATTCCAGTACAGTACCAATTCCAAATTTTTTAACCTTGATGTTTTTTTTGTAATGTGATAAGAATCGAGCAACCCTTTATCACATTATCCTAAATTTTAACCACTCTGAAGGATATGGATTTTAAAAGTTTTTTGGAAAAAAGGAAAATGGTGATAACCAGCATTTTCTCCTGTACTCACTGTGTTTTCTACCCTCTCATAACCAGACAAACGTATAATTTAACCCTTGACCATACAATCATTGAAGAATATGCTTTTTAAAACACTGTGGGAATAGGTGAAAATGCTAGTACCCAACAGTATCTCATTTATTCACAAAGTTCTCTACCCTTTCAAGGATAAATTTTACGTTTGATTACCATCTACTTAATGCATCAAGTGCTTTCAATTTTGCTGGATCCAAAACTTGTTTTTCTTGTGTGTGTTGACAAAACGACAAAATTTTAGACTTCAGTTGCAGAAAACAAATTAAATGCTACCACACCGATGGAATTTGCATTAAAAAAGGAGAAAGTATTGTTGAAAAGTGAGAAAATTCAATGCCGGTTACAAGCATTTTCTCAATGCTAGGCAGATACGTAACCAGGAATATAGCAAAGAAGCCAGGGCTTCTTTGCATTTACCTGCCTAGGAGTCTGTTTTGAGGGGATCCAATTTCTGTGATTAAACTCTCACCATTTTCCAACGTTTTCACCTCAGTGGTTAGCTCACCTGAATACAGAGGGCTCAGGGTGAGCTTTTGTGATAGTGCTCTGTCTGTCGTGCATCCCACGTCGTGTGTCATCCAGGCATCAACATTACCATGTCTGCCTCTATAATACTTATTACACGTGGTCAGAATGTTTGTCTCGATAATATGTGGAACAAATTTGATATTGGGACATGTTGAGCGAAAAGGTAGGTCACAAGGTAAAATCTTAGAAATAAAACCTTGTGTGCACTCTAGAGGTCTCATTTTCAGTCCAATACTCATGGCACCGGTCAGAATTTTTGTCTGGATGATATCTCGGACATTTATAAAATTAGGTTACTTCTAGAGGCCACATTTTCAGCTTGATAGTCATGAAACTTGGTAAGAATGTTTTTTTTCTTGATGATATCTTTGACAACTTAAGGTCAAATTGGATAAAAAAAAAGTCGGTCAACCTGCCGAATAAAAAGAAATGTGTGAACTGTGGATGCTACTTTTTTTTTTTCACCCTCTTTGACAGAAGTCTTTAAATTTACCTTAGTCATGGGAAAGCAGCAAAGGTTTATTTGTATTAGGATTTGCTTATGTGAGTCAATATAATAACTGATATAATTCAGTTGTTCACTAGACAACAAAGTTCTAGAATCGTCCATGTAAAAAGTAAACAAAAGATACAGCATCTTGGCAGATTTTTGCATATTTAATAATATGTATACGCAAATGAGATTCAGGCGTAACGTGCTCAGATAGAAATAGGCACGTGACGTCTTAATCTTCATTTGCATATTTATCTTTCTTGTGTTGGTCCGGTACTAACCGGCGTACCCGCCTACTTCATTTTTCCAGACATACATGGGTTTTCTGTTAGGGTCATTAAAACTCAACATAAAAGAAAATGATGGTAATGAGTATTTCCTCCTCTTCTTCTTTTCATACGGTGTTTTCTGGTGAAGAGGTAATCCCCACCCGCTTACAAAACAATCCAAATCCCTTTTCCCACCTAGTGCTGTATACGCTTCCAAAAAAATTCATTCTTTGAGTCAGATTTATATGTAATTATCGTCTGGATATGCTTTCCTTTTTCGACCAGTCTAAAATTACTTGTTAGATAAACAGACATACATTTCATTGGTTTTTATAAAACCTACAATACTTCACCCCGACAGTAAGAGAAGCACACAATGCAATGTTGTTCAAGTGTATGATTTGAAACCTGGCTGGACAGCTTGGGTTCGATCCTCACTTTAGGCTTTGGAATTTTTATGGCAGCTTTCTTTGACTAGCGGAACCTGAGCCCTAGCCTGGTACAAGTGAAACAGAAAACACATGTGAACAAATGAAAAGTTGCTGTGATATGATTGAAATAATTTTGAAAGTGGTCTATACACCATTAAGTCAATCAACCAATCCACCAGTACAACCGTTTGATTCTCCCTTATTTGTATTTATCTTCAGCCTTTACATACGCTCCTGTTTTGTGTACAAATCCTAGCTTTCAAAACATGATCTCAACCGATATACATGATGACCAGGCTGTCCACATTGCAAGCAACATTTTACGAGCGTAAGTATTCTATATACTATTTACCAAACAACAAAATTTTAGGCTTGTATAAATTTAACGACTTATTAAATGCGGCAGAAAGAACACAATGATCTTTGAAAAGATAGACAAAAATGTGGGGAAGAGTAAAACAATGGTTGCAACCAGCATTTTCGCATTCTCTTATAAGGTTTTGGAGAGCTTTGTTCCTCATGGTTTTGATAATGTGACTGTTTAGTAAGTTCAAGTATACTATCTTTGTTTTCCACTTTTGTGGGATACTGTAGGGGAACAAAAGCTTATTACATAGTTTGTTGGTGACTATAGATATAAAAAATTAAATGTAGTTTAATTTCAAAGCTTCAGTAGCAACACTTTTTTTTTAATACAAACCAATTTAGTAACTGCAATAACAAAAATTGACATATTGTACTTGTCATTTTGCAGCATTGTTTAGTTAAAATCGAAAAGATTTCATCAAATGCTCATCAATTGAAATATTTTAGGTTATTAATTATGTTACAATGGTACTATTTTTTGTAAGTAATTATATGCTAAATTTCATGCGTAGACTGCACCAGTTTCCAATTGAAATCAGTGTCTTTTGTAAAAAGCTTTAAGTGGATTGAAACAAGTCAGTGTTGTATTTCATATGAAAGTAAAATAGTAAAATAATAAAAAGAAAAAAAAATCAGATGTTTTCTGAATACCAAACAAAGTGTATTCTTCCTCACCTGAGACATTTCTTTTCAATAAGCAATGTTTGCCCACAATTTAGGTCTTTATGTTTTAGACTGTTCTAGAATTTTCTTCGCTGATTAAAGCTTTGCCAAACAATGCCAAGTCTTAACCACCCCAAAGAAAAAAAGGCTTTTGAAACGGTGGTAGGAAAAGAACAAAATGCTTGTAACTCGTAATGTCTCCTTATCCTACAGTGTTTTCTGTCCTTTCAAGTAAAAAATCTCATCAATTGAGACAGGTTTATGCTGTCGTCTGCAAATTATTTTGATCTCGACAAAGCTAAACACTGTTGTTTGGTAAAGAGATATGGTTCAACTGCGACTTTTTAGGGCATGAAACAGCTTTTTTGTCTTCATTGAATCAGGATGGGCATTTCTGATGATGGGACTTTAGGATGTAACAACAGTTTGAACTTTATTGGATCGGATTTAAACAGTGTACCGACCATTCCAGGCACCGAGTTAAATCCTTGGAGATTTTCCCAGTGTTCTCTAGACGGAATTTCTACCTTTGTTGGGTAAGGTGATGATTACACCTACATTTCTAAAACAGATTTTTCGGAAAGAAAAAAGCACAACATAACGGGATGGAAACAACTGATGGAAAGAAGCCTCGTTTAAGTTTTGTTGAAATAAAAGAAAGTGCTCGTTACCAGCATGCAGAATAAATTCAGTCATTTGATCCATCTTTAATTTTCATCTGCAAATGCTACCAGGTGGGACTAGTCCAAACTTTTGCCGTTTGGTTAGGAAATGAATCCTGTGATAATCTGCTAATGACCATTCCTTTTTACTGAACAAAAAATGAACTTGTCCAAATTGAAAGCATTTGCAGAAGGCAAAATAAATACCACTCAAAATTTTAATTGTATATTTAGGGGAAGAAAACATTGAGGGAAAAGGAGAAAATGCCGGTTGCGAGCATTTTCTCTTTTTCCCATAATGTTTTAAAAACTCTTTTTTTAGGGTCGTTGAAATTTGAGATTGTGCGGAAGTTGACCCTTCATCAAATAAAAAAGCATGTATTTATTTACACCTCTGAAAGTCTTTTTTTTTTTATAAACGAGAACAGGTTGGTATTACTATCATTTTCTCCGTCTTCTTATAAGGTTCTTAACCCTTTAAAAAAATAATAACAACCCATCATTTGACCTGAACTTCATTTTTCGATTGCAAATGCTTCTAAAACAGATTAATCTGAAACTTACTGCATTAAGAAAATAAAGATATTTTCCAAAAACATATCTCTAATTCAGCGGCAGAAACAAAAACTATTTTACAGAAAGAATATGATGAGCATGAGTAGTTGCTAAAAAAACAAGAAAACGAGCAATTGCAGTCTTTTCCCTTGTATTCAGCTCACATAAGAACAAATAGCTCAAGCTGGGCTTTTGAGTTCATGATGTGTAATGTGTCGTTTACCATGCAATGTCCTTAACAGGGGCTACATTTCAATCCAATTCACTTTGGTAGCTCTATAACTCTGTCATTTGGTACAGACTGATTGATTGATTGGTTGGTGTTTAACGCCGTTTTCAACATTATTTTAGTTATATCGCGGGGGACATTGCACCTATCCATACTTTCCTTGAGTTTCTTGTACTAGCACTGCGCACAATTTTTTTTCCAAAACACTGGCTACTTCCCCACACAACCATCGTCGAAACAATTGTAAGTGATGAGAGAGGAATGAATCCTGTAGTAGTGACTATTATATTCGGAAGGAAATTCTAGCCGAGGATCGAAACAGCGACCCTATTCTTAAGTCCTGTATCCTACTGACTGAGTTATCAGGGCTTAGCATATTTGGTAAAGAGTAACTGCATTAAAAACATGGTGCTAAAAAAAGAAATTTCGTCGTTTTCACAGTGTTTCCACATGTGTTCTGCTGGATAAGAGAGGTTGTTTTCAGGTGGTTATCGGATCACTTAAACTTCACCACAAAATCCCGTGTTTAAACGACCCTGCATGTAGCCATCACTTCTTTTTTCCACACTTTTTCTATCCTTCCCATGACGAATTCTATCATTTGAGTGACACTGAAAGTTTCATCTACAGATGCTTTCAATTTTGACCCTTCTCAAGGTTTTGTAGTGTGGTAGATTTAATAGATATTTTCAAATTAGATCATGTTTATCCATGGTGCTGACACCAATTTTATAAATAACACCATTTTTTTAATTGTTGTTGTTGTTGTTTTTCCGCGGTTTGGGTTATTGTATGCAACATATTTAGGCAACTATATGCTTTCAGCAACAACGACTGCCTGCGGTCTGGTAGCATTACAGAAGATGACTTAAATGCTCTTGTTGACAGTAGAGAACTGCCAGGGAAGGTCTTTGACCTTGATTATCAATGTCAACTGGCT
Organism: Hippopus hippopus; assembly: GCA_946811185.2. Classification (NCBI taxonomy): domain Eukaryota; kingdom Metazoa; phylum Mollusca; class Bivalvia; order Cardiida; family Cardiidae; genus Hippopus; species Hippopus hippopus. Next base: position 65,809,848 of record OX328100.1, read on the forward strand.
TTTGGCTTGGATAGTCTTGCTTGCATAGGGCCTGGCGAAACATCGGTAATGTACACCATTTTTTTATCCTTTCAGGCCTTAAGCATGAAGTGAATAATGTGAGCTTTTGACGGAGAGACTTTTTGCATAACTCCCTTGTTTTCAGTGTAAATATACCCATAACACATTTTCTTAGTTTATACACGTTTATTATCACAATTGTGTGTCGTCGTTTTTGACGCCATTTTTAATGTTTTTTCATACAAGTGAATGGCATTTTATGGGTATTACCGCAGGTGCATCTATAGATGGTTTTGCATCTTCTGAGCTATAATTTGTGAAATATAGTTAAGTGATAAATGGAAGCTGTCATTAGTTGGCGTGTGAGGTATATTTTGTCTATACTCGTTTAATAACATTTTATCTCAAGCACCAATTCATGGCAGCTCCTTTACTTTTTTTTCCAGAAGATATTTTGAGGTAGAAGACATTGGTTTACAGGGAGTGTACTGTTAGGCTACTAGTAAACAGTATCTTGACCAAAATTGTTCAAGAACACTTCAAAAAGTTTTTGGCTTTCTCATAAAACCTGTATCGCTAAATTTTGGTTTTCTTTGGTGATTGACGTCTTTTTTGACAACATTTTTCGTCCTTTAGAATTCAGTGTCTTTTTGACATAAGCCATGATTGCGCAAGTATGATTATATGGCTCGTTGCACAGCCACTTGTACAACTGTAACAATTCTGATAAATAACTACCCTCATCTAAAAATGGAAAGCAATTTGTTGTTTCAAAACAGAAAATGGTACACCCGTCTATTTGTAGGATCATGTATTTTTTCCCTTTTTCTCAGAAATCAAAAACGCTATTAAATATTAATGTATACATACAAAGATTCCATTTCTTCTATCTTTCAAATCATTCCACAGGACTCTCGATATAGAATTCCCAAACCTTCCAGAAATTTGATGTCAAGTTCTTGTGACATAGATTGATGCGACAGTATACTTGTGTAGAATATCTCGAGTCCATGATATACATGGCCAAGGTCGTGCACAGTCGTGTGATAAGTATCGTGCGACATCCTCGATTGAACGAGTGGATAGCCAACAAGTCCGAAATTGCACTTTTTTATCTATTGTAATCTATGCAATCTCGCAACCGTCCGGGGTAATAATTGGCGTCGCGTCAGGCCACATGAATGACTATAGTTTGATAAAATACCGGCAATACTGGTTATAATTGGCTTAAAAAAAGTACCTTAGGAACTTTAATTGAGCTATTGTCTTATCACATAACCTTCTATATTTTCAACTCTAATCATCGCTCTTACGAATTTTTTTTTTTTTCTTGCACATATTTGCAGTAAGATTTTGTGACATCATATGTGACGTCATTTTCTATATTTTTTTAATCACCATGTATAAATATACAGTTTTGTATAGTCTTCCCTGTTATTTGCAAGATATCGTAATTCCATAGAAAGAATTTGACATAAATTGGCTTTTTAGATAACATTTCATTAGCGTGATCTATGAAAGATGCTATCTTTATATTTTGTGCAAGCCAAAAGACCATTCTTCTACGTTTTGCTTGTTGGAATCCATGTGTGCGGATTTGCTTAGCATCACAGGTAAAATAACTCCTCCCCGCCTTTTACCAGGGCATGGTTCATTTATTTCACGCTTTCCGGTAGTTTATCGAGAATTAACGGTGAAATATTTTTCGATATTTGATGGTTACGACCAGTTAAAAATACCGATTTATTTTCAAACTCTTAAGTTGGAGGCGGAAACAGTAGTTTCCGGGCACTAGTTACCTGGGTGAAATGCGTGTGCCATTCAACCAGATGGAAACATGACGTAATTTGCCCTATATTTCTCGCGCTTTATGTATAATTGTAATGAGTTGTTATGCAGAGCAGGTACACCACGGGGAATTACCGAAAAGGACTGTACTAGATTTTGATGTAAGTCCCCACCCCCATCCTCACCCCAGAAAATAAAAAAAAAGGGTTAGAAGCATGAAAAAAAAAAGAATATTTGTTTGTTTGTTTGTTTGTTTCAGTAAAAATAGAAATTTATTTCGTCGAGTGAACATTTTCACTTGTGGCTGAATTGAATATCCTCATTTTTTTTATACCAGATAATTGATGTAGAGGATATTTGCGTAGCTGGAGTGTACTGTTTTGATATTGATAGTACTTTATGTAACCTGAGAACTAGAGTGTACACTGGGTCACCATGTGGATGTAAGGAGGTATTGTTCTCTTGGCTTTCTTTTCACTTCTACTCTTGACAAGGCTACAAAATCTTAAAGGCAGGATAAGTCCACATCGAAACCACGTGTGACTGACACATTGAATTTTTCTTAGGCAATGGAATTTGTCTCTAAAAGTGTGGGGAACAACGTGGGGACAGGAAAAATGTCGGCTACCTTCAATTAACTACTTTTCCAAAAATCTTCTGCCAGAGTTTGTACTAAAAAGGGTTTGCGTTTATATAATGACCTTAAGAAAGAAGTTTTTGAAAACAACGTGAAAAAAGTGACTGTTGGTAAAAAACACATTTTTCGTTTTTTCCCCACAATACTTTCTACTCTTTTATGGACAATTTTCACCATTTTAGGCATTTCAACTTTGTTGTCTGCAAATATTTGAGATAAGGGAAATATTTCTTTTTTACAAACATTCTTGCATTTTTAGAAATAATAGTAGATTAGCTCTTTACCAGATAATAGAATTCATAGCATTAAAAGGCGACAAATTAAATGTGACTCGAATAGTAGAATGTGCCTTTGCTTGGGTAGGAAACAATTTGCAAAAAAAAAAAGAAAAAAATACGCATTTTCTACATTTTTTCAAAAATGTTTTTAAAAGCCTTACTTCCTTGGGTTGATAGATTATGGGATAAAATTTGAATGATGTGTGTGTATCTATATGTTTAAGAGTACTGTACATATGAAATGTGAAAAGAAGCATCATTTAAGTGTGAAATAAGTGAAGAAGCATTGAACATCTTAAATCTTAAAAAAAAAAAAAAAAAAAAAAAACATTGTTCAATTATCTGAAATGTGTAATGAAGCCCTGTGTTATGTAACATGTGAAAAGAAGCGTTGTACATAAAAAACCTGAAACAAAGTATTGTACATGTAAAACGTGAAAAGAGCTATTGCATAAGTGTAAAATGAGTGAAGAAGCACTGAACATGCAAAACTGAAAAGAGCAGTGTTTTATTATCTAAATTATGTAAAGACGCATTTTTATGGTGGCATATTTCTGCCACGAGATACGAGGTAGCTATCATATTTTTTTTAAACTATCGCGATAAATTAAAGTTTCCTGGAAATTTAATCGAGATAGTAAAAAGTCTCCTGAAAAAATTATCACGATAGACTTAATATTTTAAGGCAAAATTTCTCAACCGTCCACGAAACTGGCATTCGAGATAAAATTATCGCGATAGTTCCATCCGTTTCTCGATACCTTTAAATAGAAAATTCACCATTTGGATGAACTCGGTAGTTTTTACTTCACAAGGTTGCAGTAAGTAAAAATTCGAATAATTTACAGTTGTAGCTTAACTGGTAAATTTTGACAAGACACAAAATGAACAGAAGTCTGTTAAACACAAGACCGAATCAAAATGTCTTCTACTTTCAACTTGAAAATCATTCCGTTAAAAAGAAGAATTCATAAGGCTGTAGACGAAGATGTTCCGGAACCTTCTCTAATTATAGTTACTGTGAATGTCAGTTGTGGGCACGAAAGCAAAAAGAAATCATGATAACAGTTAGAAAAATCGCGACATTTTTTATTGTGAAAACTTTTATTATCTTGATAGTATTCCCAGGAAACTTTGTTTTATTACGATAGTTCTGTTAAATCATCGCAATAGGTATCTGGTATCTTGCTGCATAAATATGCCACCATACATGTTCTATCTAAAATGTGTAAAGAAGAATTGTATTTTCGAAATGTAAACCAAACATAGTACATTTAAAAATAAAAAATAAAGTGATAAAAATCGTAAAATTATTCCTCTTTCTGTTTTCAACAGCAATGCATCAAAAGCCAGTGCTTACGAGAGTTCAGTAAGTTTTTATTTTTTCATACCCTGCCATTTTCAATGGAAAGGGGACATTATATAGTGCTTTATTATGACTGAAATAAAACTTAACTCATATTTACCGAACACTCCATAAAGTGCCGGCACAGCTATACTAATTGTCCAAGATGAATCGAGACAGGACTACATTTTGTTCTATCTTCATTCCACAGTGTCCACTCTGTTGAAACTTCTTAAATACGCTTCAGCAATCTCTCTATCTGTTTCTTATTAATTGGAAATTTGACTTTACATGTTCCTATTAAGCACTGCCAAAACATATGTATTTTGTTGCCGGTGTGAACAAAGATTGGACCACTAAAGTTGTCGTCAGGTATGCTGTCTCTACATTGTCCGCTTTGCAAGGATTCTCTGACTACAATTACTTTCGAAAGACTTGTATGCAAAGTTTGTATTTGTTTTTTGGCCCTCTGAGAATCTAATTAATAATAATATTTTTACGCGAATCTATTAACCTTTTTCATGACTGCCTTTTCTTTATATAATTACTAAAGGTATGGTCAATTCCTTTACATACACCAATGAAAATTTCTGGCCTGGTCTCACGAAAGAACTTCAGTTTCCTGTTTGCTCAAATGCGCTCATGGACTTCTTTCCTACTTACTTGAGATGCATTTCCCAAACGTTTACAGATTTTAATAATTTTTCAAATTCTCAATTGGCATATTTCAAACTCAACTCTGCAAAAAAAGATTGCAGTCTGTTGACTGACTTAACTCTGCTAAAATGAGTCCTAAACATTCTGTTACATCAAGATTTCAGAGCTTAACGTAATTTCGTTAATGTTTGTGAAATTTGTTTCACAAAGCAAACTCATCTTAAGTAGGAAAATAAGAAGATTCACTTTTTTTTTTGTGTGTGTGTGTGTGTGTGTGTGTGTGTGTGTGTGTGTGTGTGTGTGTGAAACCAAGCCGTAGTCTGTGAAATCTGTTCGGTATGATTACATCCATAAAAATCATAAATTGATACACTTGTTAACTCTTTACCAAACGACAAAATCTTAGACTGGTCCAAATTGAAAGCATTTGCAAGCAACAAAATAAATGTGACTAAAGAATTGAATTTTTTTAGGAAGGGAAGAAAACATTGTGGGAAAAGGAGAAAATGCTGGTTACCAGCATTTTCTCCGTTTCCCACAATGTTTTCAAAAGGCTTCTTTCATAGGGGTGTTAAAAGTCGGGATTGTGTGGTAAAGGGTTAAAGTATATATGAATTTTCGGTGTTTGATTTAAAATTGTTCTGGTCAATGGGGGTAAAATGCATCTACAAATGATGCACAGTACTAAGCAGTCATCAAGTTATCCATGAAATTCATTTTGTCTAAACAACCACCTGAATCATGAGGTAGAATAATCCTTTCACTTTTCAGAAAATTTACCAACAACAAAAAGTTTCGGTTTAGATCAGCCTGCGAGAAAAAGATTGATACTTTTTGCAGTTGTATAAATCATCATGTTTTCACAGAACATCACTGAGTTATATTGTTATGTTGCCTGGATCCATGCGGTAATGATTTTTAATCACTCTTTATCGCAATCTCCTTTCACGAAATAGACGTTTCTATGACAATGAACGAACAGTTGGTTTTTAATAAGATATATTAATCATCAGCCAAATTGTAACATTACTACAAAACAGCACTCCTCTATTTCTTCTTTCTTTACCTATCCAGATATTTCACTTGGAGACACCTGTAATGGAGAGTGTGAATGCTTCGATCCGAATTCAGAATGCGATGAGGATCTTCATGTATGTCTATGTGTTGATGGTTTCTATGACAGTAATGGGCTGAAGGCAGAAGGAGAATGTTTGCCATGTAAGATTACTTCTCACAATCATGTCTAACTGTAACTGATATCTGTAGGTAGCTTTAGCAATAGGTTTAGATCAATGGCACTTGTCGTTTACATACATATTTTTCAGTTGGATAATTTTTTATAAATCTTTGCACATACACAGCTGATCACGTCTCTATGAGATTACAGGAAAAATATATGGGTTATAGTGCTCGTTTCTGATAAATTTACCCTTGAACAAATTTGATGCATATCCAAATTTGGCAAATGTAGGCTGCACATATATTTTATCAAAAGACAGTTAATACTGATTTAAACAGAAAAATTACCAGATGAATATACAGGGTGTTCAAAAAGTCATGCACCATCCTGAAAACACATTCATTGTTACAGATGCTCAAATTGAGCACCATTTTCAGTAATAGTCAGTAACTGAGTGTCACAACATCCCACCGGATACCCTACGGAATGTTCAAAACAGCTTTTTGCGGAGAGTACAGCGTTGTATTACTGAAAATGGTGCTCAATTTGAGCATCTGTAACAATGAATGTGTTTTCAGGATGGTGCACGACTTTTTGGACACCCTGTATAAGTATACATAGATTTTTATGAAAATTCATTCAGTTATGCATGAAGAGTATATAAAGCCTGATTATAAGTATGGTAAATGCAAAAATATAGATGCTTTTATATACACCATTGAATTAAAAAAAAGAGATAATGTGACTAAATCTAGGGTTGATTCTTTAGGAATTGGTGAAGTTCACTGTCCACGTTTCTTTTGCAAGGAATACCAGGACTCACTCGAAATAAATTAACCTTAGGCAACCTTTAGCCTAATGAGCAAAAATAAATATCATAATTTGCGATAACATTGTCAAGAATCGTTTTTAAGACAAAATTGAATTATTTTGCACCAAAAGGAGCTGCTGCCAACATGAACAGCGGCTTCTATGTCTTCAGTTTATTTTAGGGGTTTTAAAAGGACGAGGGTCGTTCATTTAGTTGTGTCACTTATACGCTTTCATACCACATAACCATTTGTATCACACGGAAGTGTCAAGAGATATGATGACGATGAGTGGGTTTGTTTCTCAGGTGACAAGGTCTTACCAGGGAATATGTACAGTTCTGGTGATATAAACAGTTTTCCTCGGGCTATCTGGCCTAAATTGATTTGAAACGAAAAGCATCAAACTACTGCCTTGATAGATTATCCGTTGGACGCCAAACGACTGTCTTATACAGTCCATGGAGACAAAGTGCCAAGCTCAAACTTCTGTTTTTGGTTTAAAAAAGACGGTGTATAAACGTTACTTCAAACAGTCGTTCGTGACTTGGCTTCAAACACCTTCTCAGTCTTGTTCGGCTTCAAACGATTTCACATAAATCCCTGTTGAGCTCTTCAAGTCTGCCTGAAGCTGGCCAGAAACGGTGTCGCGCTGAGCCGTTAGCAGTCTGTATTTCAGACTGATCTGTTCAACCCTCACTGTCTAGGCTGTAACTGCAAGACATGACTTCTCAGTTACAAACTGCTTGGAACGGGTCCGTTTGAGCTGGGTCTGTATGGGATGTGTTGAAGCAACTTTCGAGTCCGCCTGTTGTTTTTGGGACAAGTCTGAACCTCTCTGACGCTGGGCTGTTTGAGGCCGGTCCGTTCGAAACGTCCCCGAGTCAGCCTATCGTGTTGGGGGTGAGTCTGGACCTCTCTAAAGCTGGGCTGTTTGACGCTGGTCTGTTCGGAAAATGTGTGAGCGTCGTTCACCCCATAACGTTGGAGTTTGGTGACGATTGCTGAACCACTGTCGGACTTGTTCTGTTCTAGTCAAACCGCTCAACCCTGGTTCGCCCCCATCTGCGGCGTGAAAAGAGTGATTTCTCCGGTCTTGGATACGGAGAGAGATTGCTATCGCAGTGAGTTGTTGCAACAACGTAGCTAAAATGTAGTTTATCACTAGTTATATTAATCAATCATAAGTCGACTAAACAGGATCAGATTTATTTGTTTCTAAAACTGTCATGATTTTTCAATCTCGATAGTCTACCAGGACTTTAAACGTGAAATTACAATGTACCTTTTGCAGAATATAACAAAACAAAAATGCATATCATTTAACACAACATAAATATTTATTGATATTAAAACCTACGATTTATTCAAAAAGAGAAAACGTATTCCAAAAACAGTACTAACGCATCAATTGATGAAAGTACTCCTGATACTCACAATGATAGACATTAAAATATATAAAAGACGCGGGACTACCTGAACCTTACAGATTATTTTTGACAGGAAGTAACGGAATTTTCACAAGCAAGTGGTTAAGAATACTGACAAGAATTTTTTTTTTTTTTTTTTGCTCTGTTCATTCTTTCAAAAGTTATTGTAAGTTAAAGTAGTCATAATTTATACACTGGCTATATTACAAAATGTAGAATGAACCCAAAAGCAAAAGCTTGAAATTCGGGCCTATATCAAACGTCGCGTTTGTTTAATTATTTCGGCTTCACAAATATTTAGTAAATCATGTCAGATACATGGGGCTTCTGCGTATCAAAATGGTCGGTTTTCAGATGGTATAAAACATTTAAAGATGGTAGAACTTTCTTAAAAGATGCCACCCGTCCTGATCAAGCCAAAACTGCAGCTTCCGAAGAGAATGTTGTTGCTGTGGCAGACTTAATTAAGCGAAGGCAGGTTACAGTACAGTCAAAGAAATAGTTAAGAGAGTTGGCATATCATCTGGGTCTGTTCATAAGATTTTGACCAAGGAGTTAGAACTTCGTAGGTTTTGCGCTCGATGGGTCCCCACCTCTTGACAGATGAACAAAAGGATGCTTGTGTAAAAATGGCCAAAACTGTTCTTAAAAAGTACAAATATTGTGACAAATGCAGAGTATCAGAACTGTTCACAGGTGATGTAACCTCGATTTAGTATTTTGAGCCCCATTTTGAGCTGCGCAAAGACCAAGCTAGGTCGATCATAGCGAAAAAAAAGCCAGAGAAAAGTTGTGTTCGCCATAGTTTTTTTTTTTTTTTTTTGCTCAAATACTTGTACCGAACGGGGAAAGGGTTACAGGAATAATGTTTTTTTTTTTTTTCTTTTTTTTCAAAAGTGACGAACTCTGCGAAAAACGGAGACCTAAAACCGGATTAAGGGGCCTGTGTATTATTCATGACATTGCGGCTGCTCACAAGTTTGCAATTGTTCAGAATTTCCTGAAAACAGAAAATGTGGTACCGGTTCCCCATCTTTCCTATTCGCCTCACCGCAGACCATGTGAATTTTTCTCTTTCCTTCACTGAAGAAAGATGTCCCTGGACGACGATATTGCTCTAAAAGTACCTTGGGAAGTGCCATTTTTCAGTGTCACTTTTCAGAATATTTTGAAGGGATGAAATGAACAAACGAATACATTTGATATAATGTGTCTAAGGGAGACACAGTGACACGATTAAATGAACGACCCTAGTACTCAAACTCTGAGAAAGCAATATTTTTACGAGTTCTGCTCCAGTTTCTTTCGGTTTTAGGGCATTCAACTTGTAAAAGTTAGAGTTGTAAAATTGTGATAAAAAAGGACATTGCCCATACAGGCTGTGGCATCTCTACACAATTTGCTTCCAAAAAAAAAAATGACCCATGAATAGTTCGATCCTTTACATTTTTACATTTTCGTGCGACTTTGTTTCATTCGCTGGATAGATGGCAATGCTTGTATGAGAAAATGGCTTCTTTTGTCACAATGTTTTAACTCAAAGCCTAGACACGGAAAGCTTTTTAATGACGGAATAGAAAACACTTTTGGTGAAAAAAAAAAGTTTGAAAATAGCAATCACTGAGTTCAGGTACAGAGGCTGCTTCCCTGGTTTTTCAAAACCATCTAGAAATATAGTTCTAGAGAGAGAGAGAGAGAAAGAGAGAGAGAGAGAGATGTGTGTGTGTGTGTGTGTGTGTGTGTGTGTATATATAAAATCTAGAAATATAATGTTCCTCATTCTTTTCATAAACTGCTTTTAGGCTTTTGGTTTAAATAGTTTTACGAGGACTGACCAATAAATTAGTGGAACAAAGCGACTAGTGCTATCACAATTTAAATTTTCAATTAAGATTCATTCATAATGGACAAAAATAGAAAGTTTCAGACAAAAACATAGTTGCTACAACACCTCTAGAATTTGCCCTTAGTACACACAGAATTAAGTTTCATCCACTACCGAAACCACATTCTTTTACCCTTCGATAGGTCTCACAAAAACTATTGAACTGACGTTTTGTTTTGGAAATGACATCAAATAAAAAATTTTGCACAGAAGTTCATATGGTGCCATCCATTACGTTGACAGAATTTGAAGAGATTTTAATCAGACAATTTTGAAATATGACCGTTTTTAAAAGCATAACACAGTGATTTTACAGCGTGCTCCTGGGCAGCAGACCTCGCATTTTAAAAAAATAAATAGGGTAAAATTAAATTGGTGATTTTTTGCATGGAAATTGATAAAGGATCATGATCACACAGGTGAAAATATTGAAAAAAATATATTATGTAGGAAGTTCGATGTTAGAGTTATTACACGAATATTTGCAGTTAACTATAAGTTTGTTCCTTCACTTTCAAAATTTTTTAACATCTTTTGAGTCACATTTATTTTTTTGTTTGTGATTTCTTTAAATTTTTGCCTAAGGCTAAAATTCTTTGAAAGGGAGACAGTTTTTCAAAACATAGTGGAAAAAGGAGGTAAAGCTGCTTACAAAGCAACATCTCAGAGTCACCTATGATCAACTTTATTATTGTACATGTACATGCTGATATTTTTGCTATAGTTTTCAATATTTTTCTATTCTGTTTATATACTGAGGATCTTTCATGAGTGTTAATGTGTTTTCATTTTTATCAAACTCGCTGACTACAAATATTTGACGCGAGCCTTGGCGAGCGTCGTATACATTTAAGTCAGCGAGTTTGATGACATGATTACTAAACACGAATGTGAAATTCTTTTTTTAACACATAAAGCAAATTACAGACAAATAAGAATCTTTTTTTTATCTCCTTTAGCCTCTAAACCTTTTACAGTTTCATGTTCACAGATGTAGTTCTGTTTGAAATGTGAATATACATAAGAAGATTGCTCTTACGCCGCTGAAGAGGGTTTCATGTGATAAAAATATATCCTGTTCACACAATTGCTAGTACGCCTTGTTTTGTTTCAATAAAGTCATCCTTGGCAAGCAAAGACTATTACTAATCTATTTTCTTTATCAGCACCACTATAACTGATATTTGTATATTTTGTTTCCAGTAATACCAACAGGGGAAAACTGTTCTGTTGCCGATTCCTGCCTGGATGAAAATGCCGACTGCAATTTTACCAGTGGTGTATGTGAATGTAATGAAGGATTTTTTGCCATTACCAATGGAACATGCTTGAAGTGTAAGTTTTTACTTTTACAGTAACCTTGGAGTTGAAACTAAACCAACAAACGTTTTCATACTAAAGATGCTTGATGCACGTAAGACTGCTTTCAATTTGTCCAGTCTGCCTTAGTAAAGCAGACAGTAACGCAACTTCCGATTTGCTAAATCAATTGGAATGGCCAGTCAAAACTTGTGTTACTTCCGAATCAAAAAAACGTTTGAGAATTACATTAACGAGGCTTTAGACTCCTAAATTGCTAAGCCCGCCTGAGGGAACTTTGGCGGACAATGTAGATTATGATCAGACTGCACTGAAAGTGAAGTCTGATCTAGGATCAACACTGTCCGGAGAAGAGATATTTCTTACAACATAATTACTATGGGTTTCACAATCGCCTTAACTAATTTAGCAGGATAAGTGTTAAGAATGGCTGGTGAATAAAGACCCTGGAATTTTTTGTAATTTCAGTCCAGACCCTGTGTGAGCCCTGCACCACTGACGAACAATGTGTAAATGTGAACGGCACTTGTGTTGAAGGAGAGTGTAAGTGTCTCATGGAACAGTATACAGATGAATGTGGGATCTGCCAGATGAGTAAGTATAGAAAAGGCTTTATTGAATTCTTTTCCTGCCAACTAAACCAATGCATTTTTAGGGCTAAAAACAGATTACTGTTGTAGTTTGATACATTTCTGTCACGGCACAGTGTCAGAAGATGACGATGTAGATCCGAGATCAGACTGCATGTTCTGTGCGGTCCGATCTTGATATACCCCCAAAATTTATCCCAATTTCCATTTACGGTAAAAAAGTCAAGTTGATTCCTAATAGGGCATAATCATGTTATCCTGTATCAAACAAACTCTTGTTTCAACAATCGTAAAAAAGAGGGCTTTTGAAAACTTCATTAGGCAGAAAAAGAAGAAGTGGTAAAAGGAGAAACTGCTTACCGGTATTTTCTCCCTTCTCCGATAGTTTTTTTTTTTTTTTTTAATCCCTAAAAGAAAAATCGCTTTATTTGAGACATGTTTATTTTCTTTCGATGTGAGTCTAGAAAATTGTCATCCGATAGAGAGTTATCCCTTTTCCAGACAACCAAATAGAAAGCATTTGCATACAGCAAATTATGTGAGGCTACAATTGAAAATGTAGAAAATATCGTGATGACATGAGAAAATACTGTTCACCACACCGGGGGACCATTTTACCATTAGTCTAAAGATAACTAACATTATGTCCATATTTTAATTGTTACTCAACATGGCTAGCTCAGTTCGAAAAAAGCTTTGCATAATTACTTTGTTTTCAAAAATACCATTCACAAGTTTGAACATTTTTTTTTTTTTTGCACTGACTCTTCAAAGACACAGGAATTTGTGAGAAAAATAGCATTTAATTGCTGTCAGCATGAATAACCATTTTTTTTTTATTTATTTTCCATCATTTTATACTGCTTATTTCATGTTTTGGTAATTTATGGCGAAATAACGGTGAATTAAGGTTTGATGATTCATAGAACCTCCTGACCAGTGAAATTTACCGATTTCATAGCAACCAGTACGGAACTGCGGTACCAAACTTTCTTTAGTAAAAGGGTCCCCTGGGATTTGGGTATTACTAATAATTCGTGAGTTTTTGCGTTCGAATTTTTTAGGCATTATATCTGCTTTGAGATTTAGGAAATTCATAATTCCATTTTACTAAAACTATTGTATATAGCATTGTGAATTTTTGCGAGTAAATATTTCTGTAACTCTTTAATTAGAGACGTAAAGCGTAGTTCTTGCGCACTAGTTACCCAGTAATGCAAAGAGTGCCACTCTCTCAGAGGAAAATTAGATGCAATTTACAAGCAAAAACCCTACAATTCTCGCTTTTTACTTGATATTATAGTTTGCGTTTGTATGTGTAGAAGGGTACGCCACAGGGAATTATCGTTAGTTTTACCGACGATGGTCACTTGATGACATGAATTTCGATCTTTCACCTAAAAATATTTTCCTCTATTATCTCTTCAAACATACAGGGTCTATATGGCTTGCAACATGTGAAAAGGGGCATTAGGACATTTGTGTAAACTGTCGTCTCGGATCAGCCTGCACAGTCCTCGCAGGCTAATCCGAGACGGCATTTTACGACTACGTACATTAGATTTTGTGAGACAGTAGACTTGTGCAAAACAGAAAATAACAAAAAAAATGGAAAGTGTCGTTTCGGATTAGCCTGTGCTGACTGGGCAGACTTATCCGAGATGACACTTTACGCAAATGTCCGAATGCCCCTTTTTGCCTGTTGCAGGTCATATATGACAGCAGATTTAGCTACCTCCATCTGAAAGGCATGCACTTTTTACTTAAGTTAAAGATGTGCAAGATTCACTGTATTTCCTTGATTTGAAGATTTATGTAAATTTTTCCTTATGCGAATTCACAAAATAATTAAAAGATTAGTGAAATGGATTTAATTTTTTTTTCTTGTAATTACATAGGCGTAATGTAATGATGATTCGTATACAAAAACTTAAAGAATTGTTGGTAAATATCAGTATGTTTTAAGCTCACGTTGTTATTTTTTGTTGATATATTGTTTGATACAAGGTTACCCTAAGATATAACAATTATAACGCTATTTATACTTAAAACATTTGTAGATAACAAATTGAATATTGCCATGATTGAGGGATCTATCTCGGAAAGGAATGAAAATCTACGGGTAAGAGGAGAAGATGAAGGTTATCAGAATGTTCTCTTTTCCCCCACAATATTCTCAGAAGTTTCATTTTTCAGGCTTCATAAAACACAGGAATTTCAAAACTATTTATTAAAGGGCTAACTGAGAGCAGTTTATAATTTATGGAGCAACTGTTCTGGGGAAGGGGGATTTAAACATCTATGTATTGCAGCATACCAAACGACTTTTTGTTTCATAGGTATTCATTTTGTCTTAAGCCTTTAACTGACAACTCCGAGTTTTAATGACTCTAAGGAAAAAGCCCTTTTAAAACATTTCTGGAAAAGGCCTGGCTACCATCATTTTCTCCTTTTCCCACAATGTTTCCTTCCGTAAGAAAGAGATTATTCATCTTTTGTGCCACATTTAATTTTTAATCTGCAAATGTCTTCAATATGGACAGGTATTTTGTCGTGTGCAGGTTAAAATTGGTTGACTGATGAGGTTGAAGGGTCCATTAGAATACAGAAATTTTACCAATAGCAAAATGTTTCAACCAAGGTCAGCCTGCGTGGGCAGAGCAGGCTGATATTAGTTGATGACTTTTACAGATGCATTAAATAGAGTTTATTTCATCAGCTTGTGGTTAATATGGGGAAATATTTGTCGAAAAAGGGGAAAGTATGCGAAAATAACAAGTGCCGTGAGGCACGAGTCATTTTTGCGAACCTTTCCCTTTTGAGGCAAATATTTCCCCATATTAACCACAAGCTGATGAAATAAATTATATATTATATTTCCTCTGATTATTTTGTCAACGAATGCCACTTTTAAAACTAGTGATCTCAAGTCAATTAACCGGATAACGATATTTTCAAAAAAAAGTAGTTCCAGATTTTCGGCAGGAGGAAAATATTCACTGTGACGGGGAAATAATTCCCCCAGCTTAAATTACGACATTTCTTTACCCATAAAATTTCTAAAAATAGACACATGAAATATAATATTCATTTTTATTTCATGCTTTCCGGTAGGTTATCGAGAAATATCGGTGAAATATTTTGCGATATTTCATGATTACGATCAGTGAAAATACCGATTTTTATATTCTAACTCTTCAATTGAAGGCGGAAATAGTTGTTCCCGCGCACTAGTTACCTAGGTAAAATGCGCGTGCCTCACAACCAGATGGAAATATGACGTAATTTACCTTACATTTCTCGCGCTTGACGTAATATTGTAATGCGTTGCTACGCGGAGGGGGTACGCCACGGGGAATAACCGACAAGAACTGTACTGGATTTTGATTAAGATTCCCAAGAAAAGGTTAAAAGCATGAAATAAATAGAATATTTGTTTTCTTCGGTGCGCCGCTTGTGAAAATATTACCGATGATGTTCACGAGATGAAATAAATTTCGATCTTTCACCGTAAAAAACAAATATCCTCTATATATACCAGTGTAGGGATATATCTGTTATTCATTCATTATAGAGCTTCCACTTGGAGCCAACTGTTCTGGGGAAGAAATGTGTCTAGATGACAGAAGTTGCTGTAACCCAGTCATAGGGGAATGTGAATGTGTTGATGGTACTTATGATAGTAATGGTGACATGCTTGGTGGGGAGTGCTTAGATCGTAAGTGGACATTTACAAATACATTGTAAGCTCTTTGGTTCAGTATTCAAGCTTTTGATAGGGCAATGCTTTAACTGTAAGTAGACATTCACAACTATAGTGCAAGAATTTTATTTCATGATACTCATAATAGCAATGATGTCATGCCTGATGGGGTAAGCTTAGATTTTAAGTAGACTTTTATGTTTCAACAGTTCGTATGATACTTGCAAGGAATGCTTGAATGTAACTTATCATTGAAATCATAACATGCTTTGTGGGGAATGCTGGGACTGTAAGTGGACATTCACAGGAATCGTGTAAGATTTTGGGTTTAATTACACTTATATTAGTAATGATGATATGCCTGATAAAATGTCCCAGGACTGTAAGTAGATGTTCATACATATCATGTAAGCTTTTGTGTTCAATGACACTTATGAATGTAACAGTGACATGCCTGATAGAATGTCCCAGGACTGTAAGTATGCATTCACAGGCATCATGTAAGCTTTTTGGTCGAATGACATTTATGATGGCAATAGTGACATGCCTGATAAAATGCACCAGGATTGTAAGAAGATGTTCATACGTATCATTTAAACTTTTGGCTTGAATAACTCTTATGATAGTAATAGTAATTGCCTGATAGAATATACCAGGACTGTAAGTAGATTTCATAAGTATCATGTAAGCTTTTGTGTTCAATGATACTTATGATAGTAATAGTGACGTGCCTGATGGAATGTCCCAGGACTGTAAGTATAAATTCAGATCTATTATGCAAGCCTTTTTTTTTTTTTTTGTTTTTGTTTTTGTTTTTTCAACATTACTTAACTCTATACCAAATGACAAAATGTAGAGTTGTCCAAATTAAAAGCATTTGCAGACGACATTTTAAATGTGGTTCAGATTAAAGAATTTGTCTTTGATAGGATAGAAAACATAGTGGCAAAACGAGAAAATTCTTGTTCCCAGCATTTTCTCCTTTTCCCACGATGTTTTCAAAGGGCTTCTTCCTTGGGGTCGTTAAAACAAAAAGGTCGTTTGATAAAGGGTTAAAATGATAGATTTGGTTAAATTCATTGAAAAATTTTGAAAGATTGTAAAACAACTTTTAGCATTTAGGATTCATGATACTTTTAATAGTAAAGGTAACATTTATGAAGAAATTTACGAGGCAGTATCACACTTTTCCATTGAATTCATTCATTCAATGGCGCAGAGTGTCGCTGAAAAGGTTGAGTCCCATTGAGTTCCATTTTTGCCTGCATAAATCATCAGTTAAGTATCTTAACCTTCATACAACTGTCACATTTCCCAACTTATTTATACCAAGTGGTGTCCGTGTTGACCCCAGTAAAAAACTTGAATCATTCACGATTTCTTGTGTACAAATGTTCAGAATATTATTTGTGTAAGTAACTGAAAGAAAACTAGTCCTGGTATTATTTTTTGACCTTTTTCTGACTAGAAACAAAGATATAGATCGTGAGTAAAAGGTGAGTATAACATTCGTGATATATAAAATAATAGTGATATTGCCAGGGGTGCGCACGGACCCCAATAGATTTTTGATTTTTATTCCACTCAGTCTGAAGCCACCAAAATTTCTATGTAAATTCAGTTTAAGAATAGGTTTAGTAACAAACTCCTAAAATGACAGTTACCTGCAGCTTCAGCTTTTTATCATAGATAAACAGAGAACCATATGGGGTCTATAAGGACCCCACACGGTATGACGAAGGTTAAAACCGTGTAAAAAACAGAAAAAAATCTGCTCTTGATGAGAAATTTCTAGAAGCCTTCTTCAGCATCAGTATAGCCAAGCCAAAAGTTGGTTCCTGTTATTATTGGGCTGGTAATTACTAAATTACTCTATCTTGGGTAGCCACTCGAAATTTGCGATGTTATTGATTTGAGATCAGAAGTATAATCACACTGTCTCTGTCCCAATTCGGTATACATGCAAGTCAAGGTCTACGTCTGCATGACTTGAAATTCTGATTGTCATTTTTTGCTGCTACGGTTGAAGAGTTTGTAGTTTTCATTGTTATTATCTCAAGTGATATAGTAAGATTATTTAGATGTTTACATGACACATTTTTGTCTGCGTTTCAGGGATGCAAAGATCTTTACCATTTTGCATCCCAGCAGATTTTCATTCATACATCCATCTACAGTTTAGATATTTTTACAACATTAACGTAAAACCTGCTAGGATTTTATGTAGAAGCGCAACTCGACGATGTTTTGCGGACAGTATAAATCAAGATCAGACTGCAAAGAAGGTGCAGTTTGATCTTGGATCTATATTATCTGACAAGGAGATATTTTTTTTCCCTGAAGATAGCTTTGAAATAGCAACAAATTGGTTTTCACAAACGACTAAAAAGTTTCATTTAACTATTTAGCAAGTTAAGCGTAAACATGTATGATATTAGCTTTTTTTGCTCAAAGGTAGTTACGATAGTTGTTGTGACAAAACTAGTTAAAATGATTGGAGTGTAATTAAAATTGATATTCATGTTAGAATAGCTGTTCACATTTATAATAAAAGCTTTTAGGTTTAAACAGACTCTTTGGTTGTTCAGGGTGTTTGCAGACAACAATTCAAAATCGTTAGATTTTTGCTTTGAAAAGGCAGAAAAAATTGTGAAAGAAAATGAGAAAATGCTGGTTACTGCCTTCGAATAGACAGCAAACATTGTGCATACCAGCTTTTTCTCCTTTCCCACATTATGTTGCACAGCAAACAGAAATTTTATTACAGTAGTGTCATGAGACAGTTATTGTATATTCCAGTGGTACCATTAAATGGAAATTGTACACTGGATGAAGCTTGCGAAGATGAAAATGCCGAATGCGATGACCAGGGCATCTGTCTGTGCACGAACGGTTTTGTCTCCTGTGATGACGTGATATGTCTTCCGTGTATGTATCAGTAGGTTAACCCTTTTACCAAACCATCATGTGTTTTAATGCTCCCGAAAAAAAAAGCTTCTCGCGACATTGTGGGAAAAGGAGAAAATACTGGTAACCAGCATTTTTTCCTTTGCCCACAATGTTGTCTTCAAAGACAGAAATTATCTGACGAGCTTCAATGTATTAGATTAGTCATTACATATGTTTTCAATATAGATGAGTCTGCATTTTTTGTCATTAAGGAAAGAGTTCAAAAAAAATTATATCTGCCTTTGGAGTACTTGTCAGAATTTGGAATGTGTTGAATTCTAGCGCATATACATAACAGTATGATGGATAGTAGCCTGTGATTATGTCCTTTTTTACTTTGGCTGATTTCGAAGAAAACATCAAGGTAAAATGATAAACATGTGCATGTAGAACTTGAGTTCATGTTCAAATGAGTTTGTACATAAACTTTCGGTTTCAGTAATACCTCCTATTGTTATGACATAAGCTGTCATAAAGAGCATTGCTGAGCTGGGGTTCAATCCCAAAACTACTTTTTTACTAACCAACCATGTTGGAATGCATTGGGCTGAGCTGTTGGGTTCTATGCATAGTGCTTGGTTGTGTCCAAGATTTGACCCAGCATCTGCATGTCAAATCTTAGATATAAATACTTTAGGTCTATTCTATTCAAGCACACTTAATACCTGAGTCATGCAACTGTAGATTGTATGACAGTATGGTGCTTAACGCCATTTTCAAATTTTTTTCAGTTATATGGTGGTGGCCCGTGCACCTATCCATGCTTTCCTAGAGTTTCTTTTACCAGTACTCTGCACGATATTCTTTCCAAGCCACTGGCTGTTTTTCCACATAACTATCGTCGAAACAATGATCATCAATCCTCGGAAAGAAATTGCAACTGTATTCCAGCCCCAGTTGGTAGAGCATGAGACTTGTGATGTGAAATCTTGGGCTAATTGAGGACGTGGCTTCGATCCCAATGGATGGCCAGCTTACCCAACTAAAAAGTCATTTAGATGAGACTTAAAACATAGGTCCTATGTGACAGTGCTATACACTGAGTAGGTTAATGAAAAGAACAGAAAAAAAGTTTAAAAAAAAAAACATTTTGGTAACCAGCATTTTCTCCTTGTCCCACAATGTTTTAACCTATTTACAGACAAATTTCATCATTTTAGCCACATTTGATTTACCCTCTGCAAAATGTTATCAATATTGACATAGATCTAGTAAAGAATTGAAAGACAAGTGTTATTATTTTGGCTGCATTTATGAGCCCTTTACAAAGTGTTTCAGCATGGACGATCGTGAAATTTTCTCGTCAGGTAGATGATCACAAAAGGGTCTATGACAACTTATGTAGCCTTGGTGGGCAGCAAAATGTGCAATCTGATTTTTTTGTCTCACTCTTGAGACATTTTGGACGAGGGCAACGTTGAACTTGCAATTAGATGTGTCTTGTTTCTAAACCGATAGCGTCTTTCAGGCTTAAGACTCTGCTTTAACCCTTTCCTATACAATCCTTAGTTTTAACGACCCTTACATAGAAGGTTTTGGAAGAAATTGTTGTAAAGGAAGAAAATGCTTCTTTTCACGCAATCTTTTATACCCTTTAATACACAAATCCCATTATTGAGTCAATTTTACTTTGTCTTCTGCCAGTGTTTTCTAGTTGACCAAGGCCTAAATTTTGTCATATATTAAAGAGTCAAGGGTTGAGCTTGTCTACTTATTTTTGCCTTTTTTTTATTCCAGTACAAGCAATCAATGAAGAATGTGAATGTAGTGAGCAGTGTGTACTAATAAACGGTTTCTGTGAGGAAGGAAAATGCAAATGTAACGACACTGATTATGCAGATCAGTGTGGAATTTGTCAGGAAAGTATGTGTTGTATTAACCCCTTTACCAGACACTTTTTTTCCAAAGTCTTTTTCTTCAGAGTTGTTATAATACTGTAGCGTTTTGTAAAAGATTGAATTTTAACAAGGAACTCAATCACCAATGCTTATTTCATCCAAATGATATAAACCAATCGCATTAAAGTTAAAACAGCTGACCTAAACATTTTCTGATTGCAGACAAGATATTTTGCCAAATATCCCATATTCTAAATAAGAGTAATAAAAATATACAGATGTATGCAAAGTTCCTTGATTATCAAATCTATTAATTACAGTTCAATGCAGGAAAGAAGCCTAACAAAAAATAAGGGGTCAAAATCGATATTGTTTGTCCTACATGTCCCAGCTCTTGATAAAAATGTCCATAAATTCCTCCCCTAATTTTCTTTTTGCAATTTCAGGAATACCATTAGGTGGCAACTGTAGCGGTTTTGGCGTGTGCGCAGACACTCTAGCTTTTTGTGATCCAGTCTCAGAGACCTGTGAATGTGTCGAATCGACATACGACAGTAATGGGGATACTTTAGGTGGCATGTGTCTTCCTCGTAAGTACACATATACATGGTGTCCTCCTATTGTACATAGCCACCAAAAACAAGAAATTGCCTTTTAATCCTTAACAAAACAGCTCTGTGTTGAAATGACCTTGAGGAGGAAGATTTCTGAAAATATTTTGAGAAAAAGAGGAAATGCTTGTACGTGTAACGTCATTTTCTCATTTTCCTAGAATGTTTCTTATCCTTTAAATCCACAAGCTGGGGTTTTAACAACCCTGACAGGAAAAACTTTTGAAACATTGTAGGAAAAGGAGAAAATACTGGTCAGCAGTATTCTCTCCTTTTCCTACAATGTTTTCTAGCCTATCAGAGAAATGTACTGATTTAGAAATCGTTGTCTGCAGATGTATCGGATGTCGAAGAGTCTGAAATTTGCCTTTTGAGCTATATATTCAATGAGCTGTTTGCAAAAGCTTTTTACTTGGATAGGACTGCTCCTTATCATTTAGACATTTGGATGTTTAGGAATTTTTATTTCTATTGTCTGTGAAAAGCATATCTCCGTTTGCCTAACTTATGTGCTAGGTAAAGGTGAAAAAGTTACATGACAAGCGTCATGTGATATCCTTATTTGAAAAATAAAAACAGAGTTAGGCATATTTTACAAGTACGTTTCTAATCTAATAAATGCAATCTATGCAACTTTGCAAAAGCAGTGGATGACATTTGGCATTAAGCTACAAGAATGACTGTTGCTTGATACATTAAAGATAAAAGGGATTATAATTGACTGTAAATATGAAGTGAAGCAACTGAATACAAAGATATACGTGTATATCTTTTTCTTCATTTCAGTGATCTCCAATGGTGACAACTGTACAGAGCCAGACTCCTGTGAAGACGAGAATGCAGAATGCTTTGACTATGATTCAGGCAGTGTTTGTACTTGTGTGGAAGGATTCTTTCTGTTAATGGGAAACAATACTTGTTTGCCATGTATGTTGTTTTATTTTACTTACCAAATGATTCTACAATAAATGTGTCATTGACAGCTGTCATGGGGTAATTCTGACAAGGCAAGCTAATGATACGGTTGGTAATGCTACATCTCGGTGAACGGACAAGGCAAGCTAATGATACGGTTGATAATGCTACATCTCGGTGACTATGATGTCCATAATTTGAGAGAATCGTTTTGAACGTTTTGGGCCGGGTCGAGTATGTGGATGTTGAGGAAACTTGGCACAGTTCTGATGATTGTAAAGATCGCAAAATTGTTGACAGTTATTTTACCAAAGTAGGTCTACCCTACTTTACTGTTAATTATTAGAAACTGTGACAGAACATGGAACTCACACTACAAGATAGTGCAACTTAGCAGACCTTAACGCTGCACATGACACCTTGAATGGTCAATGTCGGGTGATTTTAGAAACCTAATGCAGTAGGTTTCACTACTTCATGCCTTTTTGGTACTCTGTTAAGCAGAGTAATCCCAATTCTTTTTGTCCAAACTGTTTTAAATATCACTTCACTGTGGTCTCGTCCACTGGGTCTAATTCCTTTTATTGCTTCTTTTGTGACCCTGTCCAGGGGGTCAGAAGTTTGACTATGGAAAAAATCTACCATTATGTTCAAACCTAGCTCTTTGGTCCAAATTCCAACACTTTTATAAAAATTAATCCTTAGTTCTAGTCAGGATGCACTTATGAATGTATATTACTAAGCACTGTCTTATATGAGTGATTAACGGCCATTCTGGCCTCCTTGCTCTTTTCAGGAAGCTTGGGAAAAAAAAGTTCCAGACAATCAGAACTTGCATGTATTAACCCTTTACCACAGAATTCCAACATTTAATGACCCTAACATACTAGATTTTGAAAACGCTGTAGTAAAATAGAAAAATTCTGGTGACCAGCATTTTTCTTTCCCACAAGTTTGTCTACCCTTCCCAAAACGAATTTCGGTTCTTGAGGTACATGTATATTCATTGTATAGTCTTCAAGTGGTTTTGAATTTAAGTAGTCTAAACCTTGTCGTTTGATAGTATTTATGAAACATCTATCAAATCATTAAAGATGCATCGAAATTTTTCTTTACTACTTTACAGTTAAGAATCTGTGTGACGACTGCTCCATCCAGGAAGAATGTGACAATGTGAATGCAATCTGTATGATGGGCCAGTGTTTGTGTTCAGAAGATCAGTTCGCAAGCAAATGCGGAGTTTGTGAAATGAGTGAGTGATTAATTTTGATAAAAGCTTCCACAGCAAGTTGTGTTTCGTATATTTGACACTTTACCAAACAGTATATGTACTTTGTTTCACCAACCTTGAGGAAAAGGCATTTTAAATATCTATGGGAAAAGGAGAAAATGCTGGTAACTGCACCTTCACCTTTTCCCACAAAGCTTTCTACCCTTTCAAACAAGTTAGGCATATTTATATGATTTAAAAAGACATGGCCTGCAATTGAAAAGTCCAAAATTTGTCGTTTGGGAAAAGGGTTATGATGTAAAGAGCTTTTCATAACTTTAAGTACTTGTACAGCCGGTGTAGCTCAATATCAGAAATCACAAAAGGTGCGGTCTTATCTTTTGTCTGTAATGTCTGCTTTGCTGACACATTGTGAAAAAAGTAAACTGGAAATTGCACTTTTTCATCATATTTCTGTGGTATTGTAGCATAATTGTACGTCAAATATATACAATAAACCCGTTTTAGTCATTGAAATTTTATTTAATATTTACAGGAATAGGTCTGGGTGAAAACTGTTCACGAGACACAGAATGCCTAGATGAGAATGGGTACTGTGATCCAATCACTGAGACCTGTGTCTGTATACCGTCAACATACGACAGCAATGGTTCCGATATGATCGGTGGAATGTGCCTCGAATGTAAGAAGAGTGAGGGGTGGGGGTACAGAGACTATTCTGTATATAAGATTATTATTATAACCAATGTATGAAGAGCGGGGGATGGGGGCCGCAGAGAAAATTCTGTATATTAGAATTTGTTATAACTAATTTAAGAGGAGCGGCGGTGGGGATTACAGAGAAAATTATGTATATCAGAATATTGTTATAACCAATGTAAGAAGAGTGGAAGGTGGGGGTTACGGAGAAAATTCTGTATATCAGAATGATATTACCAATGTAAGAAGAGTAGGGAATGGTGGTACAGAGACTGTTCTACATTTCAGAGAAAATTCTGTTTGTATGAATATTGTTATAACGAGTGATAAACTTTATATATCTAAATTCTTCATCAATTCATATATATAATTGCTAACAAAAATTTTATTTTTTCCCTAAATTAGGAGGAATGGTTGAACTTAGATATATTAGATTGCTTAGATTATTCTGTTTGCCTTTTTAGCCAAGCCATAAATATAAAAATCGAAAAGGCTTACCTGGTTCACAACTTTTGTGCTGTTGATCATTCTTCTGCATTCTGAAGAACCAGTCCTCCTAATAATTCAAGCGGTTGTTAGACAAAATGGATTTTATTTATTCATTATTATGTGGTGACTTGGTTGCTATAATGCATCAAAGAGATGCTTTAAACCCTGTTTTGCCATAAACCCTGTTTTGCCAAAGATCTACTCTGTGAAAATATTCTAGGTAAGCATCAGTTTTTGTGTAGGGAAAACGGCGTACCTCAATCCAATTTCAATGCGTTACTGACAACAAACATTGATGGTGACATTTAGTTTAAAACACATCTCTTACTGCTGGTTATGGGGTCCCTGAGTGGCTCAGTGGCAAAGTGTATGACGAAAAACCTTAAGGGTCTTTGGTTTGAGCCTCATTTGAAGCAATGAATGTTTTATGGGAGTGTCCTGTGTGAGACACTTCAGAGCCCAAGCATAATCCTAGTGAAACCCATGGCAACCATGTGCGCTGTTATTGTGACAAGACTGATTAAAGTTTGAAACATATTCAGTTATCAGTGCTGGTGTCATTCTTACATAAGTACTTATGGAAATAGAAGTCTAGAATTTCTTAATTATTGCCTGTGGTAAAGTTTTGCTTTATACTAAAACTTGTGTAGATTAGAGTTGACACGATTTTTTACATAACTCTATGTGTAAAAAAATGGTATGAACGTTAGTAAGAAAAGAGCATAGGCTAAAATATGGAAATATATTGTGTATTAGGTCAACAAAAAGAAAGATATTTAAAAAAAAAACTAAAAGCATGAGAATTATCCTCACAGCTATCCTCAATTATCATTTACTTCATCGTTCAACGAATTTATTTTTCTTCACACATACAGTTCTAAATTTAACATAAGATGCCGATATAAGAATGAAGTGAGGAGCTAGAAATAAATTGTAAATATGCATAAATCATGTCAGTCCCCCTCAAGTTGCATAGCAGACATCGTTTACTTACGTAACAAGTGAACAGTTATGGAAATGTTTAGTTCAGGAGATTCACAATGTTATAAAAGTTTAGTAAATCAGATTGACAAATTCCAAAAATCTGAATGTAGACTTTTACCCTTACAATAAATTGTACTCAAAGACTACGTCTCCTTGCCACCACCATATTTTCTGTCCTACAATGATTTTTAGCCATTCAAATGATCGACTTTTGCATTGTTGCTTTTTGCAAATACTTTCTGTATAAACAGAGCAAACAATTATCTCGTCTAGTAAGCAGATAACCCTTACAGTACTGAACAAATCCAGCAGACATTTCCATTTAAAAAAAATAGGCCTAATAAAAGAATTGATAACATTGCTATTGTCCAGAATGTCCCAACAAAGCGGACAGTGTAGACCAAAAACCAGACTGCACCTTTTGTTAAGTCTGATTTTGATCTACATTGGCGGCAAAGGTAACTGGGTTAAAAGGGTTAAGATATACCTAATTAAAAGCAACCTGTACACAACCAGGAAGATACATGTTCATGATTGCAGTGATCCCCAATGGTGACAACTGCACACAACCAGACTCTTGTGAAGACGAGAACGCAGAATGTATTGACGATGATGTTTGTACTTGTGTGGAAGGATTCTTTCTGTTAATGGGAAACAATACTTGCTTGCCATGTGAGTATTTCAACTTTTGACTCCTTTTTTTCTTTTTCTTTTTTATGGAAAAACTAAAGTATTGTTATAGTGCTGCCGATGCCCATGTTGTTGGTGAACAAAAACTTTCACATTTTCTGATACCGCTGCCATTAGACTTACTTTAAATTCGGTATGGCTGTTTTGGAAGAAAACTCTAGTATAATACTAGCATTGTCATTGTTATGAAAAATATTTGACAATTTCTCACACCTCTGTTATTGATTACTTGCTTCAAAATTGGTCTAGTTATAAACAATCAGAATGAGAACCTATTTTAAAAGGTATACAACTCTTAAAACATTTTGTATTGTCCTCTTTCAGTTGGCTTGGAATCAAACATGTCCTATATAGATGAATCATGTTCACTGAAAACAGGGTTTAACACATTTACGAGAGGTTGCATCCCAGGTCACCCTGTGCAATCTGCGCAGGCTGACCTGGAATTAACCTTTTTGCCAATGGTCTTTTTTGTGCATGTAAAAGAGCTGGCCTTCCATTTGATTCAGCCAGTAAGTTGTTAGCTGAAATCGGTTTTAAGGATCCATAATTAAATAATGACTTAATTGGTATAATGCATCATGGAGATGCATAACCCCTGTACAAAACAAAATCAATTTGGAGCAATCCAAACCTAAAGCATTTTCAGAAAACAAATTATATGAGGTTCAAATAGTGGGACTGGAATTTCATTTTTTAGAAAACATTGAGGGAATTTGAGAAAATGCTGGTTACAAGTATTTTCTCCTCCGTCAGTGATTTAAAATGCCTTCTCCATCAGGGTGGTTAAAACACGTCATTGTGTTGTAAAGGGTTAAACCCTCTTTTTCTAGATTGTTTCTAATTGCAGCCCAAGTTAGTGTTTCTTTTTCGATTTGATTTTACCACAATGTATAAACGACTCAGCACATCTTGTCCAGAATTTGCAACAGATGAGTGTAGAGAATTCATTTTTCTTTTAAAATTTGGATAATCAAGAGAAATCAACATTTAATACATGAACATCACTTTCAAGAATATATTGTTGATATGTAATGCATAGAGTTCATAAACCAGTGTTAGCCTGCGCAGTCTAACTTGGTCAAAATGTTTCCTATTGGTCAATTTTCACATGTTAAAGGAGGAGTGTACTTCATAATTCAGTCAGTTGTTACACAAAAAAAATTTTTATGGATCCATAATTATGTGACAACTTGCTTGGTATCATGCATCAACTCCTCACTTGCCAAAGTAAAGCTGTTTCGTATGTTTTCTTGATTTCAAATGAGCTGTAGCCATGCAGTGCCTTGTTTGTAGTCAGTTCCATTGCGGGAACCATTAATACATGGTGTTTGCAAAGAATGTTGAACTGGCCAGGTAGCTCAATGGTGAGGGTATCTGACTCTTGACCTGGTAGTTGCCGGTTTGATTTCTAGTTGAGGTAAACTTTCTTTCCGGTGCATAGGTGCACTGACCGTCCTTATATGACCCGAGCTGTTAAAATGGCATAAAAACAAAACCAAAGAATGCAGACTTCTATGATACTAGGTCTATTTTGGTATTATTAAATCTTGATTTTGCGCATGATGCATAGATTGATCGGTAGATTGATCGATAAAATAAGCACAGCTAGAAGACAGAAAGACCTATTTACCTAGGCATTTTGTCAGAATTTCACCAATACTATGTGCAATGTATCAAACAAACAACAACAACAGAAAGTGTGAGTCATCCTCTTTGAAAAGAGGGGTAATGCATCTACAAAAGGTGTTTTAGGATGTCAGCCTGCGCAGTATCTGCAGGCTCACATGGGTCGAAACTTTTTGCTGTTGGTCAGTTTTCTGCATGTCTAATGACCATTCTATCTGATAATTCAGTCAGTTACTTGATGTAATTTATGGATTTATAATTATGTGATGACTTGCATAGTATAAAGCATTACAGAAATACATCAAACTACAATTTCCCAGAGCATAAGTCATGTGTGAAATTTTTGTGGCTTTGTTTTATAATATATATATATGTATATATTTATATATTAATACTTACAGTTAAAAATCTGTGTGACGACTGCTCCATTCATGAAGAATGTGACAATGTAAATGCAGTCTGTATGATGGGCCAGTGCTTGTGTTTGGACAATCAGTTTGTGACTGAATGTGGTGTTTGTGAGATGAGTGAGTATATTATTATTATGTTCTTGATGTTTTTCTTTTGAGGGTGGGAGACCAGGGCGAATTCCTCAGCTATCATGGACAGTGTAGATCAAAATCAGACTTGAAATAACTGCAGTCTGGTGTCAGATCTACATGGTCCTAAATTCTATAACATACTCAGAGGTAGCCCTTTACCAAACGACAAATATTAGACTTGATTAAATTGAAGGCATTTGCAGACGACAAATTAAATGAAGCTCAGAGGAAAAGTTTGTATTTGAAACGATAGAAAACACTGTGGAAAAAGAAGAAAATGCTGGTTACCAGCATTTTCTCCTTCTCCAAAAATGTTTTCAAAAGGCTTCTTTCTCGGGGTCGGTAAAACATCGAATTGTGTTGTAAAAAGTTAAAGGGCCCTTTTAGATTTAGTTACTGCAAATCAATATTATTATTTTTTTGGTTGAAAACTTATATAAACTACAAAATATACTTTCTTGTGCAAAAGAAAGAAAATAGGTGATATCAGTCTATAAAAAGGTGCAACTTTTGTGTTCAAATCAAGGGTTATTTGCTATGCAGTCTGTAACTTCATCTGTTTTTTTATGAAATCATATATGATGTCATCATACTTATTTAAATACAATCTTATGTAAATTACATAAATGACACATGTTGATGGTCATGCAGGTGACATTCTAACAAACCTTGGAGAAATTTTGGTGCAAAATCTTAATTACAATAGCCTTATTTAATTCACAAATGCATTGTGATAAGTCGTTACCACATACTGCCTACTTTTAACAAACCTAAGAATAAAAGCTTATGAAAACATTGTGTTTAAAGGAGGAAATGCCGGTAAGCAGCATTTTCTCCTTTTCCAACAATATTTCTACCCTTTGAATAACAAATTTATTATAATACCGCAAAGAAATTTCTCGTGATCTGATTGGATAATATGCCCCAAACATATATATCATGTACACTGGCAAAACCAACGTAAAAGCAGTTTCCCTTTCGGGAGCCCCATATACATGACTACACTTTCAACACAACATCCAAAATGGCGGCGTCGATCAAGATTAACATCAAGATTATGCTCCAAACTGCACGTTTTACCAAGGTTTCAGTGACGTCAGTTCCCAGTGACGTCATTTTTTCATTGAATTGGGGCACTCAAAAGACAAATTCTACTTCGTCAGCGTACTCAACTTTTGAAACCAAAAAAACAGGTAAAATTTGCTTAACACACGTTGGAATGGTAAAACTTTGCTGTATGATAAATTCGTTGTACAGTCAGGAGGCAGGGGACCTAGAAACTTGTTCACGGCTGTGGTGAATCATGTCGCCCCGAGCCGAAGGGGGCGACATGATTCACCACAGCCGTGAACAAGTTTCCAAGTCCCCTGCCACCTGACAGTACAACTAATATTGTTTTGAGTAATATTTGGTTTGTCGTCTGCAAATACTTTCAATTTAGACAAGCGTAGGATTTTGTCGTCTGGAAAAAAATTAAAAGTATGAAAATCTGAAAAAGCTGTTCTAAAAGCTTCTGCAGAAGACGAATTGGATGTGTATCAAGTGATGGGACTTGTCTTCGGAAGGCTAAAAAACATTGTAGGAAAGATGAAAATACTATTAACCATATGACATGACAAAGTTAATGACTTATTAATAATAAAAGCATTTGCAGATGACATAAGTCGCTCAAACGATGGTATTTGTCATTCAATAGGTGAAAAAATACTGTGGAAAAAAGATGAAATACTGGTTTTTTCTCAGTTTTCTCCGTTTTAATGATCCATTGGAAGAATGCAGTTGAAACCATTTTGGAAAAGAAGAAAATGCTGGTAACCAGCAGTGTCTCTTTTTCCCACACCGTTTTTATGCCCTTCGAAAGACAATTTGCCATATGAACTACATTTAAAATATTGTATGGAAATGCTTTCTTGGATAAATAAAAAAATTCGTTATTAAGATGAGAGCTGAAAGGTTTCTGCCTAAGGTTTTTTTTTAGGAAAAGATTAGAGATGAAAATTCTGAGACAAATACTGAATACTGTTTATTCTGACAGAGGTTGGTTTGGGTGAGAACTGTTCAAGAGACGCTGAGTGTTTAGATGACAATGCTTATTGCGACCCTGAAACTGAAACTTGTGTGTGTACACCAGAAACCTACGACAGCAATGGCCCATATTCTATAGGTGGAATGTGTTTAGATTGTAAGTCACTGTTTGTTGTCATCCCACGATAGTTTTTTTACGCATACCAACCAAAGCGAATTAAAGACAGGAGAAGAAATTTCAAGGAAAGGAAAATGTTAATTCTTAAAGCATTGGAAACTTTTCTCTATTTGAATACAGCTTACACCTTGCCCTTTTGACTGCTTGGTATTTATAAATTCCCACACAATCCGGGTGTAAGCGACCCTGAGGAAAATGTCTTTGACTTTCTGAATATTTTTCTATTGTAACAGTTTGTCCCTTAAAGACAAAAAGTTTTCATGAAATTATATGATCTCATACTCTGCCATTCATCTGCGTATCTGTTCATTTGTTGATATCACACATGACATTTTTGTTTGTTTGTTTTTAACCTTTTAAATAACATTTTTATAGTCTGCTATGAAGATCATTGCTGTCTCTTATTGATCGGTTGTGTTTGACACTGTTAAATTTGCCATCAGAACTTTGTCTGTGTATAATTGTGATAGTCTGTTGTTGTTGCTATTAATTTACCACCTTAAAAATAAGATTTTGCAAACAATTTTTTTTTAATCCTAGGATTAAACCTAAACCTTTACTGGTTAACTGCATTTCTTTTTTACCATGATATTTTCTACCCTTTCTTAGACAAATCACATTTTCAATCCACATTCGATGTGTTGTCTGCAAATGCTCTAACTTTGGACAAATCTACAGTTTTGTTTTCTGGTAAAGGGTTAGATAATTATTTTTTTTAGACATCATACTATGTAGGGAGTTTTAAAGGTTGGTACTTATAGTTTTGTTTAATCTTTCGCGTATTTATCTTACATTGGTTGTGAAACATTTTTCACAACTTATATTAATCACTATCGGTGGTTGCTTCCTGGAAAATATAACCAGCACTCACACCGACAGGTGGATGGTTCCAACTTTCGACTCAGCTTATTACAGGATTCGAACCCAGAACTTTTGGGAAAGAGGCCTGCACTCTACCACTACACAAATGTGTCCCACAGTAACTATGCTTTTCATAAATGCTTCAACGTTTAACCAACAGACAAAATTCTTTACTTGCCGAAAACCCAAAAGTTGGTGCTTGCACTAGTAGGCGACAGATTCTGCAGTGACATGGTAAAGAATTTGCTCATGGACTAGGAGGTTTTGTGTTTGTTCAATTGTCAAGTTAATGATTATCGGACTTTTTACAATTATACTAGAGATTTAGATTGATTGCTTTTCCTGTGAAACATATCACCCTAACCCTAAACCCTAACCCTACTACACATTCTAGAGTTTCCCAATAAAAGAAGCCTGTTGAAAACATTGTGGGAAAAAGAGAAAAAGAAGGAAATGCTGGTTACCAGTATTTTCTCCTTTTTTCAACGACTTTTTTTACCCTTTCTAAAACAATAACCACCATTTTTGCCACATTTGTCCTCTGCAAATGCTTTGAATTTCAGCGAGTCCAGAGTTTTGTCCTTTGGTACAGACTTAAACCAATAAGCGAAGAATGAATTGCATAAGCCCTTTTTTCTTCATTTCAGTGATCCCTAATGGTGAACACTGTACACAGCCAGACTCCTGTGAAGACGAAAATGCAGAATGTTATGGAGATGATACCGGCAGTGTTTGTGCTTGTGTGGAAGGATTCTTTCTGTTAATGGGAAACAATACTTGCTTGCCATGTAAGCTGTTATACTATCGGCAACTTTTCTATTTTTTATCTTCTTACACATTCAGTGGTTACAAATATAAGTGCAAAGACCAACAGAGCTAGACTTTCAAATCTATACTAAACAACAAATTTTTAGACCTGTTCAATTTTGAAGCAGTTACAGAAGACAAATTAGTCATGATAGGATTTGTTGAACTGAAAGCAAACATTGTGGGAAAAGGAAGAAGTGGTGGTTACGAGAATTTTTTCACATTTCCACAATACAGTCAGAAGCCTTCTTCTGCAAGGTTGTTATAACTTTGGGTTGTATGGATTTTTTTTTTTTTTTTTAAAGTGGTCAACTTCAAAATGAAAGAATCTGGCTACCAGCATTTTCTCCTTTACTCACAATGTTTTTGAAAGTATTTTAGTTTACAGTTGTTAACTCTTTACCAAACAACAAAATTTCCCAATGTGTTTTCTATCCTTTCTGATCCAAATCCAATCATTTGTGTCACATTTAATTTGTCGTCTGCGAAATGCTTTCAATTTGAACCAGTCAAGAATGTTGCAGTCTAATCTTGGATCTGCATTGTCTAATAAGGAGATATTTTTCTCTTTAAATAAGTCTGAAATAATATTATTTGGGTTTGTACCATTGGCATGAAAGTTACAGCTTACTTATTTCACAGGATAAGATTTAGTTTGTACTGTAAATCAATTGATTTTTATTTCTTAATTGAATTCTCTTCCTATGCAAATTCGTTTTGCTTGTATCTATTCCACCATTGTCACTATATTTGCCTTTCCTTTTTTCTTGCAGTTAAGAATCTGTGTGACGACTGCTCTATCCATGAAGAATGTGACGATGTAAATGCTGTCTGTATGATGGGCCAGTGTTTGTGTTTGGATAATCAGTTTGTAACTGAATGTGGGGTTTGTGAAATGAGTGAGTATCTATACCCTGTACTGAAAAAAAAGCATAACCCTATCGTCATCTGCATTATGGCTGTCATGGAAAAAAAAAATTGCCTATTTCTATTATTGCTCAATATAATTTACTAGTCATGCCCCATCAAAGGATGGGGTGCTGCATGGCCCAGTAGTAAAGTATGGGACTCGTAACCAGGAGGCCACGGGCTTGAGCCCCAGTGGATCCACTGGGGTTTTTGTGGGAGTGTCCTTGGAAAAGACACTCCAGAGCCTTAGCCTAGTACTGGTAATACCCATGAAAACATGAGTATGTGAGCTGGTGCCGTGATATGACTGAAATAATGTTGAAAGCGGCGTAAAACACCAGTCAACCAGTCAGTCCGAATGCTCTGCCTATCTTGTATAAATACTCTATTTATATTCTTTTTGTTTGTGTATACATATGTATGTTTGGATATTTGGATATATATATATATACACAAATGTGCGTTCATTAAATTCTAAGGTGATGAGGGACGGCCACGACCCTTATATACCAATGGACATGATTGATAAAGGTAAAAAAGGACCATCCTACCTCATGATTGGTTAGCGTAGATTTTATGGATCAATAATTATGTGAGAATTTGCTTAGTAAGATGCATCACAGAGATGCACTACGGTTAATGCATCGCAGTTAATGCATCAATAGTCCAACCCTTTACCACACAATCCAAAATTTTGATGACCTTGACAGAGAAAACTTTTGTAAGCACTGTTTACCACCATTTTCTCATTATCCCAAATGACAAATTTCCGTTATTAGAGCTACATGTAATCTGTCTTCTGCAAAATTAGTGTCTTCAGTTTTGACCATTTTAAAATTTTAACAAATGGTAAGAAGTAAATGCATCTTTTTTATCCAAACAGAGGTTGACCTGGGTGAAAACTGCACAGGCTCAACAGAGTGTTTGGACGACAATGCGTTTTGTGATCCCAACCTGGGTGTCTGCGTGTGCACCCCGGAAACGTTTGATAGTAATGGTGACGATGCTATTGGAGGAACATGTGACGACAGTACGTATTTTGAACTCATTTCTCCTAGGCCTGTTTACAACCACCATTCTTAAAGGGGCATTACATTTTTCACATCCGGAGTTTAACAACGGAGTTAAAGTAGGCTTTTGAACACATTGTTGTAAAAGGAGAAAATGCTGAAAAACCAACATTTTCTCCTTTTCCCACAATGTTTTTCTTTAGGAGGGAGAGGGGGTGAGATAAGAAATCATAAGGATGTTATACATTTACTCTTAGTTAGGAAAGTTTAAAAAAAAAATGAAAAATAAAATTACCTCCGATCGGCTACCTTCCAATCCAATTGTGGCTGCCCTAAAACCTTAGCTAAGGAATCAATAATTTGCAGTTTTAAAAATGTACTTAAAAAACCAATTATTGCGCAATAATGGCTATATGACTATATACAGAATAGGAAATTTTACAGAAAAAACACTTTTGAATTGTAGTTTCTAAATTTCTTAAATATAGATTAATCTTGAGTTTTTCCTGTGGCAAAGGGTTAAACCATCTTATGTACCTTTTTTTCGGGGAGGGGGGAGAGAAGGGTGGGGGTGAGAAAATTCATTTCTGTTAGAAAAATGTTAAGGATGTGATAATTTACCCATAGTTAGAAAACAAATTGCTGAAAAACAAAATAACCTCTGATCGGCTACCTTCCAAACCTATGTTGGCTACTCTACCACCTTAGTGAAGGAAACAATAGTTTGCAGTTTTAAAAATGTCTTTAAACCTAATAACGTCAATACAGCTATATACACAAAATTTTGCAGAAAAAAGTATAAAAAAACTCATTCTTAAGCTGTCTTTACATGCAGATGAAACTACGTAGTGTTTGTTAGTGTTTGTTAAGATTTTCTTAAAGACTAGTGAAACGAAGTCTGGTTTAATGTCACTTTAATAGCACTTTTGGTCTTTTTGTAAAACTTTTTTTTTTCTTTTTTTATAAAAATTCCTTAATTTCGAAATTCTGATCAGATTATCTTTTTAGAATGTTGGACACTGTGAACGCTGTAGATCAGTAATTGATTGGAATGCTCAGTCTGTGTAGTAGATCTTATGTTTCTTGCAGAATGCATAAGCCTCAACCTTTTATTTGTTTTAAAAGTTTTTACTAAGCAACAACAGTCTAGACATGTCCAAATTGAAAGTATTAGCAGATGAAAAATCAAAGGTGGCACAAATGACAATAAATGTCCTTAATAGCATAAAAAACTATGTGGGAATAAGAAAAAATCTGGAAACTATCATTTTCTTCTACTCTATGTTTTTGTTCTTTTCAAAGACATTGCATCTATTGAGCCACATCTTCAACAGCTACTGTAGTCAACTAATGGAATGTATTTTTTGCAGAGATTCCAAATGGTGACACTTGCCCACAACCAGATGCCTGTGAGGACGAAAACGCTGTATGTGTAAATGATACTTGTGTATGTGCTAATGGTTTTTTCCTGCTAATGGGAAACAATACCTGTATACCAAGTAAGCTTGTTCTCATCTCTTTAACAAGATAGAAAGTTTAAAATTTGTCGAAATCGAAAATACCTACCCAAGACGAATCAAATGTAACTCAAAATATGAAATTTGTCTGTCATAGGGTAGTAAATATTGTGCTTAAAGGAGAAAATGCTTGGTCACCAGCACTTTCACACTTTGTAACCAGCATTTTCTCTTTTTCTCTCAATGTTTTCAAAGCTTTCTTCCTCTGGGTCGTTAAAGGTTGTGATTGTGTGGTAAAGGGTTATCTATTTACTAAACAATTTCATGTTGAAATGACCCTGAATAAGTAGACTTTTTTGAATATTGTGGAAACAGGTGAAAACAGTGATTAACAGCATTTCCCCTTTTCCAACAAGGCTTTCTACTTTATTAAAGATTTGAACAACACATGATTTGTTGTCTGCAAAATTTAATGCTTTCAGTCTTGACAAAACTAAACATTTTTGTTCTGTAAAAAATGACTAAAATTTTGTCCTTATCCCAAAATGTCTTTTATTTTCTCAAACACAGATTACAAAGTTCGTTCTACATTCAAATTGTCATTCAAAATTGGTTATGTCTTAACATTAGTCACTTGGTAACAACGAAAAACAAATTTTAGACTCATCAAAAAATGAAAACATTTACAGAGAAGAAATTCAGTGGTGCTCCAACTGAAGCTTGGTACCGGTACGTTGACAATTAAAAACTTTGCCAACTGGAAGTGGGATTAACCCTCTGCTACAATCTCGCCCTAATGGAAAACGTTTTTGAACAAATTTTAGGAAAAGGAGAAAAGGTTGATAACCAAACTTGTCTCCTTTTCCCAAAAATGTTGTCTCCTTATCATTTAAGTAACCTTAAATAACTATGTCATCTGCAAATGCTTTTATTTTGGCAAGTCTTCATTGCCTGGTAAAGAGTTAACCCTTTACCACACAACCCAGAATTGTAAAAAAATCTTAAGGAAGACGGTTTTTGTAAACATTGTGAGGAATGACAAAATCCTGGTAATTAGTATTTCTCCTTTCCCAGACATGTTTTCTACCCTTTCAAAGAAAAGTTTCACCATTTGACGTTCATTTGATGTTTCATCAGTACATGCATTCAGTTTGGGTCAAGAGAATTTACATACAAGCCATGATCTTCGATAAGAGGTTAGAGAGCATCTGCAAAAAGTATCGACATTGCAGTATCGACCCAGATCACATTGTGCAGTCTGCGTAGGCTGACCTGAGTCAAGGCTCTTTGCTATTGGTCAAAATGATTCTACCTCACGTTTCACTCGTTTGTTACAAAAAAATAGTGTTCATGAATCCATAATTATATGTTCTAACATGACACGTGAAATCGGCTCTATAAACATTGTGCAACGAAAGCATGGTAAAATCTACGTTATTCTATGTAGAGTGACGCCATTCTATAATCTGCATCCGCGTTTTTACTCTAAGTATGAACTTGTTTTCCTTTGATTAAGAGTTGGTCATAATAGAACCGAAATAATCTTCTTTCTATCGTGGTTTATCGTTCAATAAACCACGTTGTGAGTTATGAGGCGCAATGAATAACCCACTTGGGCTATCGCCCTCGTGGATTATTTATTGTGCCTCATAACTCACAACTGTGGTTTATTGAACGATAAACCACGATAGAAAGAAGATTATTTTTTAAATAACATACTTGGTATAATGCATCACAGAGTTGCATAAACTCTTTTCCATGACAAAAAAAAAAAAGAAAAAAAAAAGAATTGTCCAAATGAGAAACATGTGCAAGGATTAACTTTAATTTATTAAAATGATGTGATTCACTTTTAGAATGGTAAAACCATTGCGGGAGGAGGAGAAAATGTTGGATACCAGCAGTTTCATCTTTTCTCACAATGTTTTCCAAAGCCTTCTTCTCCCAAAGGATTTTTCAGGTTCGTAAAAATTTGAGACTATGTGGTAAAAACTATACCCCCATTTTTCCGGAGCGTCACTTTGTCAAAGTAACAATTATTTTGTCTTTCTTCCAGGCAAGAACATTGGTGAGGATTGTACCTTCGATGAGGAATGTTCTGGTTCGAATGCACTATGCATCATGGGAAAATGCGCTTGTCCTGATGATCAATTTATCAACGAATGTGGAATATGTGAAATGAGTAAGTTTATTCCAATTTATCAATTTCAAAATGGGAAAAACCTCATTTAGCTATAATATTTTCACCAGTATTAGTATATCAAAGGCATAGGAGTGGCCAAAAATAAAGAAATAGGGTGTTAGAATGCATTTGAATTTAAATTATACATTTTAAAAGCATGAAAATGGTTAAGAAGATGACAATCTACCATAGCACTGTTGGTCCAAGTGTTAGGGTCTGGCTAAAAAATAGATTTTGAAATCAAGTAAAAAGTAAACAAAATACAGAGGGACTTGGTGACTTTAGACCTACTTTTGAAATTCGTTGCTCTGCCAGCAACTAGAACTTGGACCGAGCGTACAATAACAGGTTGTCATCTTCACAATGTTTTCCATGCTTATAAATAATATGATCAAATTTAAATGCATTTTAAAAACTGCATAATTTTCTTTTGGCTGCTATAAGGTTTGAAGCACGTATCCACGTGGTTTTGAACCTGAGGAAGACGATTTAAATCAGCAGGTTATTTTACTTTATATTCCAGAGAATGAAGAGATTCTGTGTAGGCAGGTCGGCTTGGGAATCTGGAGGCCCCAGATTAAATGAACACTCGAAGTACTGGGTTTTTTCATGGAAATGAATAAATGTTGAAAGTGGCATAAACAAATATCAATCTGTAACATGATTCAGGAGATCTGCAAGCCTAGTCAAGAAAGATTCTCTCAAACTAGCCAGATAACATTTATATTTTTGTTGAGATCAGAAAACCTCGTCGTGATTAATTGAAATCCTAACCTTGTTATAAACTTGATATTTTAAGATACTTGATACTTTTTCTCAATATCTATGGGTTTTGAATTTGACCATTGCAGTTTGATTTGAGACATTGGCAAGCCCCATCATGATAATTTCTGCCAATCCTTTTTAGATGATATATTTTTAGATGCTAGTATATATCTTTTGATTTTATATCTAATATTCTAGAGATTGATTTGGGTGATCCCTGCACAGCAACTACCCAATGTTTAGATGATAATGCCTTCTGTGATCTTGAAGATAATTCTACGTGTGTGTGCATACCAGGGACCTTCGACAGTAACTACGATTGTCCGGGCGGAGAGTGTGTGCCAAGTAAGTTTGAGCATTTAGGCCCTTTACTGAAAGGAGTATTTTCAGTAATGGCCCTAGAAGAAAGACAAGTTTTAAAGACATTGTTAGAAAATGAGAAAGTGCTGATAACCTGCATTTTCTCTTTTTTACTCATTGTTTTTAAGCCTTTCAAAGACAAATTCCATCATTTGACCCACATTTTTTTTGCCATCCTAAAAATGTATGCTTTCCAAATTTTTGCATTTGGAATAGAGTTAACCTTTTACTAAACAGTGAGAAGTGCTTTTACAACTTGTGGGAGAAGGGCTTTTGAAAACACTATAGGAAAAAGAGACATGGAAAAGGAGAAAAGACCATGATGGCCAAGAATTTTCTCACCTGATTCCTTTAACCCAACATGACCCATTTCCAACTTCTTCTGAGACATCAAGGTAAACATTTCAACAAATTTTTGTTAGAATTGGCTTGAAAATTTGGCCTGTAGAAGGTATACACACTTTCTGGGACTTGTCTCAGTGACTTACATTTTTACTGACACCAATCATTTTCATAGTCATCATAGATATCGTCAAGACAAACATTTCGACCAACTTTTATAAGATGTAGAATTGACATAAGGCTTTTAAAGTGTACACAGGATTTTCTTCTAGAGTGTATACAAGCTTTTTTGTAGGATTTGTCCAATTTCTCTCCTTTTCAACCTAATTTGAATCAGTTTTAAATCCAAACAAGGTGTCAAGTTCAGTATTTTATCAGTATTGGACAAAAATATGGGCTCTCGAGTGTTCTGAGCTTTTTCTAAGGTTTCTCCAAGTGACCCACATCTTATCTAACACAACCCATTTTCAAACACATTCTACTAAACCATCAAAACAAACATTCCGACTGACTTCTATGAGTATTAGACTAAGATATGGCCTCTGAAATCTATGCAAGTTTTTTAGCTCAACTGGCTGAAAGCCAGTAGAGCTTATAACATGGCGTGGTTTCTGTCCGTCTTTCCTTACGTCTCTGTGTCAACTCCCTTCATTTGAGGTGTATTTAATTGGTTGTCTGCAAAAGGCATCAATTTGGACTTGTCCAAACTATTGTTGTTTGCCACAGAGTTAGCTTTTTTACTACATGGTCCAAAGTTTTAAAGGCTCTAAGAAGGGACCCGATGGATCCGATAAATAAATGCAAGATTAAATCAAATGGAATAATTGACATCTACTTGTTTTATACAGAGCGACAGTTGGGTGAGAACTGCACGTCAACCATACAGTGTGCTGACTGTAATGCCGTGTGTTGCTATGATGTTTGTACCTGTGACAAGGGTTTCGATCAGAAAAAGGGAATGTGCGGTAAGACTAAACATTTTATGTCATGTAATTTTTTAGACAAGCTGTTTTCGAAAAAAGATATCAAGGCATTGTCGAAACCCTGTTGTTGTCGCCACTGCGTGGTGGTAGTCTTGCAATTCTTTGACATTTACTTATGTCTCTGTTGTTACTTACTGATATTTACCTCTAACTTTGGCTAGCGGTTTATCTCTATACCAAACAACTGGTCAAAATTGAAAGCTTTTACAGATGACATTTTAGAAGGTGACTCAAAAACTGTAATTTGCCTTTGGAAGTGAAGAAAACATTGTGAGAAATGAAGGTAATTCTGGCTACCAGCATTTTTTCCTTTTCCTCTTTGTTGTCAAACATTTTCTTCTTGAGGACCTCTAAAAATAATAATTGTACGCTTAAAGGGTTGACACCGAACCCCGGTAGCGCAGTAGGCAGCGTAAAGAACTCAAGAACAGGGGGTCGCGGGTTTGATCCCCGAATCGAACAATTTCTTTCCGAGGATTGATGAAAGTCATTGCGACAAGATGGATTCCTCTCTAACTGCTGATCATTGTTTCGACGATGTTTATGTGGGAAAGCAGCCAGTGGCTTGGAAAGAATATTGTACGGAGTATTGGTAAAAAAAAGAAACTCCAGGAAAGCATGGATAGGTGCACTGGCCGCTGCGATATAACTGAAATATTGTTGAAAGCGGCGTTTAACACCATACAATTAATCAATAAGTTGATAACAATGTTTTTCCCGTTTCAAAAGCAAATCCCCTCATTGTAGCCACTGTACTCACAATACCCCACAACAAAATTGTAGACTTGTAGAAATTCAAAACGTTTGCACACGACCAATCAAAGATGGCTCAAATGAGGAAACTTGCCTTTAATCTAGTAGAAAACATTGTGGGAAAATGAAAAGGATGGTTATTACCATCATTTACTCCTTTTCATACCTTGCTTTCATCACAAGGGTTGTTAAAACTTGCGATTTTGTTTTAAAAAGCTGAATTGTTGTCTGCAGATGTGGGAGGCACTTAACACCACCAGCTACCACAAAACACCATAACCATTAAAATCCACCTCAAAACAAGGAGTCATTCCTCTCCCACTGCTGATAACTTTTCGACAATGGTTATGTCGGAAAGCAGACAGTGGCTTGGGAAGGAAAATATGCAAAGCACTGGTAACAAGAATTCCAGGAAAGCATGGATAGGTGCACTGGCTGAGCTCTAAAATATCACTGAAAAGGTGTTGAAGATATTGCTTACATCATACAGTCACTCAGAACTCTATGTACTAATCTTGGATTTTATTATTTACATTCAGTTCCAGAGAAGAGAAAACCAATTAAAGCTAAAGGATCTTGCAAGTTCCTCCCCTTGTGGATCACACGTGTCCTGTGGAAGTTAAGCCTTGTAAGTACCTCTTTATCATTTTACCAAACGACATCACTTCAGACTTGTCTAAATTTAAAGCATTTGAATATGATAAAATGACTGACTCAAAAAGTAGTAATTCCTTTTCGGAAGGGTATAAAACATTGTTGGAAAAAGAGAAAATACCGGTAGCCATCTTTGTTTGCTGTGCTATATTGTTAGAATGTTTGATATTTCAATGATCAACAACTTTTCTATAGATAAGCACATACCAGTGAAACAGACTCTAAATATTATTATAATACTGCAAAGAAATTTCTCGTGATCTGATTGGATAATCTGCCCCGAACATATACATGTACATCATGTACACTGGCAAAACCCACGTAAAAGCAGTTTCCCTTTCGGGAGCCCCGTATACACGACTACACTTTCAACAAAACATCCAAAAATGGCGGCGTCGATCGGTCCATACGAGCCTCCACAAGACTAACATACTGAGTAGCCTGTACAACATTATTACTAGTTTCTCTTGATGGTTGTCATTAAAACGGAAAGAATGGATTATTTTTGAAAATAAATGAATATAGAACTTAGAATGTATTATCGTTTGATGTCATTCTAAAACAAGTACACGGGGGGTTAAATGAAGTGTCGAAACTGATACATTGTGCATAACGTTAAAAGGATAACCTAATGGTCGTTTGAGGCAACTAATGGTCGTTTACTTTTGACAACAAATCATTGAAATTCATAGTTATTTACCTTCAAGTTGTTTAAATCCATGTTTGAATAAAAATACGACGAATGTCTATCGTAGTGACATAATCAAGATAATGCACCAAACTGCACGTTTTACCAAGGTTTCAGTAACGTCAGTTCTCAGTGATGTCAGTTTTTATTGAATTGGGGCACTTAAAAAGGAAATTCTATTTCGTCAGCCTACTCAATTTTTGGGACCATAAAACAGGGAAATTTCGATTAACACACGTTGGAGTGGTAGAACTTTGCAGTATAATAACTTGGAAACATGTTCACGGCTGAGGCGAATAATGTCGCCACCTCGACTTCGGCTAGGGGCGACATGATTCACCACAGCCGTAAACAAGTTTCCAATTCCCCTACCACCTGACCGTACAACTAATAATGTGTTCGTTGGTCTACTCAGTATTTGCCATTTATTCCAAATTCATTGAAATGCGCTCGTTAGATATTCGATTTTTTGCCTATTTTGCGAGGCCATTGTCATTAGATAACCATTCACAACTTCAACCATCAAAGCTATGCATTTCAAAATTTTAGATTTGAGATCCTTTATGCATTCCTCGCATTAAAAACATTAAGGCCTATATATTTGAGGAAGTCGAATTTTCCACATGCATACAGCTGTCATGTTCCTACTTACTGAGAAGGGACATTTAGCACATCAGAAGTTGGGATACGTTCAAAATCTACATTTAGGCCAAGAATATTTTTAAGAATGGAGGATGAGAAAACACAAAAAGTTTTAGTGTCTGAGATTACCTTACCTGGCTTGAACTGATCTGAATTCTGTGTTGCAAAGCCGAGACACTCTGTCTTATCTAGTTAGATTGCAATTTTTTTGACGTAATTTTTTATAAACTACAATTGAATGAAGAAGATAATTAATTGAAAATAGGACAAACACAAAAGTTTTGGAATATCAAAAATATGTATCTTAAATTCTTCTTCTTTTTCTTTAACAGGTGCTTGGGAGTGGGCCTCCTGGATTTGGACCTGGATTTGGCCCTGGATCTGGCCCTGGATCTGGACCGGGTTCTGGCCCTGGCTCTGGACCTGGCTCTGGACCTGGCTCAGGCCCTGGATCTGGACCGGGTTCTGGCCCTGGGTCTGGACCGGGATCTGGACCTGGATCTGGACCTGGCTCTGGGCCTGGATCTGGACCTGGA
Organism: Hippopus hippopus; assembly: GCA_946811185.2. Classification (NCBI taxonomy): domain Eukaryota; kingdom Metazoa; phylum Mollusca; class Bivalvia; order Cardiida; family Cardiidae; genus Hippopus; species Hippopus hippopus. Next base: position 65,853,199 of record OX328100.1, read on the forward strand.
TCTGGACCTGGGTCTGGACCGGGTTCTGGACCAGGCTCTGGACCGGGATCTGGACCTGGGTCAGGACCTGGGTCTGGATCTGGATCTATGCCCTAACCCGTGTGATTACCCAATGCCTAAACCTGATGATGATCCCATGCCTAACCCTGATGATGATTCTATGCCGAAACCTAATGATGATTCTATGCTTAAACCTGGTGATGACTCTACCCCGAAACTTAACGATGGCCCCATGTCGAAGTTTAGTGATGACTCTATGGCTAAATCTGATGATGATCCTTTGCTTAAACCTGGTGATGATTCTATGCCGAAACCTACTAATGATTCTATGCTTAAACTTTGTGATGATGCTGAAACTCGTCGATGCTTCAATGACTCAACCTGGTGACCTTTTGACTAAACCTTCACCTCTTCCTTTGCTTTTACTTTAATCTGCAACTAGGCTATAAGTTACAAATTTACCTTTGCCAAAAATTTGACCTTCATCTGCATCTTGACCTAAATTCAATACTTTACCTGGATCTCGTCCTCCCTGCTCTATATTTCCCTCAAGCATTAGACAGTGGACTTTAATTCGACATAAACCAGACCAAAAGTTGAATCTTTTCTGGAATCTTTATGTATGTCTGTGTATGGACCATAACCCAAAAGAGTGTTTGGCCTCGCCCTGACCTAAATCCTTCACTCTGACTTAGCATTGACTCCAAACCTGAACTAAACCCAAAACTTGAATCTTACCTTGAGTCCAAACCAGTCTCTTACAGCGCATGCATGTTTATCTAAGGACTACACCCCTATTCCTGTGGGATAGACCAAACACTCTGTTCCCAAAGTAGAATTTATTTCCTCCCTGGACAAGACATGAATTCTAATTGAAGCGACCCTTTAGGGCTATTTGCCCACGTACAGAACCACTATGTGCTACATGTGTATTTGATCAAATCCTATATTTTAGCAAGGATAAGTGCCTATATTTATCTGTGAAATAGGCTCCATATGTGTTCCTGGATTTTTCTCTGGGCTAGACTAAAATATCCTTAAACTAGAACATACCTCTCAACAGACCAGACCCAAACTTTCGTCCCTGAGCCAGACTCAATATTTGTCATTGGACCAAACCAAATATTTGATCCTTAGCTATATACTTTTTTTTTTTTTTTTGTCAATGGAACAGACTTTTGTCCTAGAGCTAGACTCGAAATATGTCATTGGCAAAGACGTCATCTTTCATGCTTCAGCTAAACTCTGTAATGGTCAGTGAACAAGATCAAATCTTTTGTCCCTGGGCCTGACTTGGTATTTGTCACTGGGCCAGACACATTCTTTTTATCCCATAGCTAAACTCAGAATTTATTGTTGTTGGTTATCCAACCTTTTGTCACGGAGCTAGACCCTGAATTTGTCAATGGTCCCAATCCAAACTTTTGTCCAGAGCTAGATCCTGTATTTGTCACTGGACCAGAGCCAATGTTTTGGCCCGGAACTAAAATCAATATTTGTCAATGGACATAATCCGAACTTTAGTCTCTCAGATAGACTTGGCATTTGTTACTGGGCAGGGCCCAGTAATTTGTCCCTCAACCAAACAGTGTTTGTCCCTGATCAGCCCCAATTTATTGCCTCTGAGCTACACTGGTTTTTGTCACCTTTTGTCCCTAAACTTGACTAAGTATTCTTGTAGTGACCCAATATAATTTCCCTTGATTGACTGTATTTGGCCCTGCATATACTAAATCTATTGTCTCTGAGCTAGACTCAGTGCTTGTCCCTAAAACAGGTCATTCATTGCCTGGGGAAAACCTACTATTTTGTTCCAGTGTCATACTCATTATTGATCCATGCACCAGACTCATCTCTTGTCCCAAAGCTAGTCTATCTCCTGGTCCAGAACTAGGTTTTTGTCACTAAAGTTCCCTGGACTACGCACATTTTGTCCTAAAACCTGACCGATTTCCATGACCAGTGCTAGTAACTTGGCTAAAGATCATGACCATTATTTTTCCCAGAAAAGACTCCATATTTGTTTCTGACTAGAATGAATGTTTCTCTGTCATCCATATCTGGTACTTTTATCCCAAGACCAGGTCCAGTACACTATTGGTCCCTTAAGCAACCCCATACTTGTCCTTGCTCTTTATCCCTATCTTTCTTTGTTTCTCATTTTTTTCTGTCATTTGTCCCTAGACCATGTCGCATAATTATGTGCTCATAGACAAGACCTAGTAGTTGTTCAGAAAGCAGGCTCAAGCATACAAACTTAATATGTTTGTTAATGAACTAGAATCAACTCTTTACCAAACAACAACATTTTAGACTTACTCAGATTGAAAGCAATTGCAGGGGACAAATTAAATGTAGCTGGAAAGATGATTCATATCTATAACCCTTTATCTCACAATAAAATATAAGACTGGCCAAGGTTCAAAACATTTTCAGACAAAAGGTTGAACTATGAATTTTTCGGTGAAAGGTGGAAGAAAAAACATCGTGGAAAATTGAGAACATGCTGCCTACCTGTATTTTCTCCTTTTCCCACAACGTTTTCTAAAGCTGTCTGTCTCAGGTTTGTGTGTTAAAGGGTTGAAAGGATAGAACACATTATAGAAAAAAGGGAAATGCTGGTAACCAGCAGTTTCTCCTTTTCCCAAAATGTTTTTTAAAGGCCTCTTTCTCTCAAGGTTGTTAAAAGTCGGGAATGATTGGTAGAGAGCTGATATAAGACCTCTGTGTTTGTATGGACAAGACCCCTTCTTGGCCCTGTTCGAGGGTTTAGTTTTCACACCTTTCCAAATTCAGTTCCTCAAATTTCCAAGACTAGGCATCTGGTTGGCTAACACATTCTGTCTCTCAGCCAGTGAAATGGTTTCTCTTGAAATCTACTCTTAGAGTACATGTAATATTTAGAATGGTTATTGAACATTTCTCTCTTCCCGCACCCCTCCTACCTTATTCGCAATAACATCTACAGCAATGCCATGTTTGCAACATGTTCACATAAGTTTACACCAGATTTAAAGTTTCCTTCTGGTTTTTTTACTTTTCTTCTTGTTTTTAGTTTGACTGTAAAGTAGTGAACATTTTCCCCGTTAGTCTGTCATTACTGAAGGTGTTAACTTCAAACGTTGACTTAATGTTCAAAAGGGCCAACCAATACAAGAAGGTAACCCTAAAATGAGCCATGCTCTGGCAGAAGGTGGTTTAATGCATTTCCGTAATGCAATATACAATGCAAGTCATCACATACTATACTCAACAGCAAAAGAAACGCATATGTTTTCTCGAGTTAATTTTATTGATCATTCTAAGAAAATTCAATAGAAGAACAATTTCAAACTTCAATTTATTTCACTCAGAATTTTAGAAAGAAAAACTATTTCATTAAGTCTACAATTTTGTTCATGACATGTCCAAAAGAAGGCACTATCACAACTGACTTTCCTTAGAGTAGGCCCCTATTCGTCTGTGCGTTTCTTTTGCTGTTGAGTATAGTAATAATAGCTCCATAAAATCAAATTTCCTCTAGCGATCGACTGCTTCTTGAGATAGTATTTTCCTTGGGCACGCAGAAAATAACTCAAAACCAAAAAGATTCAACCCAGTTCAGCCTGTGCTTACTGTACAGGCTGACAGGGTCAATACTTTTACAGTTTAATTAAACCACCTTTTCACAGAGCATGGCTGATATATACTTGACACAGTTATGTCCCTTTTTCATATAGAATTTACACAAAAAAGCGACTGTAGCTCATCTTTTTGTTCTGGATGAAATGCACCTGCTATTTTTTTTTTTCTGTTTTGTCAACATTAAATGAATTCTAAATGGGAAATTCAATAAAGGTTTAAAACATACAGATTTGTTGTGTGATGTTTTGCCTTTCTACATTTTTAACCTCCATGCAAGAGTTTCTGCTTCATGCAGAATCTTACGATATGAAATTATTGGTACTATTTAAGAAACAACTCGTATAAGGCTTTTTTCCCTGCACCAGAATATTTTCTCTTGAAGTCCTGTACATGTTTTAACCCTTTGCCACACGACACAGTTTAACCCTTCACCACACGGTAAAATTTTAGAATTGTACATGTCAAAGGAAATTACGATCAACTATTCAAATGTTAGTATTTTGCCCTTGAATATGTAGAAAATATTGTGGGAAAAGAGAAAATGCTGGCTACCAGCATTTTCTCTTTTTCCCACAATACTGTCGAAGGCCTTCTTTGCAACGGTTGTTAAAACTCGGGATTGTGTGGTAAATGGTTAAGTCTTGTTCTTATTGAACGTTTATTTACCGATATCAAATTTAAATGTAACTCAAAAAGTAAGAAGAGGGCCATGATGGCCCTGAAGTCGCTCAGCTGAGCCTTTTGACCAAACATGATCCATTTTAAATCTCTTTCAAAAGTGTTCACAAGGTTTTTCTAAGATTTGACCTTGTGACCTAGTTTTCAACCCGACATGACCAATTTTCAAACTCATCCGAGATATCATCAAGACATACATTCTGACCAATTTTCAAGAGTATTGGACTAAAAATGTGGCCTCTAGAGCATACACAAGGTTTTTCTAAGATTTGACCTAGTGACCTAGTTTTTGACCCGACATGACCCATTTTTTTGCTCCGAGATGTCATCAAGACAAACATTCTGACCAATTTTCAAGTTTTGGACTGAAAATATGGCCTCTATAGCGTACACAAGGTTTTTCTAAAATTTGCCCTAGTGACCTAGTTTTTGACCCGACATGACCCATTTTTTTACTCCCGAGATGTCATCAAGACAAACATTCTGACCATCTTTCAAGAGTTTTGGACTGAAAGTATGGCCTCTTGAGTGTACACAAGGTTTTTCTTAAGATTTGCCTCAGTGACCTAGTTTTTGACCTGACACAAACCATTTTCGAACTCATCCGAGATATCATCAAGACAAACATTCTGACCAACTTTCAAGAACATTGGACTAAAAATATGGCCTCTAGAGCGTACATAAGGTTTTTCTAAGATTTGCCCTACTGACCTAGTTTTTGACCTGACATGATCCATTTTCAAACTCGTCCGCGATATCATCAAGACAAACAATCTGACCAATTTTCAAGAGTTTTGGACTGCAAATATGGCCTCTAGAGCATACACAAGGTTTTTCTAAGATTTGCCCTAGTGACCTAGTTTTTGACCCGACATGACCCATTTTCGAACTCGTCCGAGATATCATCAAGACAAACATTCTGACCAAGTTTCATGAGTATCGGACTGAAAATGTGGCCTCTAGAGCATATACAAGGTAATAGTTGACGACGGACGACGCACGACGGACGCCGTACACAGCACGATCACAAAAGCTCACCATTAGCACTTTGTGCTCAGGTGAGGTAAAAATTTGTCGCTGGTAGAAACATACATCTTAAAACCAGGTAAAAAGTAACCAAAAACATGGAGTAATTTGGTACCTTTTTACCTAGTTCTAAATTTGCTTGGCAACCCCTGTCTACTCATGAATTTTAAATGAAAAATTAAGATTGTGAAAAGTAGCTATCAAGAGGTAAACATGTTTTGTAGGAAAGAAATGCTAGTAGTTCGGAAGGATCCACGATATCGTCAAAAATGCTTGCTGAAGAACCACCTGTTGAAAGGTTGTTTCACCAAACATGATGAAGAAAACATCCTGATGTTTGATAGGTGAAAAGAACGTTTGCATTATATATGACCATAAATCCATCAGTGTTTCATTTTAATTCAACCTAACTGTCCAGAATCGGTTAGATTGTGTTTGATTTGTGAGCAAGATACGCAAGAAACAAAGCACTAAACGTACTCACAGACTAACAAATGTGGAACTAGCAGCCTCAGCAAAGAAAATAATAAGGTATTCCTTCCAAGATTGAAGAAAAATGGCAAATCTAATTAATATGAATATAGGCAAAGCCTAAAGGCGAGCAGCGCTGCAAGTTTTTCCTACTTTCATAGAAGTAAATCTTCTTATCAAATGCCTACAAATTATATAGGGGTAGATCTAGATCTATCTCAGATTTTTTATAATCTCACTAAATTTAAAAAATAATTCATCTCATAGCAACTGCAGGTAAACCACCAGAAAAAAAGAAAGACAAATGAGTAGAATATTAAGAATCCCGTCTTCCTCACCCCCCCCCCAAAAAAAAAAGAAAAAAGTACAAGCCCTGGGGTGCTTCCTGTCTTTCTCACACCAGTACTGACACACCTTTCTTTCAAGCTACTGACTACTTTTCTCAAATGCATCAGATGTGAGAGGCTAAAAATTGCAAGGAAGAAAGTTTACCTGAACTGGGTATTGAACCCAAAACCACCAGGTCATGAGTCAGGCACATGAAGAACCACCAAGCTACCTGGCCAGGCAGGTTTCATTTCCAAATTAGGCAAAGGTATTAAGGAATGTGAATTGATCAATAATGTGCATCCATACATATGGGATTGTATTCAAATTAGTATGATGATGTCGTATTTGATAGCATAACAGTAAACAGAGTAACGTATTGCAAATAACATCTATTATTTGAACACAAAATTTGAACATTTGTCTTCTATTTAATCATATGCTGGCATATTTCTACCGCAAGATACAAGATAACTATTGCAATAGTTTGAGAGAACTACTGCGATAAAACAAACTTTCCTGGAAATATCATCTAAATAATAAAAACTCCTCTCAGTAAATATTTAATAACTGATAATTCTCACAGTTATCACGATTTTTTTACGTTCATGCCTACAACTGACATTCATGGTATTTATAATTAGATATGGTTTCAGAATATCTTGGTTTCCAACCTTATGAATTCTCCTTTTCCCTCAATGGTTTTAAAGTTGTTCGTAAGAGGCATTTCGAGTCGTCTTTGTGTTTAACAGACTTCAGTTCATTTCATGTGTTGTCAAAATGTAATAATTAAGCTACACTTGTAAACAATTCAAATTGTAACTTACTGCCATCTTGTGAAGTCAAAAACTACCGAGTTCATCCAAATGGTGAATTAAGTTTTTATAGATGTTGAGAAATAGGTAGAACTATCACGATAACCTTATCTCGAATGTCACCATTTGCATGAATGAGAAATTTTGCGTTAAGATAATGATCTGATCAATGTAAAATTTTCTTGATACCAAAGTTTATCGTGAATTTTTCTTTTTCAGAAAATTTTTCACTATCTAAATAAATATTCCAGGAAATGTAGGATCAGCCTCCAAAGAGTTTTGAGTTGTTTTGGGTGGCTTAGTGCTTAAGGTGTTGAAAGTAATCTTAAGGTCCTGGGTTTGATCCTCAGCCAAGATAATGTTTTACTTTACTTGTATGGCGGTTTCTATGGGTAAGGCAAGCCACATCCCAAACATGTACTGCTTGTAAAACCAAGGAAAATATATGAAGTGAGCTGTCAGCTTGATAAGACTGAAATGACTTTGAAATTGGAGTACAACAGCAATCGATCAATCCAAAAAAGTCCTAGTTTCAAAAAGGATAACGCAAAAAGAAGCTGGTTAAATATCATGGGCCTGATCATTATCTGACATTGGCATTTAAACTGAATTCATATCCATGCAGTAATTGTTTGACAACACAGTATGTGTATTTCTCAGTTAAAGTTATGAACAACAAATGGTTTACATCCATGGATAAAGGGAGATAGATCTAGGAAAGATTAAGAATTTTCAGATACATGTATTTAGGTTTTTAGATGTGAATCTTTGTTATTTGTTTGAATGGAGTATTATGTTACTTTCCATTGCAATTCAGCTTATGTAATGTCATTAACATCTTTACTTAGTAATTAATGGTTTCACCAGTGCTAGCCTGTGGCTATGGTGTGCCTTGCTCAAGGACACTCCTACATGACTGTCAGGGCAATCAGGGTCTTAAACAGGATTTCAAGAGAACAAACCCTTTGCCTTGACCTAGGAATAAATTACAGTCACCCACAAAAACAAAACTGCATAAAAGATATTTCAGTGGCTCACATGTCTTTGCCATTCCTTTGCCATAAATTTACACTTAACAGTCAGGTCATCAAGCTGGTATGTTTTTTTATGACTATGCAGCTGATGGTTTTGTCTGAATGAAATAAGCTTAAATTTGTTAAAAGCAGATTAAAACAGGGGTAAAAAAAAAAGGCACAATACCAGATTTTGTTTTTGGAAGTCAAAAATAATTGATAAGCAATATCATTCTGTAAAAAGAAGCCTTTAGACCAAAATATCATTTCTAGAGAAAATACATAGGGAAATATCCCTTTTTTTCATTTAAATGTTTAAAATTCTGACTCCGTGTAACATGGTAGTTCTAACATGCCTGACATATACCATAAATTTGATGATTAGGAATGGTTCAGTCAATGAAGGCATTCTGTAGAAGCAATCATTTGATTGGTAATTAGTTTGAGCCCTTGTGCTGACAATCTTGGTAGTGTCTTTTTTTCTCACCCTGGCCACTGTCGTTTCAAGGTGATGTAAATTATCAAATTTCTTGAACTAGAATATTTACTTAAAATCTACTTTGACACATCTATAACTGCTACAGTGTGAAGACATTTAAAAAAAAACTTATGGTCTGTTGAAAAGACGGTTATCTTAAAGGTAAAAATCTCTTACAAATAACATCAGAGGAGTTCCGACAATGTAGACCCACTTTTAGAGAATATTATGTGTGTGGGTACAACAACAGGTTGCACAAAAAATCATATTCTATGCAAAGTGAAATCTAGATCCATACTGTCAAAAACATCAAAGTGAATGCTGACAGAGTTTGATCAGATTTAGATTTTACAACAGTGATCATTATGACATCTAGATCCAGTTCAGAACAAAACAAAAAAGATCATAAAAGAAACCAAATTCCCTCTGTCAAAAGAAAATGAAGAAAAATCACTGCTGCGAATAGACCATTTTGTTTTAAACTGAAAAAAAAAAATATAACCTTTTTAAGTAGTTATAATCTAGATCTCGATGAGAATAGTTTTTTGTTACATTCTGTTCAGGATGAAAGACACGCTCGTCAATCTGTTAATATCTACCGTACTTAGATTAACAAACTTTGCTCGGGCCTTTTTGACTCGGAGACGAGTTAAGTACTGGCCGAGTTGTTTCGGTTTCTTTACCGCACAAGACTTTAAAAGTTGGGGAAAACGTCCAAATTTAACCAGAACAAGTTTTCAAATGCAAGAGCTCGAAAAAACTTGAAAGCATAGACCGATTGGCTCACCCGAAATGGTTCAGCTGCTTTATTAATTCCCGTAATGTTTATTTCTGTTTTCGGAATTTTCCGTAACTCAAACAGATAACGGAAAAACCCGAGTTCATTCGTATTTGACCAGATCTCGCGAGGGTCTCGTTTGTAGACCGGAACACTGTTTCAAATCACGTGATTATCAAGGGTGTAGGGAATTATAGGACAGAAACGCTCTTAGTGCCATTCTTTTACGTCACTTCCGTCGGCCATATTTGAAAAATCTACTTCCGCTCCACCACTTTTTCAGAGGCATAAGGTATGTACATTTTTGACACCATCTCTACCAATAAGCTCTCGCTTACGCGACGCGTCGCTCAGCGACGCCTTTTGAGCGCTGCTCGCTATTAACTTTGATCCGATCCAATCTGCGGACTTAACCAACATGACATGAATAGTCATTGGCTTTTCACAACAAGAAACGCCCTGAAAATGTTCTGAATGTGGATCTTTCGAGGATAAAAAGATAAGACCTGCATGTGCAATAAATATTAGGATGAAAAAGGTTGCATTGGGACAAAGGTAGATAAGCCTGATTGGCAGACATTACTGACTTAATTTACACAAAAATAAACTAATATTTAGAATGGTTATTGAACATTTCTCTCTCTTCCCGCACCCCTCCTACCTTATTCGCAATAACATCAAGAGCAGTGCCATGTTTGCTACATGTTCACATAAGTGTACACCAGATATAAAGCTTCCCTCTTGTTTTTTACTTTTCTTCTTGTTTTTAGTTTGACTGTAAACTAATCAACAGTATCCCCGTTAGTCTGTCATTACTGAAGGTGTTTATTTCAACCTTTGGCTTCATGTTAACGTTCAAAAGGGCCAACCCATACAAGAAGCTAACCCAAAAATGAGCCATGCTATGGCAGGTGGTGGTTTTATACATCTCCGTAATGCATTATACCAAGCAAGTCATCACATACTAGTAATTATAACTCCATTAAATCAATTTCCTCTAAGGATCGACTGCATCATGAGATAGTACATGTATGTTCCTTGGGCACGCAGAAAATTAATCAAAAGCAAAAAGATTCGACCAAGGTCAGCCTGTGCTACTGTACAGGCTGACAGGGTAAATAGTTTTACAGTTTTATTAAACCACCTTTTCACAGAGCATGGCTGATATATACTTGATACAGTTATGTCCCTTTTTCACATAGAATTTACACAAAAAAGTAACTATAGCTCATCACTTCCTTCTGCATGAAATGCTCCTTGTAATTTTTTCCTGTTTTGTCAACAAAAATGAATTCTAAATGGGAAATTCAATAAAGGTTTAAAACATACAAATTTGTTGCGTGATGTTTTGTCTTCGTACATTTTATTAACCCTATGTGCAAGAGTTTCTGCTTCATGCAGAAGCTCACCACCCTTACTATTATATAAAATTGTCTGTGCCAAATCAAGAAACAACTCATATTGAGCTTTTGTTCCCCTTCACCACAATTTTTCGCCTTTAAGTCACATACATGTACATGTACTAACCCTTACCATACTGAATAAGTGAACTAAAACTTTCAAGCTGATAATAATAATAGCTATTTTGAAGTCCGGAGAAACTATCTCTTTCTCGGACAAATATTTTTTGGGCAAAAATTCTCATTTTTGGACAGTGTAGGTCTAAGGTCAGACTACGTATTCTTACGAACATGAAAGTTCGCAACAAATACATAGCTCAAATACAAACCGCACCTGGCGGGATTCGAACCCGTGCGGACAAATATCCTCGTTTTTTGAGGTTTAAAAGACCAATACCATAACCACTGAGCCAAAGAGGATTCTCTCTGACGCAGTTGTCAGGTATTGATTTTATGCGGGAAAGCTATGCAGTAAGGAAGGAGGGATCTCCCCTAACACACCCCCTCTTAAATGTCATTATTTTGATGACAGAAAGCCTAATTAGGTAGTAAGTCTATTAATTAGACAACAAATGGCTCAATGGCCAATCCCGGACGAACCCCCATCTTACGAACATGAAAGTTCGCAAAAAAAATGCATAGTTCAAATACAAACCGCACCTGGCGGGATTCGAACCCGTGCGGGCGAATATCCTCGTTTTTTTGAGGTTTAAAAGACCAATACCATAACCACTGAGCCAAAGAGAATTCTCTCTGACGCAGTTGTCAGGTATTGATTTTATACGGGAAAGCTATGCAGTAAGGAAGGAGTGATCTCCCGTAACACACCCTCTCTCAAAGTCATCATTTATTAGGCAGAAAGTCCGTTTTTGGACAACAAATTGGATTAATGGCTCAATGGCCAATCTCGGACGAGCCCCCATCTTACGTACAAAGTCCGTAACAAAGAAACAAATGAACAAATGCATGGCAGAAATACAGGAACCGGGCAGGATTCGAACCTAGAACGCCCGGACGAAAGGCCAATATCATAACCACTGAGCCAAAGAGAATTCTTTTTTGGCTCAGTGGTTATGGTATTAGTCTTTTAAACCTCGAAAAAAGAGGATATTTGTCCGCACAGGTTCGAATCCCGCCAGATGTGGTTTGTATTTGAGCTATGCATTTGTTGCGAACTTTCTTGTTCGTAAGAGTATTCATTCTTTGCAGTTTGATCTTGATCTACACAGTCTGCCAAATGTCTTTGAGTCACACTAAGCAGCCTAGGGTTAACCTTTTTTATATAACACTGTTTAAGACTTGTCGGGTTTTAAGATTTAGTTACAGATAATTAATCTAAATGTAACTCAAATGGTAAAAAAAAAATCTTTGAAATGGTTGAAAACATGAGAAAAACAGAAAATGCTGTGAATCAGCCTTATCTTTCTTTCCTACTTTTTTTCCCAAGAGACTACCTCATTAGGGTTGGTAAAACGTGGGACTGTTTGGCAAAGGGTTTAACTTTAATTCAACCCTTTATCAAATGACAAAACTTTTTGCTTGTCCAACTTTTTACCTTGCAGGCAACAATAGTAATATGGCTCCAATGACGAGATTTGTCTTCAAGCATTTTTTTTTTCCTGTTTCCCCAACAGTGTTTTCAAAAACTTTCTTTCTCAAGGTCGTTATAACTTGAGATTGTGTGGGACGGTTTTAATAACATGCAACTACACAATTCCTTTTTTTAACAATACTTGATCAGAACTCTTTTGAAGCATGCTGGCTACCACCACTTTCTCTTTTTCAAACAACTTTTTCTATCAATTCAAAGACAGAAATCTTCCTTTGGACCAAATTTGGTTTGCCAACTGCAAAATACTGCTGTCAAATTGGTCAAATAAAAATTGCTTTCAAAAACTTTGTTGTTGATACGAGTTAATTTTCCATATTTTACAAAATTTCTTTTTAAAGTCACCTGCTGCAAATTTCTTGAAAAAGTTAATCATATTTGTGGAAACATCTACATCTATCCATGTTTCCCTGGTATTTACCTTAACCAGGACTATGAGCAAAACTCTTTTAATGCCATCAGCTGCTTTCCGACATGAAGTAAAAATAATATTCTACAAGACAGAGGTATGAATTCCGTTGCACTATGAGAAGTTCTTTGGAGAGAAGGTTGGTCTTTACAATACGACAATATTTTGGACTTGACCAAATTGAAAGCATTGGCAGACAAAATAAAATGTGAACCAAAACATAGTAATTTGTCTCTGGAGGCGTAGAAAATCTTGTGGGGAAAAGGAGAAAATACTGGATAGAAAATATTGTGGGAATGACAATCTGCTATGTACGTTGGTCCAAGTGTTAGTCGCTGGCAGAAAAATGAACTTTAAAACCAGGTAAAAAGACAAAACATAGTGGAACTTGGCAACTTTTTACCTTGTTATTAACTTGCTTGGCAATCCTTGCCTACTCATCTTTTGCATAATTTAAGATTCCGAATGGTAGCTATCAAGAGGTAAAATCGCCTTGTAGGACAGAAATTTGAGTAGTTGGGAAGGCTACATGACATTTTGTCAAAAAAACATGTTTGTAAAAGACCCATCTCGTTCAAACGTTTCACCAAACACAACATTTGGTGGAAGTGACACTCTGCAAATCTTTGTCGAACTGTGTTTAATTTCAACTCCCTGCCCGCCCTCCTCCCCCCTGCAATAGAAATAAGAGAAAATATACATTTCTTTTTTGTGTTATCCTAGGTATGGATGTGGCAGACATGGTAACAAACCATACATAGCGAAATATGTTTTTATGTATGTGTCATTCATCTTTTACCAAAATAGATATCTACCTATCTATCTATCTATCTATCTATCTCAAAGAAAAAAAAATGTCCTGAAGTATGATAAAATAAAAAAACATTTGCATCACATATCACCATAAATCCATTACTTTAACATTTTAATTCAATCAAACTGTCTGGAATTGGTATGGTTGTGTTCAATTTATGAGTAACATACACAAAAATCAAAGCACTGAAAGTACTAACAGACTAGCAAATATGGAACTAGCAGCCTTAGTAAAGATAACACTTGAAGAAAAATGGGCCAATCCAGTTATTAAGCCTGATCCAGTCCAATCCAATGTCTTACAAAGAGACCTACAAAATTCACAATAAACATGAGGATGAAAAAGGTTGCATTAAGACAAAGAACACTGAGCCTAATTTGCATTCAGTAAAACGCTGCTTTAGTAAGATGGGTCTTTAAGGAAAAAGTTTCTGACAAAATAATTTTAAACAACATGCTTGCAGCAGTTTGGAACAGATTTTGCAAGGCGCTTGTCAAGAAAAAGAATAAGATTAGCACATATATTAGCGCTAGTTTTTGTCACATACAGATTAAAATGGAACAAAAAAAATATATGTTTGCCATCACATTGACAAACTAAAGATGAAGAATAAGAAAGTTAAGCCATTTTGTATAAAATAGTTTATGTTATATAAAACTTACACATTATTACAAAACCTAAAACAGTGACGACTAAACTATAAATAAGAATAAGATTCAATATAACATTTCCTTTGTCCCCATAAAACAAAAAATAGATAAGTAAATATTGCAAATGCATGGTTGTAATTCCTTCTTTTCAAAAGTACACAAGTTAACCCCCTACCACACAGTCCCCTGTTTTAACAACCCTGTGGTAGAAGCCTTTAAAAATATTGTGGGAAAAGGAAAAAATGCTGATAACCAGCATGTTTTCCTTTTCCTACAATCTTTTCTACCCTTTCTAAGACAAATCCAATCAATTGGGCCCTACTTAATTTGTCGTATGCAATTGCTTTCAATTTGGCCAAGTCTGAAATTTGTCGGTTTTTAAAGAATTAAGACACATCTACACAGAAGAATTTTAATTAAAATAGTCAAATTTGAAATCACTTACAGATGACGAATGAGAAGTTAATGATTGAACATACAAAGGGCACGAAAAATTGAAAAGGGAAAACAATGCATTTTACTTACATTTGCTCCTATTCTACTATGTTTTCAAAACCCTCTTCCCTAAGGGCCAATAAAAACAGTTTTGTCACGTGGTTTCGGGTTAACCCTTTACCACACAATACCAACTATTGAAAGAGAAAGCTTTTGAAAACATTGTGGGAAAAGGAGAAAATGCTGGTAACCAGCATTTTCTCCTTTTTCCACAATGTTTTCTAACCTACCAAAGACAGAAATCATTTTAGCAAAATTTGATTTGTTGTCTGCAAAGGCTTTCAATTTGTCCAATCCAAAAATTTGTCGTTTGGTGGCAGAGTAGAAAACCAGTCCTGCAATACTTAACAATCACATTCTGACACACTACCAAAATTGAGTAATAACAGCCTAATATGCTTGCAAATTGAATAATAATAGCCTGAAATACTTGTAAATTGAATAAAAACAGGCTAAAATGCTTGTAGGTTGAATGACAGCAGCCTGAAAGGCTTGCGGATTGATTAATAACAGCCTCAAAGGCTTGTTGATTTGATAAATACAGCCTGATATGCCTGTGAATTTCATTGAAATAGCCTGGAATGCATGTAAACAGAATATGAACAGACCAAAATGCTTGTAAAACTGAATAATTCCACACCAAAATGCTTGTAAATTGAATAATTCCAAATTAAAAGTCTTGTGAATTTGCAGAATAAGAGACTGATACTGTTGTTAACAATCAATATAAGTCTAAAAGCTTGTAATATTGAATAATTACAGTCTAAATTGCACTTAAAATTGAAAATTTACAGTCTGACACATTCGAAGAGTTGCAATACATTCCAAACTGAAAACCTTTCAAAATTCAAAAGGATGTAATTCTAAACTTAAACGCTTTTAGAACTAAAGCATAACAAACTAATTCAGTCTTTGAACTGAGTCATAACACTGAAACACTTGTAAAATTAGATAACAACGGTCTGAAATATATGTAAAATTTGAATGATAACAGTCTGAAAAAAAAAATAAAATTGACATAATTCCAAACTGACACTTAATAAATTAATTAATTACAGACTGAAGCACCTTTAACATTAAATAACAACAGTCTGAAACATTTGGAAAAAACAAATAATTACAATTTGTAACAACTGTACAATTGAATAAAAACAGTCTGAAGCACTTGTGAATTTGAGAAATTACAGTCTGAATCACTCGTGAAATTGAATATTATGTAATTACGGTCTGGAACAATTATAAAATAGAGTATTCACAGTCTGAAACCCTTGTGAACTTGAGTATTCAAAATTTGAAGCAATTGTAAAATTGAATACAACATTACTGAAATTTCTAAAAACTAATTGTTTGGCATAAAGCCAAATTTGATTGAGTATTAGTACTCATCGTATTAATCCAGGCAAGCTTCAAAGAGATGGGATAAATATTGTTGAATTTGTTGAGAAAACATTTCTAAGTCATCAAATGGCTACTTTTCCTAATCTGACAACTAAATTTTCTTCATCTTCAATAAGGTTCAATACCTTGATAATACATATAATCTGTGCAAGTTTCAAAAGAATTTGATAAAAAATGCCGACTCTACCGGGTAAAAAACTAATGTAACTTTTAAACTGTAAATGGCCTCGCTCCCTTACTAATTGTACTATTTTAAAAAAATCAAAGAAAATCTATTGATCACACAAAGAAACTCTACATGTTTCACAAAAAATATGACCACAAATACAGACTTCATTGCATAAACAAAAAATGCAAATTTTTCACTAAATTGCCATTTTTCCTTTACTAAATGTTGGATTTTTTTTTAATCATAAAAATTCAAGCTAATGGTGATATAAAAATACTGTGCAAGTTTCACAAAAAATTGACCACGAAATTCAGACTTATTTGCATAAACAAGAGAAAGACTTAAAACTGGACTAACAGACAGATGTACATACAGACGGATGATGGAAACCATGCCATTATAAGCTCTGCTAGCCTTCCACAGGTGAAGCTAAAAATGATTTCTATTTTGCAACATGTAGTTGTTTGGAATTTCTCACCATTTTTGAACGAAGTTGTCCATACCTGCAATATTTCGTGGTTTGAGTTTGTAAGTATGAAATAACAAGAATATTATGTTTCAGGAGCTTTTCTTGGGCTTCTACATGTTTTTGCACCTTACGGTTAAAAATTTTGACATCTAACTTGATCTTCAGTCTCTCGAGATATGGCAATTTCCAAGGAAAGCTCAAAGCAAATCAAAGCCAAAGGAAAGCTTCTGCAACATAATATTATGTATGTATTTGAAAATCTCTTTACCATACAACAAAATCTTAGACTTGACCAGAGTGAGAGAATTTTCAGAGACATAATAAAAGTGATTCAAAAACTAAATTTGTCCTTGGAAGGGTAGAAAACATTGTGTGAAAAGGAAAAAATGCTGATTGCTAACAAAACCTTGAGACTGGACCAAATTCAAAGAATTTGCAGAGGACGAAACAAAAAAGACTCAAACACTAAGTTTAATTTTGGAAGGGTAGAAAACATTGCAGGGAAAAGGAGAAAATGCTGATTGCCAGCCTTTTCTCCTTTTCCTACAATATTTTCAAAATTCCTCTCCATCAAAGTTGGGATTATAAGGTTCAGGGCCAAATAATTTAATATCGGTTGTTTTCATGAACATTGGCGAGTTCTGATTGGCTGAAAAAATTTTTTCATAGCTCCATGAAAAAAAATCACGTTATACCGGAACTACTTTCGCTGATGGTTACTTTTGCGGGTCCTACACACTGCTGTGTTCATATATTTTTATTGGTTAATTTCAGTATTGGGGATCTAAAAACTGCTTCCCTATTGTATTTTTGCGCCATACAAATATGAGTGGAAGGGGCTTTAGATTTAAGAATTAAGAAAATCAGTCAGTTTGAATTATTTCCGTGGGTGTATGTTGTCTGTAATATTAAATTATATGGAATAAAGAGAATTTTCTTTTTTTCATGGAGGTATAAAAAAAAAAAACTAATCACACTTTTGTATGAAACCGCAGTGTGATTAGGTTTTTTTTTTCATACCTCCATGAAAAAAAGAAAATTCTCTTCATTCCTTAAATAATATCAGGTCCTATTCATGCTAACGCTAACGTTTTCACTGCAAAATAACAAGGCCTTTATTCACGAATCAATCTAAATGTTGTTACTTGTTACTATGGTAAATTCCAGGACAAGCAATCTGATTTATGGAGATGATCTTCTATCTCAGCCAATCAGATGATTAGTCTTGAAATTAATGAAATAGAATATTTATCACTTTACTAGGTAACAAAGTTACACTAGTCCATAATGAAAAGTTGTGCATACACCAAATCAATTCTTGCTCTGAAAAGGTAGAAACACTGTTGGAAACAGAGAAAATCTGGTTGTAAGCATTTTCCTCTTTTCCCACAATGTTTTCAAAAGCTTTCTTCCGCGGGGGGGGGGGGGGGGGTAGGAGTTAGCTCTTTACCAAAAGACAACATTTCAGGCTAGTACAAATTGAAATTATTTGTAGACAACAAATTAAATGTGGTTCACATCTGGTTCAAACACTTTGAACTTGTCATTGAAAAGGTAGAAACATTCAAGCAATTAAAGAAAAGCTGGCTACCAATATAGGGTTAATTCACGTTTTTGAGGTCGTTAACATTCGCAGAGGCCTGAAAAATGCTTTAACGCCCGAGTGTGAAGCACGAGGGTGTTAAAGTATTTTGAGGGCCTCTGCGATGTCAACAACCGAAAAAACGTGAATTAATGCTATTATTGCATAAAATAAAGGTATTTTAGCAATAATTTGCAAAGATAGCAAAAATATTTCCATAGAAATGCAAATAAGCAAACTTCAAATGTACTGTACCTAAATGGGTCAAAACCGGAAGTCAGCCAAAAAGTTTTGGTTACGAGTAGTGAAGGGCCGTTAGTCCTGTATGCCAGTTTTGATTCTCTCGGTGTAAATTCATTTCTATTGATTTTTAATACAAAGTGGACTTATGTAGGATAAACTTGTACACGTTTAGATGATTACAACTAGGATGAATGAGTGGATATTAATTTCTGTAACTGAAAGACGTCAGAGGGATCGATCTACATCAAGCGAGGAAATTACCGATCACGTTAAAAAGTGGGTGGGATGTAGCTGGTTTAGAGTACATTTCATGAGTGATTTTTTGTTCAGATCTCGATTAAACTGAGATCCTGCACAAAATTTTGTTTGTGGTGTACTATTATCATCAAAGACAAGCCATGAAAAGGATCTAATATGGTGCAAGTTCCTACAGTTTGATGGTCTGAGTCTAGGGAAAATCTGACAAGAACAAACGTTGTTTACAAGGTAGGCCCGAATCAAGGATATTGATAGTACAAAGCCGAGCGTTAACGGTGCGTGAATTTACTGATTAATACACGTTTTCTCCCGTTAACGCCCGGTTTTTACCCGTTAATACATGCTTATAACGGCCCGAAAAGGCACATTTTATGCAATAATATGTTTTAAAAAGCTGCCTTGCTCAGTGTCATCACAACTTAGGATTTTGTGGTAAAGGGTTAAGACACAAAATTGTTTGGTAAAAGGTTCTGTGGTGCACAAACCAAAAATAAAAATTTTAAAAAATCACTTGGCAATCAAGAAACTTGAAAACTAATGTAACTTCTAAACGCTGCTGAGTTAGTTAAAGTATTATTTCATGTACTCCTCACTACCAATAGTGCCAGGCCACTCCCATACTTTCCTTTTTGATAAAAAATTTCCTTTTGGTCTGGAGCAATTAGCTCCAAGTAGAGCTGCATACAGTGGGTTATCTGCACCTATAAATATAGACAAAGCATAATACCACTGACTGTTCTTGCTGAGCACAGTACTGCAGTGGGTATCACACAGGACTTAAACTAGTTGCTGGTTCAAATTTAATGCAAAGCTTGTATTGGATCTAAGCTATGCTGTGGTAAAAGGAGGTATATTATATTTCATGTCTATTTTTAGAAATGTTATGGGTAAAGAAATGTCGTAATTTAAGCTGGGGGGAATTATTTCCCCGTCACAGTGAATATTTTCCTCCTGCCGAAAATCTGGAACTACTTTTTTTGAAAATATCGGTTATTCGGTTAATTGACTTGAGATCACTAGTTTTAAAAGTGACATTCGTTGACAAAATAATCAGAGGAAATATAATATATAATTTATTTCATCAGCTTGTGGTTAATATGGGGAAATATTTGCCTCAAAAGGGAAAGGTCTGCGAAAATAACTCGTGCCTTACGGCACTCGTTATTTTCGCATACCTTTCCCTTTTTCATGTAATTATATGGATAACAACAATCTGTTAAATCTAACATTCGACTTGATCTGCAGGTAGGATGTTCCCTTGAAATGTAGATTGACTGAATGACTGTGTGGTGTTTAACACCGTTTTCAACATTATTTCAGCTATATCGTGACCGGCAATGCACCTACCCACGCTTTCCTGGTATTCTTTTACCAGTACTCCATACAATATTCTTTCTAAGCTACTTGCTACTTTTCCACATAACCATCTTCTAAAACAGTGATCAGCAGTGAGAGAGGAATAAATCCTGTCACAATGACTTATCAATCTTTGAAAATAAATTGACTTTGGTAAGAAATAGGGGATCAAACTAGTGGTCCCTGTTCTCAAGTCCTGCATGCTACTGACTCTAGCTACCGGGGCTTAGTTGGATAAGCAGAAAATTTACAAATAGCAAAAAGTTTCAACCCATGTCAGCCTGCGCAGACCTAGAGGTTCCAATGAGTTCCGAAACCAGGGTCTCCAGACTACAAGTCCTACACTTTATCACGGAGCCATGCAAGCCAAATTGAAATAACTGTGAGCTTCTTATAACAGAACTGATCGAACGGATACCTTAAATACATTCCCCCATAAACACTGTTTCAATAATGTATTTGTAGGAAAGTAGCCCCTTGACTGAAATGTTTTTTGTGCTTATCGATGGTAAAAATAATTCCTGGAATTCATGGATAGGAGCATAGGCAGCCATGATAAGACTACAAGTAATATGTAAAACAGTGTTAGACATCAAACACAATTATAGAATTTACATTCTGGTCTAAATCTATTAGCCTACTACTGAGATTGCTGATTATTTCTTACAAATGACAAAACTTTAGATTCTGAAATTCTGAAAGCATTTGCAAGAGACAAAATATATGGCTTAAATCATAGGATCAGACCTTGAAAGATCATTGTGGCAAAAGGACAAAATGCCAGTTATCAGTATATGTTGAAATGACTTCTTTCCCCAAGTTCTTACTCTGGTTGCCACCACTTCCTCCCATTTCAACAATGCTTCCAAACGACTTCATCCAAGGGTCATCAAAACCCTGATTGTTTTGTCAAGAATAAATACTCAAAAGGTAAAAGACTTGCCCTGTTCAGGCGTCAAGTGTCCCGACTGGCTTGACATATCCGTCTGCACCCATCCTGGACAGCACTGAAAATAAAATTTCATTTATTTATTTGCATTTGAGTATATGCTGATTTAACAGCTTAAGTCATATCGCAAAGGTCTGTGCTCTACGCATGTTTCCTGGCTTTTTCACACCAGTACTGACACAACTCTCTTTCCTTGCCACTGAATTCTTTTCTCCCTTGCATCAGAGGTGAGAGGTGATGAAATAGAATGAAAATTTGCTTCAACCAGGTATCAAAAGCACAACCACCATGTCATAAAATAAGGAAAAAGACTTTTCTCTTCCAAAAATACTTGCAATATTACCTTTCCTCTATAGGAGATCCATAACTTTACACTTACCTGTGTTAACAATTAACTACACAAGGCATTGTTTTATACTTCTACAAATCGAAAAAAATTTAGACTATTACAAAATAGAAGCAGTCACACATGACAAAATAAATGTGACTGAAAAAGTGAAATTTGTTTTGGGAAGGGTGCAAAACATTGTCAGAATACGAGAAAATGCTGATTACCAGCATGTCTCTCCATTTCCAACTATGTTTTCTAAAGTCTTCTTTCTCATAGAGTCAGGATTAGCACATTACCAGATGACAAATTTCACTCTAGTCTAAACTAGAACTTGTTTTTCTACAAAAAAAAAACAGATGTCTCCCCCCTTTTTGGTGTCAGAATCAAAGGGAAATAACACGAAAAATATACAAGCCAGACTTATGGTTCTTGTGCATGACACTTTGTCTCATGGTGCTTTACAAATGTGTTATCAAAGTATCTTAAAAGGTTTTCGAGTTATAGTGCGGACACATTTTTTGACGGACAGACAGACGAACGGACAGACAGACGCATGGGGAAAAACAGTCTGTCTCCCGACCCTGACTGGGGGAGACATAATAAAAACCCTTTGCATTTGCACATGTTTCAAATACTCAGATACCTATTTGACAGGTTAACAAACATTGTGGCATATGAAGAAAATATTATTTTCACAATGCGTCATGGAACAAAGTGCAAAACTATCACAAAGAATGCATTAGAATCGCTAGTGGATTGTGTGAAAGTTAATCCTATTCTTGATTGTCTACACAAGAATCGTAGATGAATATAGGCCCAGGGCAACTCTTTTGACGCACTCAATAGAATGAACAATTTCAACTTACAGCGATTTTTTCCAATCTCTAAAGCAGCGATTGTTAATAGCAAGTTTGATCATGTACATACAAACAAGTTTCATGCACGAGTTAAATTTTCAAAACTTACACAATTGACAATAAGATCTTCCCGAGTGTCTTTATCAAACTCTTTTTGCTGAGCAACTGTCATCAAATATACACCAATTTTTGAGGTGCCATACGCTGTATCTGGCCATCCTTTAGCTTTATGGTCCCCGGCTTTTGTTGCCCTGGAAAATTATAAAGAGTTGGGTATTTAACTATATAGTTGGTTTCAAACATAAACTCTGGTTTTCTTGTACTCTTTACCACGTGAAAAAATTGAAGATAAATTCAAAGTGTGAGGGTTGTCCTGAAAGTTTTGAGACTGCTTCAATGAAAGGAAATCTATGAATCTGATTTTATTCAGAGTTTTGATTGGATAAAAAGTACATTTGATGAATATGCTTGGAAAATTTCATTTAAAACGAACAAGACAATTAATCACTTCAATCATATGAAGGTACAATGGTAACTCAACATGAAGCAGTTTGACGAGGTTGACATAGTGCAATGTCGAAACTGAATGCTTTTGCAGATAATAGAATAAATGGTACTCATAGGCTGAAATCTAATTTTGAAAGGGTCGAAAACATTTTAGGAAAAATAGAAAATGCTGGTCATAAATGCATGTGACATGCATTTTCTCCTTTCCCTATAATATTAACAAATGTTTTCTTCCTTTGGGGTTGTTGAAACATTGTATTGTTCAGTAATGGCTAACCCTTTATCAAGTACCAAAATTCTGGACAGGTCCAAATCCATAGCATTCACAGATGACCCAGTAAATATAGCTCAAAATGTGGGATTTGACTTTAACACTTAGGCTGCTAAGCACGACCCACCAACCTTCTGTGGACCATGTAGATCAAGATAAGATTGCACACAGAACATGCAGTCTGATCTTGGATCTACACTGTCCAATAAAGATATTTTGTCCCTCAAAAGGTACCTTTGAAATAGCAAAATTTGGGTCCTTACTGTGGGCTCAAAAAATTAGTTTCACCTATTTAGCAGGATATGGGTTAAAACTGTTAAAAACATTCTGCTGGTTACCAGCATTTCCTTCATTTTCCACAATCTGTTCAAAGGCTATCCTTCTCATGTCAATAATGGGTTACTTGGTAAAGGGTTATCGCTTTACCAAAGAAGAAATTTCAAACTTTTTTTTTCATATACATTTCCAAGCAGCATAATCATGTAAAAATACTGTTCTTTAACTCTTTACCGAACGAAAAAACATTTAGACTGGTCTAAATTGAAAGTATTTGCAGACAACAAATTAAATGTTGCTGAAATGATGATTTCTCTCTTTGATGGGGTAGAAAACATTGTGGGAAAAGGAGAAAATGCTGGTTACCAGCATTTTCTCCTATTCCCACAATGTTTCCCAAAGGATTTTTTCCCAGGATTGTAAAAACCTGTGACTGCTGAACGGTAGGATTTGTCTATGAAAGCAGTGCAAACATTGTGGGATTAGGAAAAAATGCTGGTTACTGACAATTTCTCCTGTTCCCAAATTGTTTTAAAAATCTTTTTTCCTCATATTTTTTTTCTTAAAAAATAGACTGTGTATGAAGTACACATGTCTATTAAAACCTTTAACTTAGAGACCTCAATTACTTTATTTTTTTTTATATTGTTTAATACTGTTTTCAACATTATTTCAGTTATATCAAAGTGGCCAGAGCAACCATCCATGCTTCACCTGAGTTTCTATTGCTAGTACTTTACACTATACTTTTTCCCGTGCCAATGGCTTCTTTATCACACAACCGTCATGGAAACAATGATCAGTGGTGAGAGAAGAATGAATCCTGTAGCAATGACCATCATCAATCCTTGGAAAGAAATTGGCTAAGCAGGGGTATCAAACCAGTGTTTCCCTAGTTTCAAGTCCTGTACGTACCAATGGAGCAACTGGACTCTGCAACAAATTCAATGTGACTTCACAAATTCAACTTACGCAACAAATTCTTTCATGAGCTGTTTCACTTTTTCCATGTCAAGGTCTGGATCCAAGAACTTCAAGTTCAAGCCTTCACTACACTTTTTAGAGGCCCAAGCTGACACAAAACTCCCAACATGTACAACCCTGAAACAGAATCAAGGTACCTAACCCTTAAAGCGCTGGAATTGGATTAAATCGTTTTTGTGGACAGGTTATACCCTCCGTCACACCAAACTAATTCTCATTTTGTTCCGAAAATTGTTGCCAAACAGACTTAAACTGTGTTTGGACGGAGTGGACATATTAGCAACTTTTTATGATCTGTTTAAGAACTTAATGGGTGGGGTAGGACGGGAAGGGTGCTCCAGAACTTTAGCCTACTCAAAGTTTTGGACCAATCATCCCGTCCTTTAATTAGATGGAGTGACAACATTCTTAAAACAAGAGGGCCATGATGGCCCTGTATCGCTCCACTGGCTATTAAGTAAAAACACTACAAGCCAAACATTACAATATTCAGCAAATTGATTTCAAACACAAGGACATGCAAACACTTTTCTATCTAATCCTACGAGAAAGTTGTGATCCATGGGCAAAGCCAATTTTGATCGCAAAGCTATAATTATTTGAATCCTGGTGGAGGTCCACAATATAAAGCTCCATACCAAATAATTCAGTTCTTGAATGTTATAAACAAGAAGATTTTCAATTTTTTCTCAATGAAAAGCCCTGTAAAACATGAAACCCATGAGAGGAGAAGATTTTTAAAGAATTCCTTCATTTCTGTATAGTGCAAGAAGCCCCCATTCACCAGAGCCACGTTTTTTGACAGATCAAAATTTTATGAACAGTTTTTGAAAAGGGTCACCCAAGGAACAATCCTGTGAAATTATTTCGAAATCTGACCAGCGGTTTCAGAGAAGAAGAATTTTGAAGAATTCCTTCATTTCTATATGGTGCAAGAAGCCCCCATTCACCAGAGCCACATTTTTTGACGGATCAAAATTTTACGAACAAATTTTAAAAAGGGTCACCCAAAGAGCATATCTGTGAAATTATTTCAAAATCTGACCCGTGGTTTCAGAGGAGAAGATTTTTAAAGAATTCCCTAAAAAATTCCATTTGGTTGCAATGGCAACCAGAGTTTTTGATGGAATCAAATTCTGTGAACAGTTTTTAAAGAGGACCTTCCAAGGAACATTCCAGCCAAGTTTGGTCCAAATCCGCCCAGTGGTTTAGGAGGAGTTGATGTTTAAAGAATTGTTGACGACACACGACGCACGACGGACACCAGGTGATCCTAAAAGCTCCCCTTGAGCACGTTGTGCTCAAGTGAGCTAAAAAGTTAACATACGGATGGACGCACAACGGACAACGGGCCATAACATAAGCCTGCTGGCCTTCGGCCAGTGGAGCTAAAAAACTTGTCTAGCACCAATCATGTATCACTGCAGCTTGATAATCAAGGGAGGTAAATAGTAACGAACTTTATCTTTCATAAAAAGAGTTATTTCCCTTGATTAATGTTTAAATTGAAGTGACAATATTTTGAAGCCCATGTTAAACTTGCGATCCCTGGAATGAAGGCAATTTTGACCCCAGACCTACAATATGAAACTAGAATGTGTGGTTATAAACAAAAAGATTTTTTAATCTTGCCCAACAAAAAGTCATGTAAAACAAGTTTGCTGAATAAAAGGCCCTGTAAAATATGTGATCCATGACACAGGTTTATCAAGTTTTCACTATAAAAGCCAATGTAAAACTTGTGACCCCTGGTGTGGAGTCAAACTTGACCCCCAAAGTTAAAATTTGGGCCCTCTTGGTAAAGGCCCATTATATAAAGTTACATGCAAAATTTGGTAGCCCTAGGCCTAAATATGGCTATGTACAAGTAGATTATTAAAGTTTCCTTATATAAGACCATGTAGAACTTGTGACCCCCTGGGGTGGGGCTACATTTGACCCCCTGGGCTATAATTTGGGCACCCTTGATAGAGACCCCCTAGATAAAGCTAAATGCAAAATTTGATAGCCCTAGCCCTTATAGCTAGATGCGAAAGATTTTCCTATATAAGCCCGCCCATGTAAAACATGTTACCCCCCGGGGCGAAGTCAAATTTGACCCTCGGCTATAATTTGGACACCCTTGGTACAGGTCCACTAGATAAAGCTACATGCCAAATTTGGTCGCCCTAGGCCCCATGGCTAGGTAGAAGAGGAATTTTAAAGTTCTCCCTAAATAAGCCCATGTAAAACTTGTGACCCCCGGGGCGGGGCCAATTTTGACCCCAGGGCTATAAATTGAAGAAACTTGGTAGAGGTCCACTAGATAAAGCTACATGTCAAATTTGGTAGCCCTTGGCCTTACGGTTTCAGACAAGAAGATTTTCAAAGATTTTCAAAATTTTTCAGTTTTGTTGCCATGGCAACCAGAGTTTTTGAAGGAATTAAATTCTTTCAAGAAATTCTGAAGAGGACCATGGCAGGATCATTTCTGTGAAGTTTCATCAAAATTGGATGGGTAGTTTCAGAGAAGAAGACGTTTTAAAAAAAAGTTAACGCACGGACGGACGGACGGACGGACGCACGCACGCACGCACGCACGCACGACGGACAACAGGCCATGACATAAGCCCGCTGGCCTTCGGCCAGTGGAGCTAACTAGATGGACATACTACAAAATGGAACTGCAGTACTTTGATCCTAATAGAGATGCATTGCAGTAGGGCATAAATTGGCAGTGCACTTGCATTTTATTGACGGAAATTACATGTCCTATCCCAAGCGCAGTCCGTTTTACGATTTTGTTGGCCAGGGTAGGATTTTCTAAAAACAGGTTTAGTGAGACAAGGCTTTCAGGCATTATCAGGCCAAAATTACACATCCTACATCCACCGCAGCCCATTTTCTGATTATGTCAGGACGGGGTTAGACGTTCTAGAACTAGTGTGACGGGGCTTTAGATCACAATCTTGGATCTACACTGTCCTCTACTTTGTTATACATTCTGGCTAAAACTAGCAATGTGCCCTTTCCCAAACAAGCCAACGTTTTAACGACCCTTAGAATGATGCCTTTTGAAAACATTTTGGGAAAAGGAGAAAATGCTGTCATCAGCATTTTCTCCTTTTCCCACAATGGTTTTCTACAAAATCAAAGACAAATTCCATCATTTCAACATCTAATTTGTTGTCTGCAAATGCTATCAAGTCTTAATTTAGTTATTTGGTATGGACTTAACCCTTTACCACACAATCCTGAGTTTTAACGACCCTGAAGGAGAAGTCCTTATGAAAACATTGTGAGAAATGGAGAAAATGCTGGTAACCAGCATTTTTTTTATTTCTCACAAAGTTTTCTACCATTTAAAAAACAAATTTCAATTTTTGATTCATACTTAATTTCTCGTCTTATCCTACGATTACACCTGAGCAGCCACTGCAACCCCATTTCTGACAATCATGGACAAAACAGGACTGACATAATACAATGCAGAGGAACAGGATAAGCAAACTTGATCGCACCAGAACCCACCAGCAGTTACAAGCCGTAACAAGACTCAGAGACAATCCACGTTTGGACATGGAAGCCTTTTTTCACCGGTATCAATCAGGCTGTCGTAGAATGCAACGATCGACCCGTTCCGCTATGGTCTCTTAGGTTTCTCATCAGCAACGAGACTAACCTGGCAAATTTTTTGACTATCAAAAACCCTGGCACTGCAGCCTGGCAATCACAGTCTGACAAGTTCGCTTATCCCATTTCTCTGTGTTGTATTACGTCAATCTCATTTTGTCAACGGTTGTCAGAAACGGGGTTCCCTCCACGGCTTGTCACAGATACCATCAGGTACTGTAAAGAAACTAAACTAAACTTGGTGAATGGAGGAAAAAAACGAATAAAATCTTACTGCACGCCATGTTTTGGACAAACGGGGCTGCCGTTGCTGCTGGGAAGATGGTGTAAACGTAGGGTAAAATGCTTTCAAATTGAACAAGTAAAAATTTAGTCATTCGGTAAAGACTTAATTACCTGGCATGTGGCCTGAGCAATGGAAATAAAGCATCACACACATTTACTGTCCCCCAAAAGTTGATCCTCATTGACTCTTCTGCTTGAACATCGAAGGTTTCCGTAGCTTTACTCTACAATGTGAAAATCATAAAAACTGGTAACTCTTTACTACACCACAAAATTATAGACAGATCCAAATTGGAAGCATTTCCAAAGGACATAGTAAATGTGGCACAAGTAATAGGATTTGTCTGTAAAAGAAAAGAAAACATTGTGGAAAAAGAAGAAAATGCTGGTTACCAGCATTTTCTCCTTCGCCCACAATGTTTTCTAAAGCTTTCTTTCTCAGGGTCATTAAAACTCAGGATTGTGTAATAAAGGATTAATGGAGAATCATTTCTAAGGGATGTAACTCTTGAGGGATTAATGCCTTCTGTTAGAGTTATATGGATTGAAGCACTCTCCTGAGGAGAGAGGCAAGGTGAAGGTCAGAGATGATTTGGAGCACACTGTAGTTACCAGAATAAAGCATCTTAGTTTCATTTTCGTGTTTAGTGTTGTATATTTAGCATTAACAAAAACATGAGAAAGGGACACTGATCCAGATTTTGATCCAAAACAAGGAAAAATCATTATGGGTTATCCTTAGTAGAGCAAAACACTAAACAAAAAAAAAATTGCTATTGGTGGGACCTTTAAGATCATAATCAGCGACTCTACCCACTCGTCACAACTTGGCCGCTTCCGTACCTACATCTAACCGTGTCTGTATCACGGTCATTTCTATTTGAACTACCAATCATGTGATCCTATACTATGGTGGCGCCACTGTAAGTTGTTTGGCAACAACATAAAGAACCTAGATGAAGTTATTCACATCTATCTATATTTCTGTGAAAACTTCAATCGCAATTGATAAACCATGTTAAAAAATGAATGTACGATTTGTTTGTCAACTGAAATATAACTAGAAAGATTTCAATAAAAAATTGAGACTCAAGTTTTCTTTTCTTAAGAGGATCCTTGCAATTTTTGTAACGGTAAATGGGTGTATTTCCGGCGATGAAATGTACCGTGAAGGTGCTTATTAAACTACCAGATACAGCAGAGGGACTTGATGGCTCCCATCACCCGAGGTATGCCAAATGCGACTCTACCAAGTAAATTGTTTGACCAACTGGTATTTTTCCATGTTAAAAATGTATCACTCCCATATTATACACTAATGGCTACTCTGTTATCAGCAGTGTGCAAAATTTTACAATAAAAATCCCAGCCACTCAGTAATTCCTTCTGTTTTCTACATGTATTTCTATCTATTATAGTTTTTAAATCTTTACACACAATAAAAATGATCATTCTTTATCGAGATTTTCTAAAAAACACTTGTGAAACAAAACCTGGCTTAACTATGTATCAAGCAAAAAATTTAACCTGGACCAAATTCAAAGCATTTGCAGAATGCAAATGTAGCTCATATGATGACTTCTGTCTTTGATAGGGTACAAAACATTATGGGATAATGAGAAACTGCTGGTAATCAGCAGTTTCTCCTTTTCCCACAATGTTTTCAAAAGCCTTCTCTTTAAGGTTTGTTAAAACTTGGGATTGTGCAGTAATTAATTAATACCATGAGTTCAGACATAATTTATATATCATAAGGCAATCTCCCTAAGATAAGCTCTCCACTACATGTGGATCTGGGCCCTGTTTCACAAAAAAACTTAAGTCTCTTATTTTGCTCAAGTCCACTAACAAACTCATTTTCCAACTGAAGTTGACCTCATTATTTAGGATGCATTTCTTTAACATTAACATACTTTACAGACATTCTCAAATCCTAAATTGACACAATGTTTCAGACTCAGCTCGGCAAAGTACTGGACTTAAGTCATTTGAACAGACTTAAGTCCATTATTTTGCTGCATTGAGTGTGAAATGTTGTGTCAACTTAGGATTTGAGAATGTTTTTTAAGTCTGAAAATGTGAGTAAAATGGATTTCAAATAACAAAGTCAACTTACTCAACAGTAATATGTACATTCAGTCCATGCTTTCCTGGAATTTCTTTTACCAGTACTCTGCACAATATTCTTAACAGCCACTGGCCGCTTTCCCACGTAACCATTACCAGAGATGAGAGAGGAACGAAGCCTGTCGCAATGACTATCATCAATCCTTGGATAGAAAATTTGGGGATCGAACCAGCCACCCCCTTTTGATAATAAGACAAAACTCCTCATTTTCAACGATCCTGAAAGAAATGGCTTTTGAAAACATTGTGGGAAAAGGACAAAATGCTGGTAACGAGCATTTTCTCCTTTTCCCACAATGTTTTCTACCCTATTACAGACAAAAGTCATTATTTAAGTACCATCTAATTTGTTTTTATCTGCAATTTGAAACACTGAAATTCTGTCATTTGATTAAGAATTTTAATAACAGTTACAAGACATGATAGTTCAATACAGAATATTTAAAACTCCAGACCTTAAAGGCAATTGCTGCATTGTTAACCAAAACATCAAGTCCTCCATAAGTGGTTTTCAGGAAGTCTTTTAACTTCTGTATGCTGTTGATATCTGATATATCCAGTTGATGGAAAACAGGATTCAAACCTTCAGCCTTCAGTGAACTTACAGCTTGTTCTCCTAGCTGCGGGTTTCGCGCTAAAATGACAAAAAATGTTCTCGGTCCGTTACCCTCTTTTTGCATAATTTTAACCCTTTTCCCAAAAATTTCATGTTTTAACAACCCTAGGGAACAAGACCTATGAAAACATGTACAGAAAGGACATTTTCTCTTGTACACACAATGTTTTCTACCCTATCAAAGACCTATAGTCCAAGTTTGGGCAAAATCTGATTTGACGTCAGCACATGATCAATATGGAAAATGCTGAAATTTTGTCATCTTGCAATGAAATAAAATTCTTTCTGACAAAAAGTATTTTAGAGATAGAACCCTTTACTAAAAATCCTGAGTTTTGACGACCCCCCACAGAAAAGAACTCTGGAAAACATTGTCGGAAAAGAAGAAAATGCTGGTAAAATGCATTTTTTTCTCCTTTTCCCACAATGTTCCCTACCCTTTCAGAGATGAATTTCATCATTTGAGACACTTTCTATTTGTCGTCTGCAAATGCGTACAATCTAAACCAGTCTAAGCTTTTGTTGTTTGGCAAAGAGGTCAAAAATTTACTTACCTGTCAGAATAACATCTCCTTTGAAATCTCTGCACAAACCTCGCACAATATGGTAGCCAATACCTTTATTGGATCCTGTCACCTTGCAAAAGAAAAGACCCTCTTACTCTTTCCCAGCTTTTCAAATACAAATATCATCAAATGAGCAGTATTTAACCCTTTACTGCACAATGCCGACTTTTAACGACCCTGGGATAGAAGCCTTTTGAAAACAGTGTGTGAAAAGGAGAAAATGCTGGTAACCAGCATTTTCTCCTTTTCACACGTTTTCTATCCTAGCAAAGAAAAATTGCACCATTTGAGCCACATTGAAATTGTCGTCTGCAAATGTTTTCAATTTGGACAAGGCTAAAATTTTGTCGCCTGGTAAAGGGTTAAAACTTAACCACACAATCCTGAGTTTTAGAAGACCCATACAAGAAGCCTTTGGATGAAATTGTGGGAAAAAGAAAAAAAGCTGGTAACAAGGATTTTCTCCTTTTCCCTCAATGTTTATACCCTTTCAATAACAAATTATATCTTTTAAGCCGCATTTAAATTGTCATCTGCAAATGCTTTCAATTTGGACAACTCCAACAAGGCTAATTTGGATATGTGGTAGATCTAGAGAGTTTAGTTGTTGTCTGCAAATGCTTTCATAAAAGTCTAAAACTTTGAAGTTTTAAATTGTCGTCTAGTGAAATTGTTTTTCTAAGTTTACTTAGTGTAAACATGTTTATTTTACATCTACTGAGAAACAAGTTCTAACAACTTATAAATACTAATCTCTCTTGACTTTGCTTCCTGGGAACTATACACCAGTATTCGCGCCGAATGTGTGGGCCAATGAAAAATCCCCAAGTTGACACCTGCCCCCGAGTATTGAACTCGGGAACCTATGCCCATGAGTCCGACACTTTACCTCACGACCACAGACATGGAGCTAAAGTAAAGAAAGTGACTGTAATCTTAGCTTTTTTTTTTTCCTGTAGATCTACATGTATATGCATTTTAGGTATAACAAAACTTTCCTGTAATTTGTGAGAAATTTCTGCAAAAGTATACTTTTCACAATTATTGAACCATGCTCTGTTAAAAGGGGGGCTTATTGCATTTGCAAAAAGTATCAACTCAGGTCAGCCTGTGCAGTCCGCGCAGTCTGACCTAGGTCGAAACTTTTTGCTACTGGTCAATTTTCTGTGTGTCAAAGTACAGTCTACCTCATTATTTGTCGGTTTCTAAACAAAATGAATGTTGTAGACTCAAAATTATGTGATGATTTAGATGGTATCACACATAAGTGTGATGCATTAAGCCCCCTTATGCCAGAGCGTGGTTCAATTAATATTGTCACCCATTGCCATAAAAAAGACATGAATTTAATCGACCACAGAAAAAAAAAATGAAAACATAGTCGTAAACAGAGCTACAGCTTGTTCACAACAATTTTTGTTACTCATCTAAAAAAAGTTCTCGATCATTAAGCCCCAAATCTCGTTGGTATGAAAATAAATCACGTATGACATAGGGGACGAGTTCAGTGAAGACATCGTACCCGCGTTGATATTTTTGAAGAAATCGGTAAAAAAAGATGTGCATGGCTAACTGTCTATAGATTTCTTCAGTAAGAATCCAATACTTACAACTGCAACACGCTTTACAGAACTCATCGTACCACCAGATCATTCAATTGCATGAGTTTGACGGATCTATTTCTCCAACTGTACAAAATACAGTACATGAAGCACTTGATGTACACAAATCAGTATAATAGCACCATAATAATTTGATAAAATTCTTTTTCTACAATTCATCAAGCTTAAAGTTCATTTCATCTGCGAATCTAGGCCAAATTGGTGAGAAAATGAGACAGAGAAGCTGGAAACTGTGAAAACCCTCATTTCTGATATATTATTCAGCTGATATTGTTATAATGATGGTAAATACATGTATCAAAAGTCATTGTTCGATTAACATGAATCCCGATAACTGATCAAGTTACCTTGGGCGCATAATAGATGTCAAAAATTAGGAGAAGATCTAGTTATGTCTGAAAGGATTTCTTGTAACGAAAATGAAATACTTATACAAGCATGTAGATCTTGGACATGAATATGCAGGTATCTAATTTCCTTTCAAGGTCAAAAGGGTGTGACTTGATGTAAATGCGTGATTTAATCAAAGCACTGAAAGCGCTGTTGCGTTGCATTTGAAAAAAAAAGATTTTCCAAGTTTGTTTTACAACCTTTTGAGATATCTCGGTAGCCAGAACTCTTATATTCCATTTATCAGTACTAGATATCTATGCATAACACTGAATGCGCTTTGCTCCATACAGTGAGTCATAATGACTGTCATTGTCGTAGCAGGGTAACTTTTTAAGTAGATCTACCACGTCTATTTAGTCACTGTATGCATTTACCTGTGTTCTGCATGGTTGAGCTTTGTCCTCCCCTTGATTTATTTGAATTTTTTTCAATCATTCCCGCACTAGTCTTGGTTCCATGAACATGGTCTGAAATTTGTTTCATTGTTGTTTAGTCAACGGTAGTCATGTATGCATAATAACACACAGGAGATTTCAGAGATATCTATAGAGAGAAAAGCAGTAAACAGGAGTTAAGACAATCACTTGGTTCCACAAAATGAGTGATGTTCTAAAACTGACTGTACCATTAAAGACAATATAAGATAAAAGACTTGTTTACTACCCTAAACTTCCAAACAAAATTAACCAATGGTAGAACCCATCCCAAGGAGTTGGTCTAGATCAACATTGAACATAAGAAGAAGCAACCCTGTAGCAGGTGTTACAAGCTAATTAACTGAACCCTTAGGCTGCTAAGCGCGACTTAAGTCGCTTTTGCGGTCAGTGTAGATCAAGATCAGACTGCACAAAACGTGAAGTCTAATCTTAGATCTACACTGTCCAATAAAGAGATATTTTCCCCCAAAAAAATAACTTTGAAATTGCAATATTTCGGTTTCTTACTGTTGGTTGGAAAATTTTATTTAACTTATGTAGCAGGTTAAGGGTTAACATCCATAGTTTCTGACTGTATTTACTTTTTAGAAGAATAAAAAATGTTGGATTCACCCATAAGGTCTATTAACTCTTTACCAAACAACAAAATTTTAGTCTGGTCCAAATTGAAAGCATTTGCAGACGACAAAATAAACGTGACTCAAAAATGGAAACTTGACTTTGAAAGAGTAAAAAAACATTGTGGGAAAAGGAGAAAATGCTGGTTACCAGCATTTTCTCCTTTTCCCACAGTGTTTTCAGAAGGCGTCTTCCTCGGGGTCGTAAAAACCAGGGATTGTTTGGTAAAGGGTTAAACGAGTTTGACAAATTGACAAATCATACGTTATTATGATTGATATTTGTCTTTAACCCTTTACAACACAACAAAATTCTAGACCCGTCCAAATTGAAAGCATTTGCAGACGACAATTTCAAAGTGGCTCAAAGATGTAATTTTTCTTGGATAGGGTAGAAAACAATGTGGGAAAAGATGAAAGTGCTTGTTACTATTTGAATGATGTATAAGGAGGTCACCTCACTTTTTCATGCAGTTTCTGGGTCCAGGATAAAATCTGATTAATTCTATACTACGTTTTTGACCCTTAACCAAATAATCCCAAGATTTTAAGACCCTGGGGGAGACGGCTTTTTGAAACATTGTCGGAAAAGGAGGAAATGCTGATAAACAGAATATACTCCTTCCCCCAAATTGTATTCTACCCTTTTACAGACAAATTTTATGTTTCAATCATTATATATTTTGTTGCCTGTGATTGCTTTCGTTTTGGGATTTAAAATTTTGTTGTTTGGTTACCCGGAGTTACCTGGAAAGCTGGTATGAATGTGTCAGATAACAACAGGAAATAAAAATATATTCATTTAATAATTCAGTATTAATTTTTTTCATGAAAATTGGCGAGTTCTGATTGGCTGAAAATTTGTTTTCATAGCTCCATGGGAAAAAAAACAAAAAATAGCAGTGCCGGAACTACTTTTGCA
Organism: Hippopus hippopus; assembly: GCA_946811185.2. Classification (NCBI taxonomy): domain Eukaryota; kingdom Metazoa; phylum Mollusca; class Bivalvia; order Cardiida; family Cardiidae; genus Hippopus; species Hippopus hippopus. Next base: position 65,888,633 of record OX328100.1, read on the forward strand.
TTCAAACTAATTTAAACAAACATGTATACGAGATTTCATAATGTTTTTCTTTCTGATTTTAGATCTATATCGAGCCTGAATTTCAAATTGCTAGTTGAATTTATTTTCTCTGAATATCGAAAAAGAAATACAGCAGTAAATTCAAAGAGAGAGCTGAAAACTCATTGTCACTTTGGTGGGTTCTTACAATCTTACTTTCAGCTTTATTCTAGCGTATTGTACTTCTAATAATAAATCGACTAAATCTGCAAGTGTTCAATACTATAATGACGTCACGATTTTACGTCATTGTTACGTCATGAACGAGCACTTTTACCGCGCTATGAAATATGAATGAAATGGACATTAGATAAATACGCAATGTTGGATTTACAACAAAAAAGGAAGTTAGTATTATTTATGTGCATATTTGTTGTCTGTGATATTGAATTATAAGGAATGAAGAGATTTTTTTTTTTTTTTGTTTTCATGGAGGTATGAAAAAAAAAACCTAATCACACTGTATGAAACCGCGCTTCGCGCGCGCTTCGCAGTTTCATACAGTGTGATTAGGTTTTTTTTTCATACCTCCATGAAAACAAAAAAAAATCTCTTCATTTCTTAATTTAAAAAGAAAATGTATAACAAATCCAGTTTTACAACAAGGTATATATCTTTGTCAAACAATCAAAGATAAAACAACAAAGTACACAACACCTGCTGAAAATCATGTCACATGTATAGGAAAATATATATTTCTAATAGCCATGCATGAAGCATATGACTATCGACTAACAAGAATCCTCAAAATTTTAAATAAAATTCAGATTTAATTTCAAGTGCTGTATGAAACATTGCATATGACTAATAATACATTGTAATAAGAATTTGGGAAAAAAATCCTTAACTCTTTGCCTCAGGACAAAACCATGGACTTGTCCAAATTGAAAGAATTCTATTAGCCGTCAAGAGTTAATATGGAAGCTTATAATATTCTTCACAGGGAATTACAATAATTGTGTTGATAAATATGGTATCATCACTAGTGACGATATAGTTTTAGAATATTTGCCAGAACTACTTTTTTCCTATATAGGTCATATTGTATCTTTCTTGAAAATTATTAGAATAAAAAAGGGTGAATTAGGAATATAATAAATAGGATAATCAACTGGTTGTGATGTGTGATATTAAAAATCTGTCATTTGAATGGGGTTTGATGGCTATATTCTTCATATAACATTGTGGCTAATGGAGATGTAATCATGGAATAGAGCTTCAATTCAATTAGCCATCCAAACTAAATAAGGAAGTTTCCACACTGCTTGCAGCAAAGTCATTACATGAAATTACTCTGAAGACCAGACGACAATATTTCAAACTCGAAATTTTTGGTCTGGACCAACATGAAAGTACATATATGCAGACGATAAAATAAATGTTGTTTTAATATTTCTCTCTTGGACAGGGTAGAAAACATTGTGGGAAAAGGAGAAAATGCTGGATACCAGCATTTTCTCCATTTCTCACAATGTTTTCATAAACCTCTTTCGGGGTCGTTAAAAGTCGGTATTGTGTGGTAAAAGATTAAAAGACTGCAAATTACATGTGGCTCAAATACTGAAATTTGTCCTCGATAGAAAAGAAAATATTGTGGAAAAAAAGAGAATTGGGAAGGAGCTTTAGCTTGTCACTGGACATCGCTCTTTTTCACGCTTATTTTGCTTATTTTTCATAATGAAAGTTTCTAAGTCTTGACTAAAATAAACATAAACTCCCTTATTTTTGTAAAATCTTTATTTGTCGGAGGTCCTGCATGGCTCAGTGCTAAAGTGTAGGACTCGTAACCTGGAGGCAAGGGTGTAGGGGGCCACTATGTACACATAATTGATACGTATGTGCATATAAAAATTCCGGGACCAAAATTGTAAATCACAATAACATGCACATGCATTGATTTTTTTCTCTAGATATATGCACTTTTTTAACCTAAATAGATGGGTTAAACTGATGCACTATGGAATTCTTTTATGCTTTACAATGAATTCCATCCTTTCACTCCTTCACCCACTGTCACTTAGTGCATCACTGTGCGTGTGGGGGTACTAGTAAAACTCAGGAAATACATAACTGAAATAATGTTGAAAGCAGCATAAAACTTTATTTATCTTCCTTGAAATATATAATTGAGCCGTGCTCTTTGAAAAGGGGGCTTAATGCATCTGCGAAAAGTATCGACCCAGGTCAGCCTGCGCAGGCTGATCTGGATCGAAACTTTTCGCTATTGGTCAATTTTCTGTATATCAAAGGACCAGTGTACCTCATGATTAAGTCGGTTGTTTAAAAAAAAAAAGGCTCTTATAGATCTATAACTAGGTGATGACTTGGACAACTATCATGTATCACGGAGATGCATTAATCCCTCCTTTGCCAGAGCAGGGCTCATATCATTTCAGTCTCAAACATATGAGTCCTGCACTGGCAAAAGGGGGCTTAATGCATCACCGTGATGGGCTATAACAAGCAGGTCATCACAGAAGATCCATTTTATCTAACAAATTACTGGATCTGGAGGTAGAGTGGTCCTTTGCAATGCAGAAAATTGACCAATGGCAAAAGTTACGACCCATGTCAGCCTGCGCGGACTGCTCAGGCTGAGATGGGTTGACTCTTTTTGCATATACATTAAGCCCCCTTTTCACAGAACACAGCTCACACACACACACACACACACACACACACACACACACACACTCTCACACACACACATATATATCTATAGGGAAGATGAAAAAAAAAAGGGGGGGGGGGCGATTTTTCTCTATTCAGTCTGGGGTAAGGTTTTTCCTTGGGACGATTTTTGTTTTATCGGTTACAATACAAATCGCATTTTTTCGGACGCGGGAATATTTGGGGAATTTCCAAAATTATGATTCTTTCGATTTTTTTAGGCAAATAATCAAAATAAATATTCCATGAGTTTATAAATACAAATCCGCATCTAAATGATTAATTTTTTTATGTATTGATAGCTCACGAAACCAGATTGGTTCAACCCCCTTCTTTCGTTTTCCTCCTATAAAATCCGAAACAGACCGATAATCAACATAGATTTTTGTGGGTTATCTTGTGATTCCCGGGAGAACGACAAGTCGACATTTGGCACATTAATCCCAACCTAAGGTATACTAAAAGCTTTATATTTTATTCCTATAACTTTAAGTGCTATGTTAGTTGAGTTACGAAATATATTGTGTGCGTATTATGTTGTATTTGATGCATTTTGCGACAAGGATGTTAAACCGATCTGTGACCAGGAAGGGAATCTTCTGTCATTATTGTAAGCTTGCAAACCAACTTGAGTTATTTTTGCAAACAATGTAGATCAAGACCAGACTGCACGTGCATTCCGATGTACATTGTTACGTGTTGCGGACACAACCTTATAATACCAATATCTGATCTGTTCTTCCTAAATGAAAAATTCCAATAATAAAAATTTAGTGTTTTAAAGGTCAAATGTAAAGGACTGGTTTGTTTATTAGATCTGAAACCCAAACTTGTGCTTCTTGAGTTCTACGCGTTATTTATGCCTTTTCCCAAAATGTTTTCACAAGTTCGAAAACAAGTTTTGTCATGTTCGTTTAAACACAGGATAGTTTGATACTGGTAAAACGATTAAAACGTAATATATCACACACAGTATCTTTGCCACCGGCCTTTATCAAACGATAAAAAATTGAAATTATAGGTTTACGTCAATCGTAAAATCATTTTGAAGTACAAACGATTACATCGCTCACCGTGTTCATATAAAGTATAATACTAATATGAAAATAGGCAAAGCCTAGAAACGGGCGAAAGAGATTTTTTTTTTCTCAGACATATCAAATCGTAATCCGTACAACAACGAATCTGTGCAGATATGTTTATTTGATACTGCCCAGCAAATTGTTGATGGCAATAGATATCTACTGCCTTAACTTTACCAAACGACAAATTGTACACTCTTCTAAATTGAAAACTTCTGCAGAAAACATTCAGGTTCCTCCTGAAATTACTTGTGTAATTAAAACAATGTTGAAAACGGCTTTAAACACCACACAATCAATCTTCTCTCATATTAAAGTCATACATCAAGCCCCTCAGTCCATTAATCCAACCAGAGGCCCTTGAGGGCCTGAATTTGCTCTACTGGCAGTTATTTTGCTTACATTATGAATTCATGATGCAAAAAGAAAAAAGACAAACAAAAAAAAAGACGGGGGGGGGGGAATCTTGCAACTGGGCTTGAAACCACTTAGACAGCTTAAGTAGGAATGCTTGAATTGAACAAACAGTGGAAAAAAAAGTGCAATTTCTCAAAACTAATTGTTTGGAATCCGGCCAAATTTGATAGGGTTTCAGTATGCCTTGTATTAAACAATCCTAGCAAATTTCAAAGAAACATGACTAATAATGTGGACTTTGTTGAGTAAGCAATTCTAAGTCATCAAGTGGCTGCTTTTCCTGTATGGATTACTTGATTTTCTTCACTTTTAATAGAGATCAATCCCTTGATGAACCAAATAATCTTTGCAAAGTTTCAAGAGAATTGGATCAAAACTGAGGACTTCATTGCTTAAACGAGAAGTGGAAATTTTCAACTTTAGCTACTTTTCCGATACTGATGATTGGATTTTTTTCAAAATTAATAGGGTTCAAGCTGTTGATGATACAAAGCAACTGAGCAAGTTTCATGAGAATCTGACCGCAAATGCAGACTTTATTGCGTAAACAAGAAATGGAAATTTTCAACTTGAAATGGCTACTTTTCCCATACTGTTTTTTGGATTTTTTTTTTTTTTTTTTTTTTTTTCTTTTTCAAAATCATTAGGGTTCAAGCTATTGTTAAGATAAATAAACTGTGCAAGTTTCACGAAAATCTGATCACAGATGTAGACGTTATCATGTAAACAAGAAATGGAAATTTTCAACTTGAAATGGCTACTTTTCCCACGCTGTTTGTTGGAATTTTTTTTTTTTTTTTTCAAAATCATTAGGGTTCAAGCTATTGATATGATAAATAAAATGTGCAAGTTTCATGAAAATCTGACCACAAATGCAGACTTTATCATGTAAACAAGAAATGGAAATTTTCAACTTGAAATTGTTACTTTTCCCATGCTGTTTGTTTGAATTTTTTTTTTCTTTTCAAAATCATTAGGGTTCAAGCTATTGATATGATAAATAAAATGTGCAAGATTCACGAAAATCTGACCACAAATGCAGACTTTATCATGTAAACAAGAAATGGAAATTTTCAACTTGAAATGGCTACTTTTCCGGTACTGATTGTCAGATTTTTTTCAAAATCATTAGGGTTCAAGCTATTAGTGAGATAAACAAACTGCAAATTTCAAAAAGATCTGATGACAAATGCAGACTTTATCATGTAAACAAGAAATGGAAATTTTCAACTTGAAATGGCTACTTTTCCCATACCGTTTGTTAGATTGCTTTTTTTTTTTTTTAAATCAATAGGGTTCAAGCTATTGTTAAGATAAATAAATTGTGCAAGTTTCACAAAAATCTTACCACAAATGCAGACTTTATCGCGTAAATAAGAAATGGATATTACCAATTTGAAATGGCTACTTTTCCAATACTGATCGTCCTTTTTTTTTTTTTTTTTGAAAAAATCATTAGGGTTCAAGCTATTAATGAGATAAACAAACTGAGCAAGATTCACGAAAATCTGACCACAAATGCAGATTTTATCGCGTAAACAAGAAATTGATATTTTCAACTTGAAATGGCTGCTTTTCCCATACTTTTTGTTGGATTTTTTTAAAATCAGTAGGCTTTAAGCTATCGATAAGATCAACAAACTGTGCAAGTTTCACGAAAATCTGACAACAAATGCAGACTTTATTGCGTAAACAAGAAATGGAAATTTTCAACTTGAAATGGCTACTTTTCCCATACTGATTTTTGGATTTTTTTTTTTTTTTTCTTTTTTTTTTTTTAATCATTAGGGTCCAAGCTATTGATGAGATAAACAAACTGTGCAAGTTTCACAGAAATCTGATGACAAATGCAGACTTTATCATAATTATAAACAAGAAATGGAAATTTTCAACTTGAAATGGCTACCCTTCCCATACTGTTTGTTGGATTTTTTCCAAAATCATTAGGGTTCAAGCTATTGATAAGATAAACAAACTGTGCAGGTTTCACGAAAATCTGACCACAAATGCAGACTTTAATCGTATAAACAAGAAAAGATAAACGGACGGACGGACAGACGGACGGACGGACGACGGAAACCATACCATGACTTTAGCTCTGCTGGCTTTCAGCCAGTAGAGCTAATAAACGACTTGTGTCAACCGAAAACAATGCATCAATCACTCCTTCTCTTTCTGTCGTCCAAATTCTATGAAACGTCTTTTATCCAGTCCTCTACATGTATGTATTTCCCAACCATTTATCCCTAGTCATCATGTCAGCTTTTTAAAAATCAACAGTATTTACAATACTCTTTTTTTCTGAATTAAATAACCACTAGAGAAGTAAACTTTTCATGAGCCTTGTGAACAAAGTGTGAAAATAACACAAGACGTTGGAGAGGTGTTGAAGAAATCAAAACGACCACGAAATAGGGTGAACTGCAGAAGGACGAACGGGATCAAGGCCGAACATCAGAAAAAATGAAGTCAAAGCAAGAATGTCGAACTGCGTAGTTCATACGTCATTGAAATATACAATATTGATAATTTTTCCAATTTTTTTTTGTCATGATACGCGAACAAGCGGGAAATGTTGTAGATATTCATCTACATTAAGAAATTTTAACAAAAAAAAAAAAAATTAATTTCAATCGTGTGGATTTAGTCCTACCAGGGATCTTATATACATGTGTATATACGATCCCTGGTCCTACTGTGTTAAATTCTTTTTGTATTAAATCTACCTTCTGGTTGTCAAGGAAGTTGAAGTACAGATACAGTCCAACTTTTTCTCCATGTGGAGCAATTCAAAATGGCCGAAAAATTGTTTTTCAGGGTTGAGAATGACGTAATACGTGTAACCTATAGGCGGTCCTTCGGCGCGGTCTTTCGCCCATATAAATTATAATAGGGAACCGAAATTAAACTCAACGATACGAAATAAAACGCAACGAAACGAGAACGAAATAAAATAAAATATAGCGGTAACTTTTTATTTTACTCATCTGTTTGTCTCAATTCATCGTTTTTTCTTTTGTACCATTTTTTATTGCATTATTTTGCATTTTATGTGGAGCACACAAAGAAAAATTTGCTGAAAGTTTGCGATTATCTCATTTATGAACTTTTTTGCAGGGCTTGAAAATCTAGTGAAAACTAAAATTAATTAATGTAAACGGCAGTCCTTTATCAGGACCTGTTGCTTCGATTGAAAGAATATGCATCATATTTCATGCAATTTTATAGATTTGGCATGCAGTGGAAATTTCAGTTTTCTTTTGGTTTGTTTTCTTTCATCGTGGTGTCATTTTTTATGGCAGGGCGCCTGCATATGCCGAGCCCCGGTAGCACCGTCGGTAGTGCACAGGACTTGAGAACATGGGGTTCAAATCCCAAGCTCGGCAAACTTCTTTCTGAGCGGCTGATGTAAGCCAATGTGAGAGGATTCATTCCTCTCTCATCGCTGATCATTATTTCGCCGACGATTATGTGGGAAAGCAGTCAGTGGCTTGGGAAGAATTGTGCCAAGTAACGGTAAAAGACGCTTTGAACAGGAAAGTCTGGATACGTGCACTGGTGGCCACCCTGATATGGCTTGCAACAAGTGAAAAGGGACATTCGGACATTTGGGTAAAGTGTCGTCTCGGATCAGCCTGCGTAATCCGCGTAGGCTAATCCGAGACGGCACTTTACGACTACTTTAGATCTTGTTCTTCAGTAGATTTGCGCAAAACAGAAAATTACACAAAAACGGAAAGTGTCGTTTCGGATTAGCCTGCGCGGACTGCGCAGGCTGATCCGAGACGACACTTTACGCAAATGTCCGAAAGCCCCTTTTCGCGTGTTGCAAGCCATATTACTGAAATAATGTTGAAAACGGCCTTTTACACTATGCAATCAATCAATACAATCAATTGCCGGCATATTTCGCATGAACACCTTACGATGCGTTCAGTAACTTTGGGTATTCCCCTTAACATGATGACTATCAATTGTTGCTAAATGAGAGTAGTTGTTTTCGAAAAGTTAAAAAATAAAAATAAAATTGTGACAAAAGAAGAAAATGTTTTGTTATCAGCATTCCTCTCGATGCTTTCAAAAGTCTTCTTCCTAGGGGTCCATGAAGCATGTCATTGTTTGGCTGAGGGCTAATACAATTAATTATAAAATACATGTATGTGTATTCAGAGAAGGAACAATTGGAATATTTTATTTCAAGCTTTTACTTCACAGCAAAATTTTATACTTGTTCAGATTGAAGGAATTTGCAGACAAGTGTGATCTTTTTCGAATGGTGGCATTTCTCCTTGAATAAGTAGAGAACATCTGTGAAAAGGAGACACTGCTTGTCACTAGCATTTTCTCCTTATCCCAAAATGTTTTCAAATACTCTCATTTCTCAGGGACGTTAAAACGCGGAATTGTGTGGTCAAGGGTTATATAGTTAAAAGTTCTATTTGAAGGAGCATGTCCTTTGCTGAGAGAACAAAATTTCGACTGCATGTATCTATCAATCAATTTGCTTACAGATAGATTTCGAGGTAAAATGGCGCTTGCATCAGGCAGAAACAGTTGCGGCGATTCCATGATAAAGAAGAAGGTAGTAGCGGCCATTGACTTTGGAACAACATATTCGGGTTACGCATTTTCCTTGAAGGATGACTACAAGGTGGATCCAACAAAAATCTCCGCCAATTATTGGGTGGCGGGCTCTCGAGGCTTAGTGTCGACGAAAGCGCCGTCAACAATCTTACTGGACGAGAACAAAAAGTTCGTGGCTTTTGGCTATGAGGCGGAGGATCAGTATAGTGATCTTACTTTAGATGGCGAACATGAAAAATACTACTACTTCAGGCGCTTTAAGATGCTACTGTTCAGTGTGGCATCAGCATCAGTAAGTGAATTTAGATACTATAAACAACCCACTCCTCCACCCCTTGTAATTCTTAAACATAGACAGAGTCTTCCATAATAATCATTTTTCAACATTCTTTTCCAACAATACTGTTCAAATGTAGTCAAAGTCCCCCGGGCCTATAAATTTTTCATATAGGGTTATACCCCTCTATCACCTGATATTCAATACAGGCATAGGCCCAGTGCTAATAATTTGATAATTTCTGTAGGGGTATCCCCCTTCAAAACTCAACTTTTAGTCCAATCGGTGCCCCTCAGCGCCCATTAGTTTCTCACTTAGGGATATCCCCTCCTCCAATTAGTTTTCAGTACAGTGAAAGATCCATCATCCCCTTAGTCCCCTATCAATTTTTTTAACATGGACGAACTTTCTATCAATTTTTTAACATGGACAAAAAGGGCACTCAATTCTATATTATGGAAAAAGCCTCTTTTCCTAAACAGTCTGATCTTCAATCTACATTGCATGAGTGCAGGTGGGAAATCTTATGGCCCCTGTAGTCAATGTGATGGAATTCATTCTTCTCCCACTGCCTAAAATTGTTTCGGTGGAAATAATGTGCGAAAAAAATATACTGGTAAAAGAAAGTCCAGGAAAGCGTGGATACATGCATTGACTGCAACAATATGACCTAGATGTTTTCTAAAACTATATTAAATATAGAAATTAAAAACAAACCTTTTTAGGGAATGACACGAGATATCGTGCTAGAAGATGACTTCAAGAAGAAGATTCGGGCCATGACAATTTTCAGCATGTCAATCAAATACCTGATGGACCATTTGATGAAAACTTTGGAGAACAGGTACAATAGTAGTACACTTTCTTATACCTTATCTTCATCGCGGTCTACTTATCAGTATCTAGCCCTTTACAACAAAAAAAGGAAATCTGCGTTTCAACGACCTTGAGGAAGAGGCCTTTTGAAAACATCGTGGAAAAAGGAGAAAATGCTGATAATCCATGTTTTGTCACCTTACATAGACAATTTTGTTGTCTGCAAATGCTTCTGACTGGGACATGTCCAAATATTTGGCGTTTTGTAAAGAGTCGTATAGATCTTTGAAAATAATGTTATTTTGTGTCATACTTATTTCACTCCAGATGTCAGCAAGATTGGCTGAAGCGATACAGCTCAGTTAATCAACAAATACCAGGCTATTTGATGGTGTTGGTTCGATTCCATCGGCTGGCCAATTTAAAATTACTAATAGCTATATACATTTGCACTATCCCCCGTAATAAAACTGAAACTCTTCCAGTTTTTAAAAATTACCTAAATATCAACTTTCGCATTTTTCCCAATGAAATGACATCTCAATTATAACACAAACAATAATTCTATTATAACTACCATTAAGAAAACAGATATACAAACAATTATTGTCTATATTTTCTAAAGATAGACTGATAGCTTTCTTTCTCATCAAAGTCGTTAAAACTCGGGATCGTGTGGTAAAGATTTAACTACTTCATTCAAACAGACTAGCAGATACCATATTTCTGGAAGACATCATGTGGGTATTAACTGTACCTGCAATATGGAGCGACGGTGCCAAACAGTTTATGAGGGAGGCTGCTGTGTCAGTGAGTAGATTTTTAAAAAGATTTAATTGGCTAGCTCCTTAAATCTTTATCGAACAACGAAATGTTAGACATGTCGAAATTGAAAGCACTTGAAGACGACAAGTGACTCCAAAACTGAGTTTTTTTAAGGGAAGAAAAAATCGTGGAATGAGGAAAAAATGCTGTTTACCAGCATTTTAGCTCACCTGAGCATTAAGTGCTCAAGGTGAGCTTTTGTGATCCTGGTGTGTCTGTCTTCCGTCGTGAGTTGTGCGGGCATCAAAAGTTATCTTGTGTGCATTCTAGAGGCGACATGTTTAGTCCGATACTCAGAAACTTACTCAGAATCGTTATCTTGAATACATCTCGGACGACTTTGAAATTCGGTGACGTCCGGTCAAAACGTAAAGTCACTGGGGCAAATCTTAGGAAAACATTACATGTGCACAAGCGACAAAACTTTCAGTCTGACATATACGTAATGTTAGTCTTGATTATATCTCAGACAAGTTAGAGATTGGTCACATCGGGTCAAATATATCTCCCACTGATTGCCAAAAGGGCTTATAACCCGTTTTGGCCAAAACGACTTTTTTTTGCATTTTCTTACATGTTTACATGGAATCGTATTACAAAATAATTATCTTTAATAAATTCCAACATGTAGTACCTTTTTTTGTATACTAGATTTGGGGCCTATCAGAATTTTACGGTTTTTTCTACTGCCGAAGTACCTAACAGATCATTTCCAACAACCGAAAGGCTCGTCAGCAGTATAACCTACTGATAACCTTATCTCAAACTTTCTCACATACCACTGTGATTGGATGGTCGGTGTTTATTTTATTAATTCACTATTATCTGACTATGGGATATGTAGATTTAAACAAAAAACATACACAAACAAAAAAAATTATTAAAAAATTTTTTTTCTGAAACTTTCACTTTTGTAACACAGACAAATAGAAAAGACAAACTTGAACTGAATTATTTCATATATGTTTTTTTCATTCTCTTATGAATTATTCTGGTTTGAAATATTAATAAAAGATAGAGAAATATGTCATATATTCAATTTCCATAAAAATAACTGTAAAAGTATGTGACTAAATAAAGAACTTGTTTGCTTAAAAGGTAATCGAAGAGATACTTTCCAGCAAAATACTTTCCAGCAAATTCTTTTAAGCCTTTTTGGAAGAGAGTTAGTAGTTTGCAGCTTAGGGGGATACGTTTGATAGCTAAGAAAAAATAATGATTTTGTTTTAGAAATGATAATAGTTATCTAAAATTAGACAAATAACACTATAAATGTTATACTTTATTTTGATAATAGTTTTTGATTTACTGATTGGCCTTTATGGCAGACAACAGTTTCTGGATTTTAGCTTTTGATACTGAGTGGACACATGAAGACATCACAGTAGTAGCTCTTTTGCCAGTAATGAACTTTGAAGAATGCAAGCACTAAGCTCCGGTCCTTATCTACAGTAAAAAAAAAATTATCAAATCATGAAAAAGGTTATCTTACCATAGGATTTTACCCCGGGTAATAGAGCACGACTCGCCAGACGCTTGCAAAAAACAAAGCATGATCACTCACGCATACTCGCCATGAAATCAGTTTTACTGAAGTGAGGAGAGCTTTCTCCTGAAACCATGGGGGATGGTGGTGGGTTATGTGTAATTTGGTAAGATAACCTTTTTCATATAATTAAAATTTGATTAAAAAAAATCCATAATTTTATTTCACTCGGTTATCTTAACAAATTATTCTACAAATAGGATTTCAAAGCTCTACTTACCAAAAAGGAGGTTTCATTAACTGTCAGGATGTATACATGCAAGAAGTCCATGACATGAAAGACCATATGTACGTAACAGAGTATGTAATAGTTCCATCTTGAAAAGGAAAATGTAGGAAATGGCATACAGTACTTGTAACTGGTCCAAAACAACTGTATACAATTTCATATCTACAATCTTCCAACATATAAAGCACATATAAAGGACATTCCACGCTTTGTGGATAACAGTAAATGCAATTCTATACAGTCGCGACTTAATATTGTTTTAACCTCAGAAAATTGCAGTTTAAATCTCGAAGATGTGTTCTTATGAAAGTTGATTCCGTTCACAAATAAGTGGAGTTCAAAGTTGATTCGACAGAGGCTATCATAAAAAGCCACGGATGGTCCCGTAGCTATGGTGCTGTGTGCTTTAACATTCATGTCTTTAACCTTTCTTGTTAATTTCGAAGTTTCAACTATTCAATCTGAAGTAGTCGAAGCTGATACTGGCTTGTGTGGTTCAATATAACTAAGAAACAGCTTTGTTTGCCATTTTCCGTCTAGTGAACTTCGAAGGCATTTAGTTGCTTTAAGGTAGTAATATAGACATCTTTTAGGATCTAATTTCTTGTTTTCAGGAAAAGCAGGAATAAACACTATGGCTTTACGGTGAGACTGCCTGTCTTATTTGCTAAACCGTGCTGAATGAAAGTAATACCTTTACTTTGATTTTTTTTACTGATCCGGAATGACTGCAGATCACTGCGTCTCCTGAAAGAAGTTATAGCTATCATAAATACAGTTTGCAATGTTAACATTTTTAAAGAAACTTTCAACAAGGGTTCAAAGGGCCTTTTTTGAAGTGCCTCCAAGACATCAAGCAGATTCCCCTCAAGAACTAATTAGACTTATGGCGGTCTCCAGTTGAACACATGTTTTAACAATTGAATGACATGTGGATGCTGCCCTACTTTGGGACCATCTATGCTAGGTAAAACGGCCGAGAGCATTGACCTATAACCATTGATAGTACTACATTGAAGACCCCTCTGATATAAATGGGCTATTAAATCTGAATCTGCTTAATAGCTGTACAATAGGGATCAATCTTCCTTGAGAGACACCAGCTTTTGTACAATTTGAACTTACTGGTATAATCCTTTTGGTTTCCTGCACGCCAGGCAGCCATGAGCAATTTTCTAGATATTTTTTTTTTTTTTTTTTTAGAAAAGCCAATTGTTTTGAAACGTCTTTCGATAATAGGCCGTTATACTGAACATTTCCGAATTGGGATGCCAAACTTGTCCCTTTGCTTCTGTCAGAAGATTTTGAACTATGGGTAATTTTAAAGGAATTGCTATTGCTAGTTCCAGGAGATCTGGAGACAAGTGTCTCCTCTGTCGAAGTGGGGTAATAAGTATTATATGACAATGGTGCTGCCGTTGTTTCAAGGTTTTCGGAATTAGGAAAATCGGAGGGAAGGCATAGGCAAACATGTTCTCCCTAGAAATACTGAGCGCATCTGTTGCAAAAGCTTGACTGTATGGAAACCGTGAGCAAATGACTGGGGTCTGATGATTCACTTGAGATGCAAATCAATCCATCTTTTAATTGCCCCATTTTTGAGAAATCATTTGAACTACAGAATGGCTCAGTGTCCATTCTGTTGTCTTGATCTTATGACAACTCAAAGCGTGCCCCAGACAGTTGTGTAATCCTGGAATATGCACAGCTTTTAGTAATATACTATTCTCAAGATCAAGTTGCTATAGATTCCATGCAGCTATACAAGGAGTCCCCGATTTTGCTTGGTTTGGTTTGTATTGGAATTTAACGCCATTTTAACAGCTTAGGTCATATCATGGCGGTCAGTGACGCATCCATGTGTTTCCTGGCTTTCGCACACCAGTACTGACACAACTTTCTTTCCAAAGCCACTGACTACTTTTCTCACATACATCAGAGGTGAGAGGCGAGAAATCGCCGGAAAGAAAGTTTGCCGCGACCAGATATCGAACCCGCAACCTCCAGGTCACGAGTCAGATACGCTAACCACTGAGCTACCCGGCCCGATTTTGTGCCTTCTTGTTTGTTGATATATTTAACTATTGTTGTCTTGTCTGTCCTCATCAGAACTGTTTTTCCTTCAAGTTTTGGTAAGAAATTTTGCAGACTTAAATGGACTTCTTTCATTTCTAGCATACTGATACGCAGTTTCGACTTTCTCAGACCATACTTCCTGCACATAATTGTACTCCAAATGACCGCCATTTACTACTTTCGAAGCATCTGTTGTGAGGGCTATTTTTGCTGCAGACTGCTGAAGCGATCGACCCTTCGTAATATTGGATGTATTTTGCCACCAACTAAGATGTGATTTCACATGTGCTGTTAATGGTACAGCCATATTCAGTTGATGCTTTGATGGTTTCCAGAAACATAACAGATGCAACTGAATTGGTCTCATGTATAGACGAACATTTGGGATGGAAGAGGCCATAATGCCCAAAAGAACAAGAAAATCTTTGGCTTTTGTTTGTCCATTCAATAAAATTTTGATTGTCACTTGAAGTTTTTCTGATCTTTCCAATGTGGGGCGTATTACAGCCTGTTTGAGGTTGAAACAAGCTCTCAGATGAACAAATATTTGTGGATTTGAACTTGGTTTCTCTATATTGATTATAAATCCTAAAGATATCTAAAGGGTCAGAGTTTCATTTAAATGATGTAATAGTAAATCCTTGAGTTGGTTTAAATTCAACAAGTCGTTTAGATATACAGCTAGTCTTATGTTCATTGTTCTTAGAAATGCAGCCACCACTGATACTAGTTTGGCGAAGATTCGTGGTGCTACTGTTGGTCCAAAACACATTACATTTCATTGATAACATGTATCGGGATGTGGAGATATGCATCGCTTAAATCTATTGATACTGCCCGATCTTTTGGTCTTACTAAGTTTATAACCTTGAAAGGGTGTCCATCTTGAAAAACTTTTTGCTTAGAAATTGGTTAGGTGGTCTCAAATTGATCACTGGTCTCATTTTACCATTTTTCTTTGGGACTAGACATAAGGTACTGTAAAAAGCTTGATGACTTTCGGCCATAGATACTTTCTCTATAGCATTTTTTGCCGAAAGCGTATCTATTTTTCTTGCAATAATATGAATGAACTCTAGTTTGTAACCCTCTATTATTATTGATAGAACCATTGATCTGATATAATTTTTTTGCAAGAAAATAATGGAGACGACCCCCAAAAGGGATATGAGGTAAAACGCACAAAGTTTTGCTTACCAAGTCGTTGTTTCTTTGAAATTCGAAAGGAAGACACAGAGGCCTCCTTTTCCTTCTGTTCTTGAGCACCACTGTTACTGTTCCTGTAACTATATTTTGATGTCTTCTCTCTTGAGAAAGTTTTTTTTTTTTCTCTCTCTCTTTCTCTTTTTTCCTTTGCTCTTGAAATCAGAGCTGTCCACTCTTACTTACTTGAAATTTGGACGATAATCATAGCTTTTATTTTCCGTTTTGGAGCTCTCTGTTCGAAAAACTCTGAAACTAAATCAGATAACTGTTCCTTTTGTTCTTTCCTGCTTTTCAGCTTATCTTCTAATCTTGAACCAAATACACCATCCCCATGTGATGGCAGAAAGATAACCTTTAAGTGAGTGTCTTTCAAGTTATTCAAACCATGATCTGATACTGCTTCATTACGGCGTATCATATGATAAAAAGCTCCTGAACTAGCAGCCTGATCCATTGCTTTATTGGTCATATTATATAAACCACGAACATTCTGAATTGCCCAATCCTCTTCCTGCAAAGTCTATAGCAGAGATGCCAAGCCTGGCTGGATATAGGCTATGGCGATGATATTCATCCTTGAAGCTAATTGACCTTGGTATCCCAATGTCTCATTCGATTTAAGGGGTTGTGTACAAAGTTGCTTGTGTTTTCCCAAAGGTTCCCAAAGAAGTTTTTTGGACCATGTCTCTTGGTCAACATTGACTCCAGAAAATCGTCAAGTTCTGGTACTTGTTAAGTAGCTACTGATTTCTCATAAATTGGAAAGCACACTTTATATTGTTCTTTGTATGAAGAAACACGTTCAGGAAACAGTGCTCGCCACGATTTTATTCAATATCTTAACTTGACAGTCATCAAGAACTAAACCCGACTCTGAAACAGCTATTGACAGTAGTATTTTCATCCCCAAATAATTCATCCAATAACTTTGGGGTTTCTGCATTTGTATACTAAGTATATCCCCCTTTATCTGAGTCCTCAGAAACTGATGACTTAGTGGTTTCTTGTTGTGAAACATTATCAAAACTAAATAAGTCATCGATTTCTTTCTGTTTTGGATGTAAGGATAAAATGTCCTCTGGTACAATATCCTTATCAAAACCATTATTCAGGCTAATTAAGGGTGTCCGCCTGCCCGTCGAAGCTATCCCTCGTAGTCACTGGGTCAGCTCTCTGCGAGGTACAGGTACCGATTTAGCGACGTATATGACAAATGTTCGCGCGCATTCTACTGCGCATGTATTTTTGTCGTGGATATTGAATCAAAAGTGCACCTATGTATTTTTTGCACATAATGGTAACACTATTGGTGTACTGAAACAAGTAGCACTTTCTTCGGGTAGTATTGGTGAAGAGAAAAAAATGGATCTTTAAACTGTCACGGTGAAATAATTAAGATACTGCTGACACGGTGTTACAAACAAGGAAACAAAGGCAGGAAATTTAAATCTGTGGAAGCATAGCTGTTTCCACTTTGAGAATTATTGTTGGAAAAGGAGAAATCGCTCCTATTGAGCAATTTCTCCTTTTCCCACTATGTCTGCTGAGCTTTTATCCTATTTTTCTCCTTTGAAAAATGACTTCCACAGTGATCTTCAACCTTGTTTTCTGACGAAATAAGCACGGATAGGTGCCATTTTTATTTTTTCTTATTGTTTAGAATTATAAATACTATAAGTGTAGAAATCTTATGAAAAATATGTCCGTTAGAAAGTATGCATTTATTTAAGGTTAACCCTTAACTCGGTCAAATTATCTCCCTTTTTAACTCAATGGTTTATATATCACATGCATATTTGTACACTTATCGTGCTTAAACCAGGCTTTTATACATTTTTTGTGCAAAAATATATGAATTTTTATTAAAATGATGTATATTTGTGTTTTTCCTGTTATGTTCCTGTTTAACTGACTATTAAAGAAAGACGCTTCAAATCCAATATAAGCTGAATTTTGAAACTGTATATACCTTATACAAAGGCAAATTTCTCAGAAATGAGCATGGTGACCCAGGTCTTATTTTACTGTAATCTCCAAGAGACATGATGAGCTTTGTATGTGCAAAGTTTCAAAAAAATCTGTCCGTTAGAAAAATTTGTGATATACGTCGTTAAAACGTCCAAACTCTGCATAATTTGCTCCAAACTCTTATGCATTGAAGACTCCATCGCAGGTAAGTGTTTATCCATGTCTTTCGAACTAAGTTTCGACGAACCCGCAGCTCGGGTCGATTTAGAAAAAATGTCACCACTTTTCGCGGAAGTTGGAAATCTTAATGACTTGTATCAGCAAAAAAGAATGTGGAACATACAAAGTTTTGCCTCAGCACTAATGAATAAAGGGCATATCAAACAATGTCAATGCTATCAAAATTATAGCGGTTATAAAGACCATCATGATCAGCATTTAAGAAGAAACGAAAAGAGAATTTCATAGAGAACTACAAAGAATCAATTCTGAGCTAACAAAACTGTTTGCCGATGAGAATGCAATAAAATGAAAAGGCAACAGAAACAAATACGGAAGAAAAGGGGCTCATGAATTTACATCTATTTTTATAATCATAATTGTTGAAAAAAAAAACAATGTTTGTACGAGGGTTGTCCCAAAATAGCCTATAATTCTTTCCTTCACGATATCACATAATTAGGAAAATTTCCAAAAGTATTTAAACATGTATTTAGCAGTAAATTTTAAAGTTTACTTTAATACTTATACGATACATTTTTATGTGCATTTTTAAAGGTAGTGTAGCGCTCCGCGGGCCTCGCTAAAAAGTGCTCCATTTTTTCTAAATGTGCTTGCCTTTTATTTGTTATTTTTACGTTTAGTTTGCTTCAATACGTATAGAAAAATGTATCGACATGGAATTGGAATTTTGCACGCATGTACATTTTTGGAACATATTCGTTTAAAATTGAATACAAAATGGCGACATCAGACGATCAACGAACTATCATAAATTACATTGTTGAGCGCGGAATGATCTCGGGACAGACTATAAGGAAAATGGAATCGTCACAGACACATATAGGAGTATTTCGAGGGTGTTTAGTTACGAAATGCACAAACATGTTTCCACTGGAAGGATCGAAAGCGGCATCCAGATAGGCAGGCCAACTGAGTTGAAAGATGCTGTCATTAAGAAAGTTTCAGACGTCATAAGGTCGGATCGACACCACACCGTTCAGGACGTAGCTGCGATTGCTGGTATTAGGAAGTCATCAGTGCATAGAATCTTATCGGATAAGTTATCAATGCCATGTGTGTGTGTTTTCACACAATGGGTTGGACGACACAAGAAGACCACTAAGCATCAAGGACTGTATTTGAAAAAAAAAAGAAAAAACATATATATATTGACGTCGTGAAATGTAACTGACGTTGCCATATGACCCTAAGCGTTATATATAGTGTTCTTGAAATACTCATGGAATTATGAGTTTAGTACATACAGTAATGAAATTTTGGCATATTATTCACAGATGATTACATTAAATATATATCATATATTAATTATGTTTTGTCCCTGTGAGTAAATAGTACATTATATTTTATTTTAGGACAACCCTCGTACATACCAGTAGCTCTTCAACAGCACTCACTGTATTGGGGATACTTGTGTACTGATTTACAAAAATGTAATAAAATAATTTTTGCATACGACAAATGCATCTTCTTTGAAAACGACTGATAAGGTAGTTATGTTTTGGAGAAGTGGTATCATTTCAGAGGTTAAGTCCCATAATCAAGTACTCAGGAGAGTCTAAACTTGTATAAAATGAAATGCAAAAATGGTTAACTACCAATATGGGAGCCAAAATTTTATGGCCACATGATGTTCAATTCAAAGTTATTGCCACTGAGGTTTGTGAAATGTGCAGCTTATGCTGGTAGAACGGGAAGCGCTTTTAACATGTCCTGGAATCAGTAACACCACTTGATTTTAGCGAAATTTCAAACTTAAGTTCTTAGACCCCTTACGCTTCTGGTGCAACATGGAATAGAATTTCTTGATAGTTGATAAATAAGGATTTATACTGATATGGATACTTTTGCATATTTCTAACCAACCTGAAATTCCTTTGATGTCTATCTTGAAATTATTTGTTAATACTTTTGTTAATTTCTGAAAAGGGGGGGTAATTATTATCTCCCTTTGTTATGAGGATATAGTGGTTTTAGATTTATAAATGATAATTCAACGAAGGAAAAAAGGGAAAAGGTGGCTCGGTTGAAGTAGTACAATAATACTCATTTTTAATCATAGCAAATTTTGTAGGATAATATTATAATGGAAATAGCTGTTTTCCTCTAGGGGTCTAAGACTTTAATGCAGCAGCCAACTTAGTACAGATAACTGTCACCGAACGTGATTTTGGCTGTGATGTTTTTGATGGGTAACATACGGTTCGGTTCACATTAAATGCAAAAGTATGAAAACAAGCATCATAAACATCTTATTCTTGAGATTACAGCTGACTATGAATGGGTAGTGCCTGATAATGAAATATATTATACAAAACAGTCTTAGATTAACTTGACGTTTTTCAAATGATCAACGTAATGCACAAAACTGTTTGTCAGTCATGCAAATTAGTAAAGCATGATAAATTTGAATCGACATTTCTTACCACTGGTTGAATATGAAAGGAGTTTATAACAAAGTTTAATGGTGATCATCAGAAGTTGGGACTTACGAAATACTGAGACCGAATTCCTTTTCAGTGACAACAAAAAGTATATACGGATCTTGGTAAAGAGATCTCCTGCCTTGGTCTACTTCATTTTACATCTCAACCATAAATAAGTCATCAGGAGGCTTTCAAAATATTAACAAAAGGATTGTCACAAGGATTGATTTGAATAATCAAAAGTCAGGATCAATTTTTCTATATACAAATATGTTATGATATAACAATCTATCACATAATAAAGAAAACCTACATCAAATATCTAACTATAGTAAATGTAGAGCCCGTCCCTTGGCCCTCTGAAACAACTGCTGACTTCTGTTTAATCTCCCAAATATCTGAAACTAACCATTTTCGAAATTACCAAAAAGTTCAGCACTGTTTTGATTCAACTTAATTGAATGTATAATTAAAACTTTTGTATAAAATTAACACTCTTGCCACTACTCAGTACCTCTACCTTGTTGTTGTCGAACTGTGACTTGTAATTCCCAAAAATACTCCAAGTGGTGAACGTCACCCAAGAGCCCATCAGTGTTTCAGGTATGATATTTCGGTTTCCCCTCCAAAACAGACTCTCTAACCAATGACTACATACGCGCCCAATCTGTATGTCTGTCTGAACCTCTCTGTCGACCAGTAGATGCCACCTCAGCATCAAATGTTCGCCAAACAACCGGTACTTCCAACCACCCAACACTACCAGAGAAGCCACTCAACAGCCAACAACCAGCAAACAAACAAACCTATGAACCAGAAAAGCTTCACAAGATAAAAATATAAGGTTTATTTCATTCTTTTTGTTACCATGTTCTCACCTCCCGAAACCACGAACCAACAGCCACAAATCCATGAGTGCCATATCAACCCTATGGATGCAAGCAAGCGCTTGCTTTACCTCAATATTGTGTATGTATCATTATACACGTAATTCAATTCTAGGTATTTGTCAATAACCGAATCCCCCCTTTACCACAATTTTTAGTTTATAAGCCGTCATATTTACATCAACAATAAAGACCATAATAAAGCATCAAAACAGACCGCAATAATTATTAAGCAAATTACACCGTTTCATCCCCACTTAGATTTTCGGATATGATAACCTAATTTCCTGACCTTGCATTGTAGGAAAATAACCTCCATTGCATTTCAACGCTACCGGCTTATTTTCCGCACTTACTGAAAGAACCATTCTACAAATACGTTACGAAAAACTAATAGTAATATGAAAACAATCTGAAAATCATTGCAATATAATATTTAAAACTTAGCTCTAATTTAACTCACCCCAGAACTGCCTTTCAACTCTAGAAATAATCCTCTAAACCTCACTGTTTCTGAGAGAAATTGAATGTCTGCCTGCCCGACAGATCTAAACGCCAGCTTGTATAGCTATAAACAAGTACAAAAATTGTTAAACTCGTGGTGCTCTATCGAACAGATGTGTTGTGCTACACGATCCCCACCAATGTATCGTTCCACACGGCTTTAGCCAGTTCTTCGTGAAATGGCGTATTTCACGATCCAAGCTCTCAAAGTCAATAAAATACCCTCACCACATAGCATTTAAAATGGGTATATTACCTCAATATTCCATCCTGATTAACCTTTTTTCCTCAGAACCTTTGGGGTCTTAAACTTAATGTGACAAGGATGGGATACTCATCCACCAGGCTGTAGAATATGCAGCCATTCCCATCTTTGGTAGACTTGTTTTTTTATGTCTGCCAGGTATGACTACACAGGTTCCACACCTTTATAGAAGTTTTTATGATTAATAAAACGGTCTAGATCAAAGTAAAACGGGTAATTATTATGATGGAATTAGAAGGCAGTAGAATAAAGTAGGTCAAGAGCACAGTTTTTAGAGTTTCATATTCAGGTTTCAAATGCAAATGAAACAAAAACCTTATAAGGCAAATTCTAAATCTGCAATATATCAATAATTGCTTTACACAGAGGTTTGCCGTTTAAAAAAAAAAGAAAAGAAACTATGCCAGGGAACTATTTTCTCAGTGAAGAGTCTGCATTAGAAGAAATAAGACTCTTTGTGAGCTTAAAGAAGGATCCAGTTATACCAAAGAATGTATTTTACATGCAGTTTTATAAGAATAAAGTCCCAAACAAAGTAATGAGAGATTCTTCATCTTGTCCTGGTATCTTTTAAATATATTTAAACTCAGAAATCATAGGGGTGCAGTCGAAATGGACATTCAGTATAGGAAAAACATCCAGATGGTCATTCTGCAGGTCGATAAAGGCTATTAGCCAATATGTATTCTTAAACTTTTTTTATTATGTTGATAAATTGAATGTTTGTGTAGGTTAAGTACAAAAATCAATTAAATATAATTTCTGATAAGCCCTATTGGTCTCATAAACTAGCCAAATACAGAGCCGCCAAAAGGGCTTACCAGCTTTTTTTTTTTTTGCCATTTTAATGTTTTAGATCGGGTAATGGTGAATTATGGCATCTGTATGCCGCTCTTTTATTTTCATTTTGCATGCCCCGTAAAGGCTTCAGTGTTTTCTTCTATAAATAATACATATTGTATGTGAGCCGTGCTATATGAGAAAGTAGTTTAATGCATCTGCAAGCAGTATCGACCAGGTCAGCATGCCCAGTTCGGGCAGTCTGACCTTGGTCGAAACGTTTTCTTTTGGTAAATTTTCGGCATGTCTAAGGGCCTTCTACTTCAGAATTCAGCTGATTGTTGGGGAAAATAGGTTTAATGGATTCATAATTTTGTGATGACTTGCTTGATTCATTGCACTGTATTTTGCCAGAGTATAGCTCGTGCCATTTTAGCATCTCTTTAAAATCATCTTGAAACTTTCTGATTTTTCCCACCCACCGCCAAATTTCTTAAAGAAAACTGTAAAGGACCAGTTTCCATATCTACCACCAAAACCCCCGTATGGAAACTGGTCCTTTACAGCATTGATGAAAAATTGAAATCGAACGACATTTGGTTTGGTATTAACTGTATTTTGAAAGTGGGTGGGTAATTCTATATCTGCCCTACCCGAAGCAATAAATTGTCAATTTTCAATCTTCCTATAAAAGACTGGCTAAAAGTTTTAACATATTATGCAAAGGCTGTTGTCACATACGAAAGTGACATAATGTGTTTATATATGCTCTTCAAAAATACTAAAGATATTACTTTGATTCCAGTTTTTGGATTTTGATATATTTTTATCCACTATCTTTGCGGAGAACATGAAAGCCTCTCTACCAAGCAACAGAATCTTACCGTATTTTGGAGAAATATTTGTGAATGGTTCGTAATTGCAGAATTATGGGGATTTATTTGTAGATGGTATAAAAGAAGATTTATATGCCCTTGAATGCAGAAAAATGTATGTCCCCTTTATGTGGCCATATATGCCCAAAATATTAATCAAATATTCACTTACCACCAAAACCCCCTTATGGAAACTGGTCCTTTTTTGTGTTGTAAAGAGCTACGATTTTTGTTCGATTTCTAGGCTGGTATAAATACAGAGAACTTATTAATAGCATTTGAACCAGAAGCTGCATCCCTGTACTGTATGAGGTTACCTGTAGAAAAGCTGACGAAACAGGATCCCAGCCATGGGGGTAAAGCAGCAGCTGTATTCCCAAACGGAACAAAGTACATGGTGCTAGATGTAGGAGGTAAAGTTACTTTATTATTTCTTTACCCAAACAATCTAACGATCGAATGACCCTGGCGACAGAATGTACACGTGAATCGAAAAAGATGAATACAGCAACAAAAAAAAAATCTACATTTAAACTGGAAAATGTTTATGCATGAACTAGACAAAAGCTGTGGAAAGCAGGGAATCATAACCCTGAAGGATACTGTCAAGATGACCTTGAGCTTGTAACCTGTTGTCTGAAACTTCTGCTGTTGATGTTATCATATCAAGATGGAAACATGTGTGAAATATTTTCAATATCAAGCAAGGCGTTCAAGAGGTATAGACAAGACACAAATTTGCTAAAGCACGGACAGATGGACGATCAGAGACATAGCACAAGGTTTGAGCATATCACAAGGCATGTATACCCATGAATCAGAAAAGGAATACATGTCTCGTTTGTTACGGGAGACCACTCCTTCATGCATGGCTTCGTCCCGATTTAAATACAATACCTAACAACTGCGTTAGGGAGATATCTCCTTGGCTCAGTGGTTATGGTATTCGTCTTCTAAACCTCGAAAAACGAGGATCTTGTCCGCCATGGGTTCGAATCCCGCCAGATGCGATTTGTATTTCAGCCATGCATTTATTCATTTGTTTCTTTGTTACGGACTTTGTTCGTAAGATGGGGGCTCTCCCGGGATTGGCCATTGAGCCATTAATCCCATTTATTGTCCAAAAACGGACATTTTTTGTCTAAATAATAGACTTACTTTGAGTCATCAATAAATGATGACTTTAGGAGGGGGTGTGTTACGGGAGACCACTCCTTCATTGCATGGCTTCGTCCCGATTTAAATACAATACCTAACAACTGCGTTAGGGAGATATCTCTTTGGCTCAGTGGTTATAGTATTGGTCTTTTAAACCTCGAAAAACGAGGATCTTGTCCGCCATGGGTTCGAATCCCGCCAGATGCGGTTTGTATTTCAGCCATGCATTTATTCATTTCTTTCTTTGTTACAGACTTGGTTCGTAAAGACATAGGCACTGGAAGAGTCGTACATGTATACACATGTAATTAAAGCCATGTACACAGTCATCTGACTGAAGAAACATAGACATGCTCTAGAACAGATTGACTATAATGCTCAGAAAACATTTGCACATGAACTGGAAAAATCTGTACCCATGTAGTAGAAGAAATCTAAGCATTTCCTTGACAAAATAAGCTTGCAAAGACATTTACACAAACTTGATAATGATTAAAAAAAGAAATGTATGTAGGGACTAAAGAATGAACATGTAATAAGAAATAGAGTATACATTGTACTCGAAAAGATATATACATTCGCTTTAAAAATTATTTACGCTTGTGCTTCAAACTATGTACAAATGTACTGGAAAAGATTTACACATAAACTTAGACAAATGTACTTGTGGGAAAAAGAAGATGTACATCTTGGCTAGGACAGATGTATATTTGTTATAGGATGTGCATCTAAATGATTTAAATATGTATGAAAGTATTTACACATCGGCTTTAACAGATGCACACGTGTTCAAGTACATGTACTTGAAAAAGATGAACACACATAAGGAGAAATGCACTTGACCTAGGAAAAATGAAAACATGAATTTGGAAAGATGTGTTAGAAACGAATGTAAGCATGTACTAGGAAACATGCGCGTATGAACTAGGAAAGATATGATAATTGATTATGAAAAAAGTACATGAAAATGAAGATGAAACTATTTATTAGAAAAGATGTAGAGATGCTCTGGAAAAGATGAAAAAATGTACTATGACAGATGTTTGGAATACATGCCCTGAAAGATGAATACACATGCGCTCAAGGACATGGACTCCCTGAATAAAATAAATGTATATATCCAGACTACATATACATTACATTACATGGTAACCAGCAGTATGCCCTTTCTAACAAAGCTTTTTTTTAAAAGTACGTTTCCTCATGTTCATGAAAAGTTGGAATTATTGGGTAACAGGAGAAGTGAAAATAGTTTGGAAAAGCAATTTCCTTGTTTTAAAAGGAGAGTTTTTATTTTGATTTTAATTTAAAACACTTTCCAGGCACTGTTGATATTACCATACATCAGGTTGTTAACCAGAACACAATTAAAGAGCTGAACTGGGCATCCGGAGGGGCATGGGAAGGCACTAGAGTAGACGAAAGTTTCGAACAGCTGATTGTTTCAATTACAGGTAAAGTTTTATACCTGTGATCTTTATTTAGGAGTACTTATATTTTCTCAAAGGAGATCAAAGTATATTTGTCCATATTGAAAGCGTAGGATACAGAACTTGAGTGTAAGGTGTAGCTGGTTCGACCGTTTTATTTCCGAGAAACTGATGTTAGTTATTGAGACAGGATTCAGTCCTGTCTAACCACTGATTATTGTTGGTTAAGTGGAAAAGTGGATTGGAAAGGATATTTTGCGAAGTACTGGTAAGAAGACACTCCGGGAAAGCCTGAAATATTATGTTTCAAACGGTGTTGAACACACCCTAATAATATTGAAGCATTTGCATATAAGAAAAATATATAGAGTTTATTTCATCAGCTTGTGGTTAATATGGGGAAATATTTGCCGAAAAATGGAAAGGTATGCGAAAATAATGAGTGCCGTAAGGCACGAGTTATTTTCGCGGACCTTTCCCTTTTGAGGCAAATATTTCCCCATATTAACCACAAGCTGATGAAATAAATTATATATTATATTTCCTCTGATTATTTTGTCAACGAATGCCACTTTTAAAACTTAAAAAACTTAAAAAAGTAGTTCCAGATTTTCGGCAGGAGGAAAATATTCACTGTGACGGGGAAATAATTCCCCCCAGCTTAAATTACGACATTTCTTTACCCATAACATTTTTAAAAATAGACACATGAAATATAATATATGAGGCTCCTTGAGATGATTGGAGTTGTCTATGGAAGGTCAGTTCTAAGACATTTTTGGATAGGAGAAAATGATGCTTAATGGTATTTTTCTTCTTTCTTCCAGTAATTTCCAAAGCTTTATTCCTCAGCGTGAATGGTCTGTAGATTACAATTGAGTAGCGGTCTAGCAAAAGGGGGTTAAATGCATCTCTCTCATGTATAATACAAGTCTTCAAATTATTCTGGAACCATAAAGTCCATTTTGTCGAACCACAGACCGAATCACGAAGTAAACTGGTATTTTTACATGAAGAAAATCAACCGTGGGCAAAAAGTTTCAGTCCACGCAGATACTTTTTGCAGATGCATTAATCCCCTTTTGTTTATAGTATGTCCATAATCGGTTATTCGCAAATTTTTCGACACGCATATATATCCACGTAAACAGTACATTTTGTCGTTTAAGCATATATATGTAAGGAAAAGGACGATGTTTTGTTATGATTACAGTTTAAAATACATGTATATTTCATTTATTAATGCCAAATTTCACCATTTGCATGGCAGTAAAAAATTTTTGTCAATATAGGAACTATTCTAAATGGATGAAAGGTTATGTTTTGAATACCTTGCAGGACCAGATGTTTATGAGAAATTTTGTAAGGAATTTACATCCGACCACGTTGACATGTTCAGAGAATTTGAAATCAAGAAACGCAATTTTACATCTGGCAAAATTACCAAAGAGACCCTTAGATTACCTGTGTCCATACAAAACCTGTTCAAGGAAATGAAGCGAAAGGAATTTAAAGATGCTGTGGAGGGTTGTACAAAATTAAAGGACAGAATTAAATCTGTGGGAGATAAACTAAGAGTAGATGCTGACATTTTCAAGTCTTTATTTGACGAGTCTATTAATAAATTAATCAAACATGTTCGCGAACTTTTCAAAGATAAGGCTAGTGCTGGTACAAATACCATCCTACTTGTTGGGGGTTTTTCCGAGTCCCCACTTCTTCAAGATGCCGTCAAGCAAAATTTTCCCGACAAACGCCTAATAATTCCAGAGGAAGCAGGTCTAGCAGTATTGAAGGGTGCAGTTCTGTTTGGATACAACCCTCTCACAATTACATCCAGAATTGCGAAATGCTCCTATGGTGTCAGGGTGTACAGAGATTTCCAAGATGGCGTGCATCCTTCTGCAAAGAAAACCACCGTCGAAGGGCGTCTTAAATGCAGGGATGTATTCGCAGTCCATGTCAAGAAAGGTCAAGAGTTGAGGGTCAACGAGCCACAGTCACATCAGAGATACACGCCTCTTTATGCAAATCAAAAGCTACTTGCGTTAGATCTATATACATCGACAGAGGAAGATCCCAAGTATGTAACGGATTACAGCTGCTCTTATTTGGGACGGCTAAAGGTTGAACTTCCTGACTCGTCTAGAGGCAGAGAAGGAGGCGTGTTTGTTAACATAATTTTTGGTGGAACAGAAATCATCGTGGAAGGTAAAGAAGAAAAGACTGGCAAGAAGACAAGAGCCACCTTCAGTTGTTTGCAGTGAAAGCGTGTGTGTGTGTGTGTGTGTGTGTGTGTGTGTGTGTGTGTGTGTGTGTGTGTGGTTTTTTCTTTTAGACGAAAAAAAAGGAGAAATATGATTATAATATTTTATGTAGTTGGATTTTTAAATTATGGTTTTGCATTTTACGCTAAGTGACGCTTTTAGAAAAAGGAGTTTAATGCATGTTGGCATCGCAATATACCATAATACCGAGCAAGTCATTGCATAACGTGGATTCACTTTGTTTAAGAACCGTCTGAGGCATGAGGTAGAATCGTCCTTTTAGCTGTGTCTCAAATTTAAGTCAAGATCAGCCTCCGCAAACCGTGCATGCTGACCATAGTCGATACTGCTTTTGGATGCATAGAACAACCTTTTATCGGAGCATGATGCAGATGGTATTGACTTAAAATTTAAATTCTAAATGACACATGAATTCGGCTCTATAAACACAGTGCAACGAAAGCGTGGTAAAATCTACGTTATTCTATGTAGAGTGACGTCATTCTATATAGAGTGACGTCATTCTGTATAAAATAAGTAAGTTTTTCAATGGAATATAATCTGGATCCGCGTTTTTACTCTAAGTATGAACTTGTTTTCCTATGATTAAGAGTTCGTCATGTTAGAATCGAAATAATGTTCTTTCTATCGTGGTTTATCGTTCAATAAACCACGTTGTGAGTTATCAGGCGCAATAAATAAACCACTCGGGCTATCGCCCTCGTGGATTATTTATTGCGCCTCATAACTCACAACTGTGGTTTATTGAACGATAAACCACGATAGAAAGAAGACCATTTCTTAAGTACAGACTCTCAGTGTGCGGTTTATAAACAAGCAGTATTTGAACATTCAAAATGATAGACAGCAGACGAAAATATTCCTGGAATCTTTTCCACGTGCTTCTTTGTTTTTTATGTCTGTTAGGAAGAAGGTTTTTGCAAAGAAGTTGTAAAAAGGCCCCTAGTACAGCGTAGTAATTTTACTGAAAGACGAATTACAGCGGAACGTGTGCACCAGCATGCGATGCTTTCACAGTTGTGAAAGACATCATGATGTTATGATTTCCATTTCTATTTTTAGGAATGCTTTAGCTCTGAAAGGGCGAGGCATAACTTAATCTGTTTTTGTAATGAAGTAGATCTAAATCATACACCTGTTTATGGATAGGGTACATGTGGATCAACATCTGACTGCATAAAATGTACAGTGTGATCTTAGATCTACAAAGTCCGCTATTTCGTATGACATGCTTGCAAAATAAATATTAAATGGAAAGTATTGCATTGTTTTCTTGAGTAAGAAAATATTTGTTATCTATTGTGTGATTTAAGGAGGGGTTTATGAAAATTCAGGTTATTTGAATTACTATTTGTATGAATTTTTACCCTCTGCCAAACAGTTCAGTGATTTAATGACCCCGAGTAAAAAGTCATCCGAAAAAGCTGTAGGTAAAGGAGAAAAATGCTGGTAACTACACGTGGGATTTTCTCCTTTACCAACCATGCTTTATACCCTTCGTAAGATAAAGTCATTTTAGATTTAATTATATTTTTTGTCTGCAACTGCTTTCAATTTGGACCCGGTCTAAAATCCTTTATCTGG
Source organism: Hippopus hippopus (assembly GCA_946811185.2). Classification (NCBI taxonomy): domain Eukaryota; kingdom Metazoa; phylum Mollusca; class Bivalvia; order Cardiida; family Cardiidae; genus Hippopus; species Hippopus hippopus. Next base: position 65,918,805 of record OX328100.1, read on the forward strand.
TAAGGAATTACAAAAAGGCTGTAAAAGTCTTAATGGGGGAAGAAGTGGCCTACTTGTAGCAATAGTGACTGTTAAAGATACCTATTTACTTATTTTAGCCAAATGTAGAAATGTGTTTAAATTGATAAATTAGCAATATCTATGACCCCCAAAAAATGAAAAGAAGTTTCAGATTTGTTATTGGAAATGAATCTTGCTAAGGAGAAAATTACGTCAAGACAAAGTTGTAAACAATGGGGTATCACTAGAGTCATTTGTATAACACCCCATCTAAAAATAGATAGGTAAACTGCTTGTTGTTTCAACACGGCAAATGGCGCATTCGTCTATTTGTAGGATCATGTCTTTACCCCTTCAGCAATCCAAAGACGCTTAATATTAATGTGCACATACGAAATTTACATGTTTAGTCTTTAAATCATTCCAATACATAGTAAATTGTTTTTGGGTTCTTGTGACATACTAGATCGTTGCGACAGTCGACCTGCCTAGTGTATCTCGACTCCACTTTCTTGTTATCTACATGAATATGCAAGGTGAAGGTCGGACACAGTCACGTGACAAGCATTGTGCGGTATCCTCGATTGAACGAGTGGATAGGAGCCAAGTCCGAAATTACATTTATATCCGTCGCAATCAATGCAATCTTGCAACCGCCAGGTGTAATATTTGTCAAGAAGCCACAAGAATGACTATAGTATGATAAAATATCAACGAAACTGGTTATATTTGGCTTGAAAGGAGAAAGTGGGTATCTTTAATGACCGAAGTTGCCATTACAACACATCCTCTAAAAGTTGTAAAATGCAAATGCATAGAGCTGTGACAGTTACTACAATATATACAATTGAGCAATGCTCTGACAAAAGGTGGTTTACTGCATCTACGTGATGCATTACAACAAGCAAGTCATATTATAATTATGGATTCCTGAAGTGATTAAAATACATGTTGTCTAACACTACACTGAATCTCGGGGTAGAGTGGTCCTTTGACATGCATGAAATATACCAAATGCAAAAGGTTTTGACCCATGTCAGTCTGTGCGGCCTCCACAGGCTGACCTGAGTCGATGCTTTTTTCAGATGCCTTAATCCTCTTTTTCAAAGAAGATGGCCCAAATATATCTATGATATACTTTGATAGTAAACAACTTTTTAAAATGCGGTAGAAAAGTAAGTCATTCTTTCCCTTTATATTTTCCAAGCAACTTATAAATTTATTTTGTCTAATCTTTCAGAGTTTCTCCCTTCTGTACCCTTTATTGCATGAACTGCATGATTGGCCTACAACAAGCGCATTCGGACATTTGCGTAAAGTGTCGTCTTGGATCAGCCTGCGCAGTCCGCGCAGGCTAATCCAAAATGACACTTTCCGTTTTTATGTAAATTTCTGTCTTGCGCAAGTCTACTGAAGAACAAATTCAGATGTAGTCGTAAAGTGCCGCCTCGGATTAGCCTGCGCAGACTGCGCATGCTGACCCGAGTCAACACTTTACGCAAAAGTCCGAATGACCGTTTTCGCGTGATGCAGGCCATATATAAATGTAATTTTGCTATCAGATAAATAAAGTGATATTTTTACAATGCATTTGATGATTGACATTCATACTATAGCTTTCACTATTTAAAATGAATGTAGCCTACTCACAGCCGCCTATTCTTTAGGTCTATGACGGATAAGCACAGTGGATACAGATGAAAGTCAGCATTATATTTTTCAGTCATACTTCGATTTAGCATTGATTTCACTGTATCTGTTATCATTTCCAATGCCAGGACATCAATGGTTCCCTTACATTTAAGCAGAACAAAAACTGAAGGTAGGAGCTTAATTTACAACATTAGCATTAGTACTGGGTTTGTGTTGAAAACCTTGAAGCCGGTGACAGGTTTCGTGAAAGAGTACCAAGCGATTTAAGATTCCGAAAATAAAACAACTTCAAAAATTTTCAAAGATACGAGAACATTTATTTATGTTGCAAGACGTTTTACAAGTAAGAATTATTATAACTTTAATGTTGCAAATATTTGTCAATTCCACGAAATATTTACCATGATAGTATGCCGATAAATGCCTGTGTTATCATAAGTTGAATAAATTTCGCGGAAACTTGGTTAGGCTTGATCGGTTATGTCACATTTCGATAGTCTGGTGTTTAACTTTCATGCTACTAACACATATCCTAACTTAATTATACCAAATGGGGTCGTGTGGACCCCAGTCATATACTTGTATCATTCTCGATTTCTTGTGTACAAATATTCAGAATATTATTTTTGTAAGTTCAGTAACTGAAAATCAACTACTGGTATTATTTATTGACTTTTTTCTCACTGGAAACAAAAATAGAGACTGCGAGTATGAGGTGAGTATAACATGCGTGATATATAGAATAATAATGATATTGCCTGGGGTCCGTATGGACCCCACATGGTTCTCTGTTTGTCTATGATACAAAAGTTGAAGCGGCAGGAAACTGTCATTTTAGGAGTTTGTTACTCAACCTATTTTTAACCTAAATTTACATAGAAACGTTAGTGGCTTCAGACTAAGTGGAATATAAAACCCAAAATTTGTAGGGTTCCGTGCGGACCCCAGGCAATATCATTATTATTCTATATATCACGCATGTTATATTCACCTCATACTCGCAGTCTATATCTTTATTTCCAGTGAGAAAAAAGTCAATAAATAATACCAGGAGTAGTTGGTTTTCAGTTACTGCACTTACAAAAATAATATTCTGAACATTTGTACACAATAAATCGAGAATGATACAAGTTTATCACTGGGGTCCACACGGACCCCAGTTGGTATGATTAAGTTTGGTAATGTGTCGGTAGCATGAAGGTTAAAAGTAGAATAGTACTGATTACAGAACATATTTTGCCTCAACACTTATATTTAATGCAGACAATAAAATTAGCAATAAGGAACAATCATCCGTTTTTTCTTTGAACTTACCTCAGTAATCCTGTCCGTGATTTTCCATGCTCGATGTTTTCTAAATTCTTTAACTTGTTCTTTGAGCTGTGGCGGCATTTCATTCGGCATATTGTCAGGAGACTCTAGTAACTTTATCCTTAGGTTGCTAAGCGTGCCTCAAGTGTCTTTGCAGACTGTATAGATCAAGATCAGACTGCACAGAACAAGCATTCTGATCTCTGATCTACACTGTCCGATAAGGACATAATGTTATCATCAAAAACTTAATTTGAAATAGCAAAATTTGATATTTTACAACCGGCTTAACAGTTTCATTTCATTTATTTAGCAGGATAGGGTTATAATCCTAAACCCTAACCCTAACCAATAAATAGACATAGTTTTGATAATTATCATCGGAAGCTGAGATTATCAAGAGCTTCTTATCTAGAAAGAGCAGGTCTGTCCAAAAAATTCCATAATATTAAGTTATCAAAGAATCGATTGATACTTTATCGTTTTATTCATCATGTAATATCTCTTTGGCCTTATTTAATCACCAATAAAGAATAATCAACAAAAATCGATTCGCCGAAGTAAGTTTTACAATTCTGCATCTCTAACATTACGTTACTTTTACAAAATAATACGAAGAAAGACAGGAGGTAAGGTTCACACCAGATGTGACTGTTCAATGCAGGAATGCACACGCTCGTAGAAACCGTCTATTGTCATCTCTTTACATTCTTCAAAAAATATCCTTGATATAAATATAAATAACTGGACATAATTGTCGAAGGTTAAAAAAAAAAAGCACGATTTTTTTTTTCTCTGGGCTCTTTCTGTACTATTCACCCATTTAATTCGGTAGAGATCTACGTTCTACATAATTTTTGCAGTTGTAGTTACTATATGGACCTAGCCATTGCAGACTTGCATCTCGTCAAAATTGGCTAGGTATGTCAGACACTTTAACCCTTTACCAAACGCAATCGAGTTAAGAGACGCTGTTTCTGAAAAAAAATATGGGGAAAGAAGAAACGCTGGCTACTAGCAGTTTGTCCCTTTTGCATGTTTTCTATTCTTTCACAGTCAAATCCGAGTAAATGAAAATTTAATGTGATGTCCGCAAATGACTTTGAAAAGGACAAGTCTACAATATTGTCGTCTGGTTACAGTTAAATACTTTCTGGTCCAACGTTATGAAATGGTGAAGTAAAAGATATGTTTGAACTAACTCGGGTATGTAAAAATTATTTGTTGATTTTCAGACCTTTTGAACCGCTTAACGCCGCTCTAAGAAATGTCCTATATTTCTTTCCCTAAAAGACAGTCAAACAGACTTTTACAACATTAACATCATATAATAGCTTGTGAATTTTGTGCAAAACATTTGGTGAGAACCTGTATAACCAGAGATCTCGGATTCTCGCAAAAATCACCGATAGTCAGGTATCAACTGTTCACAGTATAGCTTATATTCATAGTAATTGTCTCTGGTTTATAAATGATTGTTCAAAATAGAAAAGGAGTCATCCGTATCGCTAGATATAAAATATTATATAATAAATTCCAGCAGAAAAAAAAAAACAGACATCAAAATAAACAAAATCCTTGCACAGTCGATGTTGTAAGAATGATCAATTGATCGACTGATTGATTGTATGGTGTTTAACGCTGTTTTCAATATTATTTCAGTTATATCGCAGCGACCAGTGCAACTATGCATGCTTTCCTTGAGTTTCTTTTACCACTATTCCGAACAATATTCTTTCCAAGCCACTGGCTCCTTTCCAACATAACCATCGTCGAAACAGTGGCCAGTGGTGAGAGAGGAATGAATCCTGTCGTAATGGCTATCATCAAATTTCGGAGACCACCCGGGTAGCTCAGTGGTTAGCGTATCGGACTCGTGACCTGGTGGTTGATTTTTGCCTCTCACCTCTGATGCATGTGAGAAAGTAGACATTGACTTGGAAAGAAAGTTGTGTAAGTACTGGTGTGAGAAAGCCAGAAAACACGTGCGTAGGTGCACTGACCGCCGTGATTTGACCTAAGCTGTTAAAACTCCAATTCAATCAATTAATCAATCTTTGGAAAGAAATTGGCTGAGCCGGGGATCGAACCAGCAACCTCTTGTTCTGAAGCCCTGCACGCTACCGACGGAGCTACTGGGACTCGGCGATGATGTAAAAAATCTGAGATTTGAAAAGTAAGGCATTTTCATACCTAGCCTACCGTTAGAAAGTGCGAAATGCAGACAGGAATTTGTCGAAGGTTTTAAGTTTGAATGTAAAAACATGCAACTTAAGCTCTTTTTCGTGGAAGTAGCCCTAACGGATAGGTTTCGAGAAAACCATGATCACCATTCGGGATTCCAATAAAAATAATTTTGCAACATAACAGTATTGAACCGTTTAGGTCCTTAAGAGTGTCTGAGTTACATTTCAATAATTTTGCTAAATGTTCGGAAATCAATCTTTCTCCCTCCAAAATAAAAATAATTAAAGTAAGGCAAATGAGATTCGAATCCTACCATAAACAACTACAACATCATACTAATGACTTGTCGTTCGCCATTTTCTTTGGCTTTTAGTTCATGAAATGCATCTTTCCACTCACTGTCGTACATTTTCGAGAGCGTCCATTGCTATTGCTGGAGGCCTTTTCGCTTACTCCGAAATAGTAATTGGTGGAAGGTGAATAAGAACTACATTTTCGGAACGAGCTAACACAAAAGATATGACGAGTATAAATGGAAATTACGATTACAATATTTTATCACATAAAACCTCCACCAGCAGTGTATTAAACCCATGACTTATTTTTGATAACACACTAGTGTGTTATCGTTTTTGGGGTCCCAGTTCTGGTTTATTTATAGCTATGGACGCGTGAAGGCGGTGACACCAATCCCACGAGCCTGAATATACATGTACTACTTCGCCATTTCGTGGATATAATAACGTCATTGTTGTTAAGATGTATACATGTGGAAAATGTTATGCTTTTCATAATTGATAAAAACAAGAAACAGCGCAAAAGATATTTAAGCCAACAAAGTTCTGAAAATATTTCGATTTACTACACCTGCTTCTATAAAGCGTTTTATTCTATGTTCGACGTAAATGTCACAGAGCTATCTTCTTGTGTAAGTACACATTTAAACCTAACTACATTTGTAAAGATGGTTGGTTTTGCTTAAATCGTAGGTGTTCCGTACGTTATGGGTAAGCAAAACACGTGTATTTTTAAGGAACGAAGATCGCCGGCATCCTCGAACGTTCGATCCAGTTTTTTTTTCACGAATGTGTACCAGCTCCAAATATACGATTAAAACAGGTATTTACTTATCAGAGTAAAGATGATCGATGTTTTTTTTACTATTTCACTCAGAAGTAATTGTTTTTGCCATGGTAACTTCCTAAAACATCCTTTCGTAGTGTTTGTTTACATGTTTTCGTACTCAAAGTACAAGGTCATTACTTTAGTGTTATGCGCATGTAGAGCATATTTTACAAAAAAGTTTCACACCACTATTGATTTTCAATATCAAGAAAGGGGAAATTAAGCAGTTTTTTTTTTTTATCAAATTTTATTGGCACTGATAGTTCTTTTCTCATATGTTATTTCATTATAGGCACATCAAAAGCAAGCTGTAAAGAGAAATAATAAGCGATATTCCAGAGAAGCTTTGCTACAGGGTTATAATGCTGTTAAAAATAATAATAATATCCCAACTGAAAGAGCTGCAAGACTTTATGGGGCACCAGCGCAAACTCTGAGAGACAGAATCTTGGGCAAAGTTCATATAAATTCATTCTGTGAAAAAACCTCACTCTTCTCTCACGATGAAGAGGCATCGTTAGTGAACAACCTCGAACAAATTTCTTAAATTGGATACAGTTTAAAGAGGCCATAGTTGAATATTTTAGAGACTGAAATACCAGTGAAACTCGGTCGAATCGAATATCTAAGTGATATGGTACTATGTTTTTTTTGAAAAGATAGGGGCTGTCGTTAAAAAATGATAAAACCCATGTCTTTATCATCCACAAGGGCATCTTCACTTACTCGAGAAATTATTGATTAATACTTCTTTGATTTAAATGTTGTGCTTGATCAGAATGGCCTAAAAACTAAACCTCACCTTATATATAATTTGGATGAGACTGGATTGCAGTTTGAACACAGGCCTTTGAAAGTTGTCACAGGTAAATCGTCTTGTAAAATACAAGCAATCACTTCACGCAATTCTACAACTACCACACTTATTGCATGTATTAATGCTGCTGGTACTGCTTACCGCCATTCTATGTTTTCAAAGATGGGATTTTCTTGCCTAAAAGTGAAGGATAAATCAGGTCATTCTGTTCCCAATAATGATCTTTCTTAATTCTCTGTGCCCAGTAGGGATATCGTACCCAACTGTGGGGATTCTGTACTCGGTAATGAGCATTCTTTATCCAACTATGGGAATCTTATACCTGTTTCTCAGGATTTACCAAAGTTCGGGATGTTTGTGTTTCATCTGACTTACCACTTTCGAAAGTCTATGAACCTTTTATTTCGGAGGGTTTTATTTTTTTATTGAATGACAAAGCCAATGGAAAGAGGATTAAAAGTTTAAGAGATACGGGTGCTTCTCAATCTTTCTTAGTAGCAGATACTCTGCCTTTTTCTGAAAAGTTCTCTTCTAGTGAGAGTGTTTTACTTCAAGGTATTGAATGTGGCCGAGTCAATGTACCCTCCATCATATTAGTCGTAAGTCAGATTTAGTTTCTGGTCCTCTAACTGTGGGTGTTCGATCTCCTTTTCCCATTAATTGAGTTCATTTGTTATTGGGAAATGATCTAGCAGGCGAAAAAGGTTATTGCAAATCCAATCGTTACAGAAAAGCCGAAGATGGACGAGTCACCGACCTATTTGAGGAATGATTTGTATTCTTCATGTGCGGTCACTAGTGCTATGGCCTTAAAAGCTATTTTGTCTAAAAGTCCTTGCAATAAGAGTTCTTCAAGTACGATCTGGCCGGCACATTCTTATCTCAGATTTTTTTCTGATGAGGATGATAGTTTTCACACTTCTTTGCCTCATTCTGAGATTAATAATCAGTCTTCTGATTTACCTGATACAGGATCTGTTGATGTTTTGTCGACACAAATTCCTCAGAAGGAATTCTATGCTGAAGATAGGGTTGTTCTCCCTGAAAAAGACTTTGATGGAATTGAAGGGAATTTCCCTAGATTGCCTGAGAAGGTTTTTTTCTAACAAAAGTGAGTTTTCTTCGTATCCTTCTAAGGAATCTTCGATACCTTTGGTCGTTACTGGTGGTAATAATTCCAGTGTAGTCCACGGTTTTCACAGTCCTTCAGATGTCCATTCTTCTAGTAGAGACCCTACTTCTTTTACCCTCACTGCGACTTACCTAAAATGGATATTTGGTCATTTATTTCACACGATTTAGATGTAGATTCTCACAAATCAAGTCAATTTAATTATTAATCAAGAAAAAGACCCCGAGATTTCCATTCTTTTCAGTAAGGTCTTGTCTGAAGATGAGATTTCTTTAGTTCCTATTGAATATTATTTCAAGAATAATGTTCTTATGCGTTTACAAGTGGAGAACCACTGACATCAAATTGTTTTACCCAAAATGTTAAAAAATGAGGTGCTTTCAATGGCGCATGAAAATCCTTTAGCTGGTCATTTTGAAATTAATAAGACTTGCTATAAGGTACTTAATCATTTCTATTGGCCATGCATGACAAAGGATGTATCTAAGTTTTGCAGGTCATGTCATAGCTGCCAAGTTTCAGGGAAGCCAAATCAGAAAATTCCTTGCGTGCCTCTTCATCCTTTTCCAGCTTTTGAAGAGCCCTTTAGTAGAGTTCCTATTGATTGTGTTAGTCCTTTACCAAAATCTAAATCTAGGAATGAATACTTGCTTACCATCATGTGTACTTCTACAATATTTCCTGAAGCTATACCTTTAAGGAATATTAAAGCCAAAACAAATATCAAAGCCCTCTTAAGATTTTTACTTTTGTTTGTCTTCTATCCAACCAGATCATGGTTCTAACTTTATGTGTAGTATTTTTCAACACGTTATGCATGAGTTAACCATTCATCAATACAAGTCTTCTGCTTATCATCCAAAGAGTCAAGGAGTTCTTGAGAGATTTTACCAAACACTTAAAAATATCATAAAGACAAACAGGCAGAGACTGGGATGAGGGAAGTCATCTTTCTTTTATTGCTTGCTGTTACAGAATCTGTTCAAGAATCTCTTTGGTTTAGTCCTTTTGAATTAGTTTTTGAACATTCTGTCAGAGGTCTTTTAAAACTCTACAAAGAGAAACATTTCTTTAAACCTTTTAAATTATGTGTCTGACTTTAGGCTCAAACTATCTAAAGCTTGTTAACTTGCCCAGGACAATCTTCTCTCTACTCAAACAAATATGGAAAAAAAATGATATGATAAACAGTGTAAATCCAGATATTTAAAACCGGGAGACCAAGTTTTAGTTCTTGTACCTGTCCCTGGTAAATCTTTGTACGCAAAGTACTTTGGACCCTATATTATACAGAAAAAAAAATTTGTGATGAAAACTATGTTGTTTGCACACCTGATAGACGTAAGAATACTCAATTACGTCATATTAATATGTTAAAATCTTATATTAACAGTAATAAATGATAATACTAATAAGACTGTTAATATTGTTTCACCTGTTCCACAAGTTAGGGATACTTCATGTGATACTCAGAATTGGCTGGACTTTGATAATAAGTCCTGGTTGTTCACGTCTTCAAAACTCGGACATTCTTCAGGACTTAGATTCTCTGGGACATTTAGAATATTTTCAAAAGCAACAACTCAAGGAACTTATTTGTAAATACAAACACTTGTTTCCTGATGTGCCTTCAAGAACTAACAAGATATTGGTTATGACAAACCAATAAAACAACATCCATATCGGACACATCCTTTCAAACAACAATATTTGAGGGAAGAAATACAATATTTATGACAAAAAAAAACAATATTTTAACCATCAAAAAGTGAGTGTTCCTCACCTTGTATTTTGGTTCCAAAAACTGATGGAAGCTTTCGTACGTGTACAGATTATCGGAAAGTCAACAATGTCACCTAAACGGACACTTTTCCAATTCAAATAATTGCCGTCTGTATTGACAAAATTGGACAGTCAAAATTTGACTTATAAAAGAGATTTTGGCAGATCTCTTTAACTGAAAAAGCCAAAGAAATTTCTGCTTTCGTTACTCCAGATGGTCTTTTCCAATACAAAGTAATGCCATTTGGTATGAAAAATTCGCCTGCTACATTTCACCGTCTTGTCACCATGGTTATTTCTGGACTTGATGGTGTTGGAGCTTACATCGATGATGTCATTATCTACAGTAACACATGGGAGTAACATCTTCGTAGTATTCGATTATTTTCGACAGACTTTTAGAACATCAGTTCACAGTAAATTTGAACAAAATTGAATTTTCTCATGGAACTTTAACTTTCTTAGGACATATAGTGGAATATGGTCAGGTGAAACCAATTTCTGCTTAAATTCAAGCAATCAATGATTTTCCTGTACCTTCGAGTAAAAAGCAACTTATGCGTTTTCTGGATATGGCTGGATATTACAGAAAACTCTGTAATATTTTTTCTACTATGTCAGCTCCATTAATTGATCTTTTAAAGAAAATTCATAAGTTCGTTTGGAGTGAAATTTGTCAAAATTCCTTTGAGAATATCAAAGCCATGCTTAGAAGTGCACCGGTGCTTTTTGCTCCGAATTTCCATAAACCATTTAACCTTGCTGTTGATGCTAGTTTTTGGTCAGTCCAAAATGTCGGTTGGTAAGACGTTTAAGGTTTTGTTATGATTGATTGATTGATTGATTGATTGATTGATCAGTGCAGCACGTGATTATCTGCGGATATCGCTTTCTGTTGGCGAGTTGTGGAAAGCTTGTCCGTCATTTTAGCGCATGTATTGCTTGCCGTCAGTCTTTCCGTGTGTCTGCATTAAAGATACCAGTGAGTAAACAAACGCTGTTAAAACTTTACAGTGTGTAGAATCTAGTTAGCTGTGTAAACGTAGATAAAAGAAATCGATATGAAGTGTATGGGATAAAGAAACGCAAGGGACTTGTCTTCGATTTAAACTGGAAATGTTGTAATGTCTAGGGATAACCTCCAGAGAATATAATGCATTTTTTATTCGTCGTAATCTGTGCAACCTTGCAACCGTCAGGGGCAACATTTGGCACGAAGATACAAGAATGATTATAGTTTCATAAAATAAAGATATATAAAGGTGGGTATTTAGATTTTTCACATCTCATCAAATTAAAATATATATATACTGAACCAAAAAAGAAACTTCCCCTGTGTTTAAGTGCAAATGCAATGTTGTTTAAAAAAATCAAAATGTCAGATGACCTACATATATTCGGGCGAACGATTATGTGCCCGATAAAACAAATTTTAACTCGATTGAAAGCATTTTCCAGAAGAAACCCGCTGAAAGCGATTTTCACGTGCATGCACGGACCAGTATAATTCGTGTATATTTTTTGAAACCTTTCAGTCTAATTTTATAGACTTTCATGTCAATAAGAAAAAGACGTTGAAAAAAATTAAATTCTTTTTTAGTTTTCTTTATTTTTGATATGCCTAGAATCCCGCAAAATTTACTCGAACGTGCCATTGGCATGCTTAATGCTGGTATGACGATGAATGCTGTTGCTATGAATATTGGATGTTCTACTCGTGCTATTCGACACCTTAGGCAACGTTTTCAAGCAACAGGGCGTACGGAAGATCGACCACGTAGTGGACGTCCTCGCGTCACGACGCGCGGCCAAGACCGCTATATTCGGAACACCCACCTGCGCAATCGCTTCCAAACTGCCACAGCCACTGCTGCTAACACCCCTGGTACACATAACAACCGTATATCTGCCCAAACTGTGCGCAATCGCTTGCGCGAGAGTGGGCTACGTGCACGTCGTCCATACGTTGGTTGTGTTTTGACGCGACGTCACCGCGTAACTCGTGTTAATTGGGCACGTACACACCAACGCTGGCTTAGACAACAATGGAATAGCGTTCTTTTCTCTGACGAGTCGAGGTTTTCCATTCATCAAGGTGATGGCAGGGTTCGAGTATACCGTAGGAGAAACGAAGCTTATGCAGACTGTTGCGTACTTGAACGAGATCGTTTTGGGGGTGAGGGTTCTGTCTTGGTCTGGGCGGGCATTGCACATGGCTTTCGCACTAATCTCGTCGTTATCGAAGGGAATTTGAATGCCCAACGCTACCGAGATGAAATTCTTGCGAGGCACGTTATCCCACTGTTTCAAAATAATGCCAATATCACTCTTTTTCAGCATCATAATGCCACAAGCCATACAGCTAGGGACAATGTGAATTTCCTCAGGGCGAATAACATTGCATTTATTAATGACTGGCCTGCCAAAAGCCCTGATCTGAATCCCATTGAACACCTTTGGGATAATTTGGACCAGCGTGTTAGACGTCGCCCTATTCCACCGTCAAACGTCATTCAGCTAAGACAAGCCTTAATTCAGGAATGGAACAACATTCCACAAGCCGAATTCAATACACTTATCCGTTCTATGCGCCAACGATGCCAGGCAGTCCTTCATGCTGAAGGTGGTCATACCCTGTATTAATTTGTGATTTTGGTCAGCGACCCCTTCCGCATTTTAACTACCATTTCACTACTTTTGGATAAACCCTCAGCAATAATTTTTTTCACATAAAGTCGCAATAAAATACTCTTTCAATGCATATAAATCTAGTTTAATCCTGATTTTCATATTTGTGTATATCTGCACTTAAACACAGGGGAAGTTTCTTTTTTGGTTCAGTATATATCACTGAAATTTATATCAAAAAACAATACAAACCATCGATAATTAGGAATCATAAAATTACAAAAAAAGATTTTTGATGGTGTTCCCTTAAAAGGCTACGTAGCCTCTTAAGGTATTTTTAGATTTCGCGCCAAAAATAAAAAAAGCATTGTGGGAATGTCAAGTGACTGGCACGTGGCTAATGACCCTTAAATTCCGTAACATAACAAACATATAATTTTTCCATAATGTCTTCTTCGGACGCTATGTTTGAAGCTTTGTCTGTGTATTTCCGGTATGTAAATAAGCGAGTTGCTCATGTAAAAACAGAACCTGTTTCCCGTCGGTGTCGACCTGGGCTGTAGTAAATCTCTAATTTCTCTTGTTGTTGGATGGTTTTCGACTACTGGGGTTTTATGAATGAAAATTAAAAGGCTTTGGGAGTATAAGGAAGATTCTTTTGTATTTTTGTAAATTTTTCGTCCCAAAATCTGAAGGGCCACCTTTAAACTTAGTTTAAAAAACTGGATGAAAACGAGCATGGGTGTATCTTTTACGCTTAATCTGCTTTTAACTCAGATGAAACTTTTAAGTTGATAGTAAAAAAGAAAACAAATATTGATATTTCAAAGTAATTTGGGGGGAAATATTTTCTTATCGGACAGTGTAGATTTAAGATCAGACTGCAAGTTCTGTGCAGTCTGATCTTGATCTACACTGTCCGCAAAAGGTCTTAGAGTGGCCCTTAGCAGCCAAAGGGTCAAGAAAAAGGTAAATGAGGGTTGACTTTTCTACATCTACCATATTTAGACCAGGATATTTGAATGGCATGATGCTATTCTTTTCCTACAGCCCGTCTGTCCGTCTGTCCGTCCCTCAGTATGTCTATTCATCTTTAAACATAGTTACGTGAAAAATGAGGCACATGCAATAAAAGCTAAACTTTCTAAATCTAGATCAACAATCACATGACAGGTGTATTTTTATAAAAAACAATGATGCAATGCTTTATATCCTTGTTTTTTGTCTCATCACACCATGTCTCCACTAATCGTACGATGTTTGTCTAATTATTTTTGGAGAAAAATGGCTTGCACAGAACTTTATCAGCACTGACCTATATTTAAATTGTGCTTACCGTATCATGTTTCGTCTACCTTTAGCGCGTGAGTGATGCCTTGTGAACAGGGGCTTTAACCCGTTATCTTAAAGATTGATTAATTGATAGTATTGTGTTTAACGCCATTTTTAACATTATTTCAGGCGACCAGAGAAACTATTCATGCTTTCCTAGACTTTCCTTTACCAGTACTCCGCACAATATTCTTTCTACGCCACTGGCTGCTTTCCAACATAACCATCGTCGAAGCAAAGGTCAGCGGTGGGAGAGGAATGAACTCTGTCGCAATGACTATTATCAATACTCGGAGGAGATTCGGCGAGCCAGGGATCGAAACCACGACCTCCTGTTCTCAACTTCCTGCACGCTACCGACTGAGCTACCGGGGTTCGGCGTTACCCTAAAGAAAAAGACTTTTTAAAACATTGTGGAGAAAGGAGAAAATGCTGGTAACCAGCATTTTCTACTTTCTTCACAACGTTTTTTTTTTTTTTTAAGTTTACAGGAAGAAATTTCACCTCTTTGAGTTGAACTTTTTTTGTCCTTTGCAAATGTTTTTAATTTGGACAAGTTTAAAATTATATGATACATGCTCTGTGAAAAGGGGGCTTAATGCATCTGCGACAAGTATCGACCCAGGTCTGCCTGCGCAGTGCGCGCAGGCAGACCTGGGCCGAAACTTTTCGCTATTGGTCAATTTTCTGTATGTCCAAGGACCGATCTACCTTATGACTAAGTCGGTTATTAGAGACAGCGGCTATTATGGATCAGTAATCATGTGATGGCTTGCTTGCTATAATGCACCACGAAGATGCATTAAGCCCCCTTTTGCCAGAGCATGCCTCGTATGCTTTGGTTAAGAGTCGATGCATCTTCACGATGCATTATTCCAAGCAATCCATCACGTAATATGGACCCTTTCCGTTTAAAAACCGAGTCGATCATGAGGTAGATTGGTCCTTTGATATGCTTTAAAGTTTCACGCGGACTGAGCAGGCTGACACTGATCGGGGCTACTTTTTTTGCAGTTGTCTCTGCTACAAACTGGGTTAATTTCTTTCGTTTTTATTCCTTTTTAAATCTTTACCAGACGGCAAAATATCCAAATCGAACACTTATGCAGATGATAAAATAAACGTGTCCGTTTAATAAAAGGATCTGTTTGTCAACGGGTAGAAAATATTGTTGGAAAATAGAAAAAAACCTGTGACCAATAATTAAATAACAAGAAAATACTGGATACAGTAATTAGAATTTCAAATATCACCTTCTATATACAGTCTTACCGTGGACAACTCGGGCCAAATTCGCTGATCGATTATAAGGGAAGCAACTCCTACATACTTGAATCAAATTCAGAACCCAACGATTGCATTAATTAAAAGGGTTGCTTCCCTTGATATATCACACATTCTGACTGTTTATGGTGACCAGCGTTTTCTTTTTTCCTTTTCCAACAATAAATTATTATGTTGCCTGAAGCCTTCTTCCACTCCATTGTTGTTAAAACTTGGAATTATTTGACAAGAGATTAAATGATCAGCTATTGAAATTAGCGATGAAGCGATCCATTGATAGAAGAATGCTTTTCTCACTCGCTTTGCTTACCGCGCTTTAATTTCAAAAGGTATGATAATGCTGTTTTAACCCTTGGGCTGCTTAGCGCGACTCGCTGACTTTTAGCGTACAGTGTAGATCAAGATCAGACTGCACAGAACGTGCAGTCTGATCTTTGATCTACACAGTACGATAAGGAAATATCGTCTTTCAAAAACGACGTTTGAAATAGCAAATTTTGGGTTTTCATTATCAACTCAAAAAACTGATTTCATTTGTCTTGTCATTGTATTGTTAGGTCATAGATCAATACACGAAGTGAAATTTAACTTTTATTTGTTAGAGTGTTAGTTTTGTATTTAAGCCATTTTCAACATTGTTTCGCCACGTCTAGTGAAAATAAATGACTTGTACCCTTGCTTTTCTGGGTTTTCTTTCGACAATGTTTAACACATTCTCTCCAGGCCATTGGCTGCTTTCCCAAGCAGATATCCCTCCAAACTATGTTCAGTGGTGACAAAAATGAATCTTGTCACAATGACTAGATCGTCAACCCTCAAGAAGGATATGCCGAGCTGGGAATCGAACCATCGACTCAATAGTTTACAGCCTTGTACGTTACCGATTGATTGATTGATTGATTGATTGATTTTATGTTGTTTAAAACCGTATTCATCATTATTTCAGTTATATTGTGGCGGCCAGTGCACCTACCCATGCTTTCCTGGAGTCTCTTTTAGCAGTACTCCGCACAATCTTCTTTCCAAGCTCCTGGCTGCTTTCTCACATAACTATGGTCGATACAATAGTCAGTGGTGGAAGAGGAATGAATCCTGTCGCAATGACTATCATCAGTCCTCGGAAAGAAATTGGCCGAGTCAGGGATCGATCCCACAACCCCATGTTCTCAAGTTCTGCACGCTACTCACTGAGCTACGGGGGCTCGGCGCCGTTCCCGACTGAGTTACTGGGCTAGGCTTACTGGTTTGAGCGGCGTTGGACTCTACTTTCAAATGACCCTTGTCTCGGCAAAAGGGGGTTTAATGCATATCCATGATGCATTTTACCAAGAAAGTCATCGCACTACAATGGATCTATAAAATCCATTAGGTCTAACGACCAACTCAATTACGACGTAGAATGGTCTTTGGACATGCAGAATATTGACCAAAAGGACTGCGGAGGCTGATCTGAGTTGATATATTTACATGTGCATTTAAGTCTATTTTCATAAAGCATCTGGTTCAAATATAACAAGGGTTTTATCACGACAACACGTTTTCTTATGGTGTCCATGGGTCATGTCGGTTGAGATTAAGTTCAGTGCATTATACCGACAACTCTTTTATCGTACTCGTTAACACTTATCCTGCGATATGAAAATTGTTGACAATTACATAAAAATATATTGCTAAAAATACGGGTAATGGGCGGGGCTCATAAATATCAACCAAACTACCCTGGTAAAGCAACGGAGGGTGTAGAGCAAGATCAGACTGCACGTATGTGCAGGCTGATCTTGCTCTACACTCTCCGCAAAAGTTATCAGTGATCGCAAACGGCAGGATAAGGGTAAATATACATTAAAGATGGGCAAAAATTAACTGTCTGTCTGTCTGTCTGTCTGTCTATGCGCATGTAGGTCTGTACGCATGTAGTCTGTTCTTACGAACAAAGTCCGTAACAGAGAAACAAATGAACAAATGCACGGCAGAAATACAGGGACCGGGCAGGATTCGACGCCCGGACGAAAGGCCATAAAGGCCAGTACCATAACTACTGAGCTAAAGAGAATTCTCCCTAATGCAGTTGTATTTAAATCGGCCATGCATGAAGGAGTGGTCTCCCGTAACACGCCCCCTCTTAAAGTCATCATTTATTGATGACTCAAAGCCTTGTTAGGCAGAAAGTCCGTTTTTGGACAACAAATGAGATTAATGGCTCAATGGCCAATCCCGGACGAGCCCCCATCTTACGAACAAAGTCAGTAACAAAGAAACAAATGAACAAATGCTCGGCAGAAATACAGGGACCGGGCAGGATTCGAGCCTGCAACGCCCGGACGAAAGGCCAATACCATAACCACTGAGCTAAAGAGAATTTGCCCTAACGCAGTTGTTAGATATTGTATTTAAATCGGGATGAAGCCATGCATGAAGGAGTGGTCTCCCGTAACACTGTACGTCCATTCGTTCGTCCGTCCAACCGACTGTATATATGTATGCAGTCCTTGCCATCTCATTCCATCCCGCATGATCGTCCTATATGTTTGTATGTCTGTCTGTATTAATCAGAGACTGCGAAAGTTGATTCTTTCTTCAATTAAAAAAACACGTGACAAGTTCATTTTCATAGCTTTACCAGATGACAAAGTTTTACAATGTCCCAAGTTGAAAACAGGTGCAGACAACATATTCCATGAGGCACAAATAATGGAATTTGTATAAGAAAGAGTAGAAAACATTGTGGGAAAAGGAGAAAGTGTTGGTAACCAGCATTTTCTCCTTTTCCCACGCTGTTTTCGAAACCCGTCTGTCTCACATCGTTATAATTCAGGATTGTTTGACAAAGTGTTAACCAAATGACGTAACGACTAATTCGGATTTAGTTTGTTATTTTTTTCATCACACCACACCGACATTCATCGTATGATGCGTGCATATTTATCTAAAGAAGACAAATTTCCGTTTTTTATAGATCTTTATCTACGTTTATCCTTTTTCCACACAATCCGTAGTTTTTGCAAAACCTTGAGTTCTGAAAACATTGTGGGAAAAGGAGAAAATGCTGGTAACCAGCATTTTCTCCTTTTCCCACAGGGTTTTCAACCATTCCAACAGATTCATCTTTTAAACCGTTCTATAATTGTCCTTTACAAAAATGAATGCTTTGAGTTTTGTCTAGTCGAATTGACCCACTGGCACAGTTTAATCCTGAATCCCGACTTTTAACTGCCCTGAGAAAGAAGCCTTTTGAAAACCTTGTGGGAAAAGGAGAAAATGCTGGTGACCAGCATTTTCTCCTTTTTCCACAATGTTTTCTCTCCCTCCCGAAACAATTTTCAATTTTTCAGTAACGTTTATTTTGCTGTCTGCGAACTCTTTCAATTTGGACTGGCCTAAAATTCGGTCGTTTGGTAAAGAGTTAAACTAAACTATGTCCTGGTTCCATTTTGCTGCGGTTAATCTCTTTTGCTGCCAAACCATTCACCAAGGGACGAAATTTTAAACTTTTCCAAAATTGATTGATTGATTTTGAGTTTTACGCAGTTTTTAACAGTTTAGGTCATATCACGGCTGCCAGTGCACCTACGCATGTGTTACCTGGCCGAAGGCGAGGTGGCGACATGATTCACCACAGCCGTGAACAAATTTTCAAGTCCCCTGCCACCTGACCGTACAACTATTATTATACTGCGATGTTTAACAATTCCAACGTTTGTTAAGCGAACTTTACCTGTTTTTTTGGTTTAAAAAATTGAGTACACTGACGAAGTAAAATTTCCCTTCTGAGTGCCCCATTTCAATGAAAACTGACGTCACTGGGAATTGATGTCACAGAAACATTGGTAATATATGCCAAAACGAGCAGCTTAGCGCATAATCTTGATGTTAATCTTGATCGACGCTGCCAATTTGAATGTTGTGTTGATAGTGTAGTCATGTATACGGGGCTCCCGAAAGGGAAACTGTTTTTACGTTGGTTTTGGCATTGTACATGATACATATGTTCGGAGCATATTATCCAATCAGATCACGAGAAATTTCTTTGCAGTATAATGATAGTTGACAGTTCGTCGAAAGACGTTCAAGGTCGAAATAGAATTACGTAAAATACCTTTTTGGTCGGAAAAAGAAGTGTTGGTCGAATAGGAAATTTCGTCGAATTGGATAAAACTGTATCATCACGGCATTTGGTCTGTTATTTCTAATCTCACTTCAAAAGAAGAACGATCTTAGACCACATTTTTTTTCCTCTTCTCAAAATGTTTTCTCCCTCATTGAATCTAGCTTTCATTTTTCTGTATCATTACAGCAGCTCTAATCGATTTCTAAACTTACTTCAAACAACTAGAAAATAGAATCTAGTTTCAACGTAATGAGGAAGAAAACATTATGAGAATAGGAAAGAAAACAATAATATTGCCAAACAGAGATAAGATATTTCTTGTCTAATACAGAGTTCATAGAGTATAGATAGCTAAACAACCCGCCTGTTCTAGAAGAGGACCATCCCTGTGCCCTAAATATTTAAATTCATTATTACTAATCAAACGTCCTTATCCTGTTTCGTAATAGAAATGAAATTTTCAAGCCGAGAGTAGAAATCTAAATTTTCCTCTTTCGTTTTTTTTTTTTTTCTTGAAGAAATATTTATTCTTATCGAACAGTGTAGATTCAAGATCAGACTGCACCTTCTGTGCAGTCTGATCTTGAATCTACACTATCCGCTAAAAGATCAGTGTCACGGTCGCACTTAGCAGCCTAAGGGTTAACAGCTTTTTTTTTCTTTTTTTGTTTTCTAAACTTTAAAAAGATAAGATTTAGCGATTTAGCCGTCTACTATGGTGGCATATTTCTGCCGCGAGATACGAGATAGCTATTGCGATGTTGTAAGCAAAGTATCGTGATAAAACAAAAATTTTCAAGATAAAAATAGCGCGATAATTCTAACTGTTATCATTTTTTTTTTTTGTTTTCCTGCCCACAACTGACATTCATGGTACCCTATAATTGTATACGGTTTCGGAACATCTTCGTCTACAACATTATGATTTCTCCTTTTCCCTGAATGGTTTAAAAGTGTTTGTAGGAGGCAATTCGGGTCTTCTTTGTGATTTTACAGACTTCTGTTCATTTCGAGTCGTGTCGAAATTTACCAATTAAGCTACAATAATTAATTATTCGAATTTTTACTTACAGCATTCTTGTGAAGTCAAAAACTACCGAGTTTATCCAAATGATAAGTTTTCTATTTATAGATTTTGAGAAACAGGTAGAACTATCACATTAATTTTATCTCGATGTCAGCTTCGTGCACGATTGAGAACTTTTGCGTCAAAATCTTAAGTTTATCATGATATTTTTTTCATGAAACTTTTCTCAATCTCGATAAAATTTCCAGGAAACTTTTAGTTATCGTGACAGTTTCGTAAAATTATCATGATAGCTATCTCGTATCTCGTGGCAGAAATATGCCACCATAGTCTACAAATGCAGTCAGTGTAGACGAGTATAAATCTAGTGACATTTATTATTTCAAAATAGTAAGATTAATATTGTTTTCCTATGCAAATAAGTGCTTCTAGCTGTATCATATTTGGCCAGGTATATATGACGCTCAGATATCGGAAAGTCCGCCATGTTTTTGTTGTTTGGTAAAGAGGTAACGGTATAAATAGCGATAGAACCGTCTGTCCTGAAATAAGGCCACCCTTTGTGCCCCAAAACAGTTATTTTTTCTTTTCGTCATTAATACGAACCAAATCTCCTTTTTTCTTCACACTATCTTTTAGATATCGTGTATCTAAAAGATGTAAATGGGTAGGAACATGTATAATTCTGTAATCAGATTGCACCACTGTGCCTGTGCTGTAATTAAAATGGCGCTCGGTGCGTAAAAGTTTTGTTATTTTGTTTCAAAATTCTTATCCTTTCTGCGCCATTGGCGAAAACAGGGTTTCTTTTTTTACGGATAGTAGATCTATAGATCAAGATCAGACAGTATATGTATACAGAACACACAGTCAAATCTTAGATCTATATCATCCGCTTGTAAAACCTATAAAATATAAAAGAAATGAGGGCCCTGGCAAAAGGGGGCGTAATGTATCTCCGTAGTCTATCATACAAAGCAAACCATTAGATAATTATGGATCCGTAACAGCCACTTTTTTTGACAACCAACTTAATCATAAGGCAGACTGGTCCTTGGACATACAGAAAATTGACCGTTAGCGAAAAGTTTCGACCCAGGACAGCCTGCGCGGTCCGCGCAGGCTGTCCTGGGTCGAAACTTTTCGCAGATGCATGAAGCCCGCTTTACAGAGAGTATTGCTCAAATATTTTTGAGTTTCAGTGAACCGCATTTTTAGCTATCGATTGATATTAGGTCATGAAAAAACCGTAAACCAAAACGGAAGAAAGGTAAGGTTCGTCTGTACTGTTGGAGGGAACTGTTTGTTTTGAAATCATAGCAAACATTGTCGTTATGCATTTTAAAGAAAGGAAAAGATCGAGAATTTCGGAGAGGTTTTGGAACATTCTCGATCTTTCCTTTCTTTAAAATGCATAACGACAATGTTTCAGCTAGGTTACTTAAAGAACAATCATTCATCAATAGATTTATGCCTAAATTGAACATTAAGCCATAACGTCATCAATTATTGCGTTATGTGTGTAGCAACGCGACGTTGCTACGTGATTTATTGTTGCCCTGATGAGCTTTCAAAGCGAAACCGGTTGGCAATAAACGTTATTCATATATACTCCCATATGATGTTATTTTTGTTTATTATGTAATATCCTTGAACCGGCACCATTTGATTTTTTCATATATATATATATATATATATATAGAGAGAGAGAGAGAGAGAGAGAGAGAGAGAGAGAGAGAGAGAGAGGAATACCGGAACAATAAAATATATAATAAAAGAGAAATGACACTACAAATAGTATTTTCAACGTGCCAACCGGTTTCGCTTTCGCTCATCAGGGCAACGTTTTAATGAATCATCGTAACTATCGTCATTTTGACGTCATAGAACAACGGTTAAATACAGTTTAATTTTGGACGAAAAATGTTTATGAAATATTTTTCCTTTGTTACTCTAGCTGAAACGTCGGGTGATTTGCATTTAAAAAATGGAAAAATTGAAAATTTTGGATCTGTTTTACAACAACTATCTAAATGATAACTCAATGGTATTTGTCTTGTTGAAGGGTCCCTAATCTATTGATTATGTATTGTAATTCTATTCCTAAGTTCATCTCCTGTTTGACCAATATAAAAACTCTTGGCAGCCAACTGTTTGTATCTTTTAGTATGCAATGGCTGCCAAGAGTTTTATATTCACAAATTCCATATTTAGAGCTACATTTTATTTTACATCTGCAAACGCTATTGATCAATATAGATTTATACATTATTTTGTTGTCTAATTCCGAGTTAAATCTTCACTCTGGTAGGAAGTATAAACAGGCTGTCACCGGTTAGGTATTTGTTTTTATTTCTATTTATAGCACTGAAAATTAATTTCCGTCATTTTGAAGGTCGTAGACACAGGTTTAGATTTCAGGTGGGGTGTAGCATAGCTGTCTGGCTTTTTTGAATAGTATTTTGTTGTGTCTGCGTACTTACGAAAATATACAGTTCATGTACTTGTCCATGTGTCAGGTTGTTTTTTTGTCTTTACATAAGTGTGTGTGTGTGTCTCTCTCTCTCTCCTTTACCATCCTTTTTTTAACTTTTTGTCGTAATCGACATTCAAGACAGTAACCATTATTATCTCCTAATCCCACAATGTTTTCTATCCTTCCCAAAACAATTTTCAATTTTTCAGCAACGTTTAGTTTTCTGCCTGGGAATGCTTTCAATTTGAACTTGCCTAATATTCGGTCGTTTGGTAAAGAGTGTGTGTGTGTGTGTGTGTGTGTGTGTGTGTGTATATATATATATGTGTGTGTGTGTGTGTGTGTGTGTGTGTGTGTGTGTGTGTGTGTGTGTGTGTGTATATATATATATATATATATATATATATATATATATATATATATATATATATATATATGAAAAAGTCAAATGGTGCCGGTTCAAGGATATTACATAATAAACAAAAATAACATCACATGGGAGTATATATGAATAACGTTTATTGCCAACCGGTTTCGCTTTGAAAGCTCATCAGGGCAACAATAAAACGCGACGTTGCTACGTGATTTGTTTACCGGCACCATTTGACTTTTTCATATATATATATATATATAGAGAGAGAGAGAGAGAGAGAGAGAGAGAGAGAGAGAGAGAGAGAGAGAGAAATGACACTACAAATAATATTTTCAACGTGCCAACCGGTTTCGCTTACGCTCATCAGGGCAACGCTTTAATGAAACATCGTAACTAACGTCATTTTGACGTCATAGAACAACGGTTAAATACAGTTTAATTTTGGACGAAAAATGTTTATGAAATATTTTTCCTTTGTTACTCTAGCTGAAACGTCGGGTGATTTGCATTTAAAAAATGGAAAAATTGAAAATTTTGGATCTGTTTTACAACAGCTATCTAAATGATAACTCAATGGTATTTGTCTTGTTGAAGGGTCCCTAATCTGTTGATTATGTATTGTAATTCTATTCCTAAGTTTATCTCCTGTTTGACCAATATAAAACTCTTGGCAGCCATTGCATACTAAAAGATACAAACAGTTGGAAACTTTACAGTCCATATCTTCTTTGACAGTAAATGTTTTATCCTTGATTTTGAATTCATTTTCTTCAATAATATGTTTACAGAGTCCACAGCGGGACTCATTACATTTTTTCACAGAAGATTTTGAAGTTGTGTCTTTGAATTCTGATTTAATCAAAATACGTTTTAGATTTAGAAGTTGTATCTTACATTTAATTAATTTGGTGTTTCTTAGTATTTGTGACATTGTTTGATCATTCTCCAAAATTTCAAAATTATTCTTAATAATTCCAAATAACTCTCTGTTTTTAGGATTAAATGTCGAAATATATGTCATGATATTGTCATCATTTTTAACCTTTACCTGTAAAAGAGTACGTCTTGGAATATTAAGAGCTTTACTTATTCCTGCTAAGATTACTGCTTTAGGGTATTTTCTTTCAATTAACATGTTTTCAAGTTCACGTAATCTTAACTGTAGAATTTTTCTGTCAGATACTATTGTGCAGATCCTTCGAGCTAGGGAGAACGGAATATTGGTCTTGTTATGTTTTGGGTGGCATGACCTAAAATTCAAATATTGCTTAGAATCTGTAATTTTGAAATAAATATCAGTGACAATTGTACAACCATTTTTTATCACTAACACGTCAAGAAAAGGCATTTTGTATAAGTTCATATCCATCTTAAATTTTATATCTTTATGTAATGAGTTAAGTATGTCATTAAAAACTGATAAATCATTAATTGAGTATGTCCAGAAAATAAAACAATCATCAAGATATCTTTTCCATTGTTTGTATATATAATCTGAGAAGTTTTCGTCTTTGAGTTGTCTTATTTTTTCATATAGTATCTCCTCTAAAAATCCTAAAACTAATGTTGCATATGTTGGGGCAACTTTGGTTCCCATGGCTGTTCCTTTACATTGATTGAAAAATACGGAATTAAAGGAGAAATTGTTATTTTCCAGTACTATTTTCAAACCTTCCAATATAAAAGTTTGGTCAAATCTGTTATGAATAAGATTTGGATATCTATTCATCCAGTAATATGTGTGTGTGTGTGTGTGTGTGTGCGTGTGCGTGTGCGTGTGTGTGTGTGTGTGTGCGTGTGTGTGCGTGTGTGTGTTCGGAGCATATTATCCAATCAGATCACAGTATAATAATGTAGTATAACAATAGTTGATAATTCGTCGACAGACGTTCAAGGTCAAAATAGAATTACGTGAAAATCTTTTTTGGGTCGGAAAAAATGTTGGTCGAAAAGGACATTTCGTCGAATTAATTAAAACTGTATCACCACGGCATTTGGTCTGTTATTTCTAATCTGACTTCAAAGAACAACGATCTTAGACCACAGTGTTTTTTTTTTCCTCTTCTCAAAATGTTTTCTTCCTCATTGAATCTAGATTTCATTTTTCTGTATCACTACAGCAGCTCTCATCGATTTCTAATCTCACTTCAAACAACTAGAAAATAGAATCTAGTTTCAACGTAAAGACGAAGAAAACATTATGAGAATAGGAAAGAAAAAAACTAGAGCTGTCACTGAATGTGACTTATACACCCGGTAGCGCTTTGACAGAAAAAAGTGTCAAGTTCAAGGGGAGATAATTTCTCAACCAGGAAGCGTTGACACTTGAAAATTGCGTCTTGCAAATCTTCAATATATGATCAATATATGTGCAAAGTTTCAATACAATTGAAGGAAAACTGTGGGAGGAGTTTGCGACACAAAATTACTAGTATTTTGTACATAGACGGACACACGGACGGACGGACGCACGGACGGACGGACACACGGACGGACACATGGACAGACACACGGACAGACAGGCTGATTCCAGTATACCCCCGAAAACATTCGTTTTGCGGGGGTAAAATAACAGATATAAGATCTTTATTGTCTAATACAGAGTTCGTAGAGTATAGATAGCTAACAACCCGCCTGTTCTAGAAGAGGACCATCCCTGTGCCCCAAATATTTAAATTCATTATTACTAATCAAACGTCCTTATCCTGTTTCGTAATAGAAATGAAATTTTCAAGCCGAGAGTAGAAATCTAAATTTTCCTCTTTCGTTTTTTTTTTTCTTGAAGAAATATTTATTCTTATCGAACAGTGTAGATTCAAGATCAGACTGCACCTTCTGTGCAGTCTGATCTTGAATCTATACTGTCCGCTAAAAGATCAGTGTCACGGTCGCACTTAGCAGCCTAAGGGTTAACAGCTTTTTTTTTCTTTTTTTGTTTTCTAAACTTTGAAAAAAATAAGATTTAGCGATTTAGCTGTCTACTATGGTGGCATATTTCCGCCTCGAAATACGAGATAGCTATTGCGATATTGTAAGCAAAGTATCGTGATAAAACAAAAATTTTCAAGATAAAAATAGCGCGATAATTCTAACTGTTATCATGTTTTTTTGTGTTTTCCTGCCCACAACTGACATTCATGGTACCCTATAATTGGATACGGTTTCGGAACATCTTCGTCTACAACATTATGATTTCTCCTTTTCCCTGAATGGTTTAAAAGTGTTTGTAGGAGGCATTTCGGGTCTTCTTTGTGATTTTACAGACTTCTGTTCATTTCGAGTCGTGTCGAAATTTACCAATTAAGCTACAATTATGAATTATTCGAATTTTTACTTACTGCAATTTTGTGAAGTCAAAAACTACCGAGTTTATCCAAATGATAAGTTTTCTATTTATAGATTTTGAGAAACAGGTAGAACTATCACATTAATTTTATCTCGATGTCAGCTTCGTGCACAATTGAGAACTTTTGCGTCAAAATCTTAAGTTTATCATGATATTTTTTTCATGAAACTTTTCTCAATCTCGATAAAATTTCCAGGAAACTTTTAGTTATCGTGATAGTTTTGTAAAATTATCATGATAGCTATCTCGTATCTCGTGGCAGAAATATGCCACCATAGTCTACAAATGCAGTCAATGTAGACGAGTATAAATCTAGTGATATTTATTATTTCAAAATAGTAAGATTAATATTGTTTTCCTATGCAAATAAGTGCTTCTAGCTGTATCATATTTGGCCAGGTATATATGACGCTCAGATATCGGAAAGTCCGCCATGTTTTTGTTGTTTGGTAAAGAGGTAACGGTATAAATAGCGATAGAACCGTCTGTCCTGAAATAAGGCCACCCTTTGTGCCCCAAAACAGTTATTTTTTCTTTTCGTCATTAATACGAACCAAATCTCCTTTTTTCTTCACACTATCTTTTAGATATCGTCTATCTAAAAGATGTAAATGGGTAGGAACATGTATAATTCTGTAATCAGATTGCACCACTGTGCCTGTGCTGTAATTAAAATGGCGCTCGGTGCGTAAAAGTTTTGTTATTTTGTTTCAAAATTCTTATCCTTTCTGCGCCATTGGCGAAAACAGGGTTTCTTTTTTTACGGATAGTAGATCTATAGATCAAGATCAGACAGTATATGTATACAGAACACACAGTCAAATCTTAGATCTATATCATCCGCTTGTAAAACCTATTAAATATAAAAGAAATGAGGGACCTGGCAAAAGGGGGCGTAATGTATCTCCGTAGTCTATCATACAAAGCAAATCATTAGATAATTATGGATCCGTAACAGCCACTTTTTTTGACAACCAACTTAATCATAAGGCAGACTGGTCCTTGGACATACAGAAAATTGACCGTTAGCGAAAAGTTTCGACCCAGGACAGCCTGCGCGGTCCGCGCAGGCTGTCCTGGGTGGAAACTTTTCGCAGATGCATGAAGCCCGCTTTACAGAGAGGATTGCTCAAATATTTATACGTTTCAGTGAAATGTATTTACAGCTGTCGAAAGATATTAAGCCATTGATTTAGTACACCAAAGCGGAAGGAAGGTTTAGTTCGTCTGTACTATTGGACTGAACTGTTTGTTTTGAAATCATAGCAAACAAAAGGTCTAGTTCCTGACTATGTACGGTTACATGACTCATCTGCCTTTTCTGTGTTTAAAGGGGGCCTTTATAGTTTTTTTTTTTTCCAAACTTTGTCGTAAAACGAAGATTATTTATCTTGCTCTTCTTTTCTTTGTAATTGTAAAGTATGTAAAATTACTTTCATTCAAAAGGTACAATTTTGGGCCTTTAACCTCTACGGCCCCTAAATTATCGATAAACATAGACGTTTTCGTAAAGGCTGTTCGGCCAATCTCGGCAGCTTCCTTCTTTTAATATGAAAGTTAGTGGCCGTAGACCTTAAACAAACGGACGGTCGTTTTTTAATGCAACTGGTTTCACCGTCTATTTATTACGTGAGAAATGCGATTAATTAAAATTTAAAATATGAATCCTCGTAATTGACGGTTGCTATTGATCACGTGACAATCCCACAATTCGGGTTCCAAAACTGTGGTGAGAAATCTTACAGTAGCTTAAGATACTAGGTAGCCCCTACTGGAAATACCATTGGAAAATATTTTCCTTAAATGTGTTGTCTTCTTCGCTAATGATTTGCCAGCTCTCACCTTACTTAAGGTCTACGACCCCTAACCCATCGGTAAACATCCACATTTACGTAAAGGCTATTTGGCCAATCTCGACAGCTTCCGTCTTTTAATATGAGAGTTAGGGGCCATAGACTTACTAACTAATGGGTAAATATCGTGTAATATCGACGTTTTCGTAAAGGCTATTCAGCCAATCTCGGCAGCTTCTGTCTATATGAGAGTTAGGTGCCGTAGACCTTAATTCAGTGCCAGATCAGCTGTTTAGTATGAAGGGATAATGAAAAGCTGAATAGTTCCATATAACTAAGTTTGAAACGGTATTTTGGTGTTTCTTGGCCAGTACACCACTGGCTGCTTTCCTTTATAAACAAAAAAGAAAACATGGAAAATCTGTGTATGAGATGTTCATCTTGTTGAGGTCATATCTGCTTTCACAAAAAAAAAACCACATGACTAGTTTCCGATTGCAAAACAGCAATCACGTGATTTAACCTTGAACCAAACTATCCCGACTTTAAAACAACCCTGAGGAAAAATACTTTTGAAAACATTGTGGGAAAAGGAGAAAATGCTGGCATCCAGCATTTTCTTCTTTTCCCACAATGTTTTTTTTTTTCCTCTTTCATAACCAAATCTCTAAATTTCAGCCACATTTTATGTAACGGCAGCATTTTTTTTTTCAATTTTGGCCACTTAATTTTTTTGTCGTTTGGAAATGGGTTTAACGTATACTCTTCTACTTTATATCCTTCATTGTAAAATTCAGTTTTTTACGCTTGCCAAAAAATAAAAATAAAAATAGTTTTGGCAGTGTTCCACCTTGCTTTGGTAAAAAATTCAACTCACAGCAACGGGGGGGTGGGGGGGGGGGGGGTTGCGGAACCTTGGCCTCTTTAATTGAGATATAATGTAGTGTTCTAGTTTTAAAGCACGTTAAAGAAATATTGATCATGAACGTAAATCAAGGTTAAATGCATGAATACAGGTAAAATACTGCGGTAAAAGGACACATTACTGATTACTATAAATTAAACCTTTATAAAAAATCTGCGTTTTGACGACCCTGAGGAAAACAGTTTTGAAAAACATACAGGATAGATGAGTTAGCTATCTAACTTTCTCTTTTTCTCATTTTTTTTTTTTTTTTTTCAAAGATAAGAAACCTTATGGTTCGAACAAGATTTAACTTGTCCCCGCAAATATTTCAACCCTTTACCACACAATCCTGAATTTTAACGATCTAAAGGAAAAGGTTTCGAAAACATTGTGGGAAAGGGAAAATGCTTTCCCTACAATGTTTTCTTCCCTTCCATGAGCTAACTTTAGTCCTTGGGTCATATTCAATTTGTTGCCTTTAAAATTCGTTTAATTTGGACAAAGTCTAAGGGTTTTTTTTTTGATGAGTTTTAAAATGTTTTGAAGAATCCAGCCAGCCACTGGTCAGAATGTTTTCAAATATTTGCTAGTCGAAACATGTTGTAATGACATTTATCTAAAGTGACAATGAAGTCCAAAAGTAAACAAAGCGGTTGTTTAAATGCAATTAAATCTATATCAAACCATTTAAAGCCTAAGTATGGAAATTATTGTGGAGATATCAATCTGTCATTGTACGGTTCGTCGGTTCGTCCAGGTGTTAGTTGCTGACAGAGAAATTGGTTTCATAACTAGGTTAAAACCTGCCAGGTAGCTGTGTCTTTTGTTTGGGTTTTTGCCTGATTTTATTCATTCTTTTTTCTGCCAGCGACTAACCACACGATAACAGACATCTCCGCAATATTTTTCAGGCTTTTTAATGGTATGATTTAAATTTTAAAGTATTATGACAGCTTTGATATTTTGGCCTTTATTGGGCCTATCAGATAAATTCGATTATAGGAAAAGAATGACTGGACTTATCTGCCTCTAAGGGCCTACACCTCCATAACAGTTGTGAGATTTCTCTTTTCTCATTATCATTTGGCCTTGAACTTTGATATTTGGTATTTATCTTCATTGTAGGCCTTTACAGCTTAGCACCCAGTTGAGCGATATAGGACCAACATGGTCCTCCTTGTTCTTTTTTTTTAGACAGGTGTATAGGATAGAAAACGAGTGTCGTGGTATATGGAAAATATACACTAGCGTTAGCGAGTGTATATTTCTCATATATCACGGCACGAGATTTTCTATCTGACTTAGACCACGTGACTATTTATTCGTGCATTTCATGTCAAATGTACATGGGCGTATGAGATAAAAAGCTTGTTACAAAATGGAGTCACTGTGATCGTTAAAACGAGAGTTATTGCACCCGATTCAAAAGAGGCAAGTAAAAGGTAGAATTTCTATCAAAATTCAGAATTATTCATTAGGATATTTAATCAAGGTAAACCTCATTGTGGAGTGTTCAAGATCGAACTAGTATTTGTCTGCAATAATTTGAAAACGTTATGTTTCGACTGAACTGTCTATTTTAGTATCAAAAACATAGCATGTTTCTGAGAAACAATATTTGCTCTTTTTTATCAATTATGTTCATTACGGGAATTTCTGCCTGACCTGGTAACTCAGTGGCTAGCGTATCTAACTTGTGAGCTGGTAGTTGTAGTTTCGATACCCGGTTGTGTCAAGCTTTCTTTCCCTCGATTTTTCGCCTCTCACCTCTGATGCAAGTGAGAAAAGTAGTCAGTGACTTGGAAAGAAAGTTTTGTTAGTATTGGTGTGAGAAAGCCAGAGAGCATATAGATAGGTCCACTGACCGCCGTGATATGATCTTATAGCTTTTAACCCTTATCCTGCTAAATAACTAAAATGAATTTTTCAATTCGATAGTAAAAAACCAAATATAGCTATTTCAAAGTAATGTTTTAGGAAATAATATCTCCATATCGGACAGTGTAGATCCAAGATCAGCCTGCACGTTCTGTGCAGTCTTATCTTGATCTACACGGTCCAGAAAAGGTCATTGAGTCGCGCTTAGCAGCCAAAGGGTTAAAACAGCGTTAAAGTCATACAGACAAACGCAAGAGCGCAGTGGAATTTCTTATTTCTAACTTAAATGACTGTTTTTTTTTTAATTATAGAGAAAAGTCGCTTAGTTGTATTATTGTGGTATGAGAAAGACAGGAAACATACGCATAGGTTCACTGACCTCCGTGTTATCATCTAATGCGAACATTAGTTTTTTTTTCCTTACTGAAGTCTTATTTTTTTCTTGTGTCAAAAACAAACTCCACTAACGAGGTTACTTGTAAATTGATAAGTAAGAGCAATACTACTCTAAAGTCTTGTATATTGTATACGCACTTAGAACAGTATTACACTCACCCTTTGAAATACTGTATCCTATTCCCTTAATCATATTTTCCAAATTGTGTTTTACCGTGACAGGTACATTTTGCTCTGACGCGCTACTGAAAACATAGCCCTGTCGGATTTCACGTGCAAGATATTGTCGGTTACAAGCTGTAGTTAAGAGGTTTTTGAAGTAAAGCGACGATATGCTAGCACTGTATATCTAGATACACAACTGTAGGAGCTGTATCTTCGACGTTGTCTGCGCATGTCATATTCTTCGAAGATTCGACCTGTCTGCTATGACGCATCACCGATCCCATATACTAGGGAAAAGTAGGGTTTATACCGAAGCTATTACTTAAGCCTGTAGGGGCTGTTTTAATAAATGGCCGGTGCATAGGTTACGTGCTAGCTGATCATAGCTGAACGAATCGCACCAGATAGCGTTTTATTGAGTAAACGTTTATTTGATTTTGAAATTCAAAATAACGGTTGTCGTTTTAAAAAGTAGTCCGGTTCTTGTACCCAGAATGCCCAAATTAGATAGATGTGTATTTGTAGAATGCCATCTATCGGGAGATAATGGTATCTTCGATATATACTTATGAAATACTGATCCCAGATTGGCCAATTCGCTACATGCGTGGTCTATCTAAAATTACTAATAGTCTTTCGGATGAGACGTTAAACCGAGGTCCCGTGTGACGGTGCTATATACCGAGCACGTTAAAGAACCAGGCGTAACTTAAGATGGGTTTCGTCCTGTATCTGCACTATCCCCCTAACAATACTAACAGCCTTCACTATCCCCCGTAACAATACTAACAGCCTTCAGGGGGCGTCGCCCATATGGGCAACCGGTGGCGACGATAAGTAAATTCAAATTCAATCAATCTATTTATTCATTCTGATCAACAGAAGCCCAACAATCTAAGACATGATTTTGAATTTCTTTTGTCAAATTGAAAGAACTTGCAGACGAGAAAATCAATGCAATTAAAATGGCGAGACTCTTCAATGAAAGGGGTAGAAAAAATTGTGGGAAAATGAGAAAATGCTGGTTACCAGCATTTTCTCATTTTCCCACAATTCTTTTTTTTTTTACTTTTTTCACTCACAAATTCCATCAATTAAGCTACATTTTATTGTACGTCTGGAAATGCTTTTGATAAATATGGATGCATCCAAAGTTCATTGTCTAATTAAGCGTTAAATGTTCACTCTGGTAGGAAGTATATGTGACCCATCACGCAAAAAGGGACCATCTGGGAATTCTGTACATCAATTAGATGAAAACAGATCAACGACAGTTTAAGATGATTATTCAAAAATGATTGTACAACAAGGTACAATGACCACTTTTCATACAGAAAATGTCATAAAAGCGAAAAGTGTCAACCCTGGTCAGCCTGCGCAATTCGCGCAGTCTGACAAGGGCTGACACTTTTCGCAGTTCCAAGAAGACCTCTTTTTGGGTGATGGGTCGCATATAAATTAGCTACTACCGGTTAGATATTTGTGTCTATTTATAGCATTGAAATTTAACTTCCGCCTTTTTTAATTCTTGTCCTGCTAAATAACTAAAAAGAAATTTTCAATTCGATAGTAAAAACCTGAATATTGCAATTTCAAAGTTATTTTTTTGGAATAATATATCCTTATAGGACAGTGAAGATCCAAGATCAGACTGCACGTTCAGTGCAGTCTGATCTTGATCTATACTGTCCGCAAAAGGTCAGTCAATCGCGCTTAGCAGCCTTAGAGTTAAGTTCATAGACACCTAGTCTTCAGTGGGGTGTGGCTGTCTGGCTTTTTTTATTGTTTTTTTTTCTCGTCTTCGTACTTACGAAAACATGCAATTCATGCTCTTGTCAAAGTGTCGATTTTTTTTTCTTTACGTAAGCCCGTCTCAGTCTCTGTCCCTATATCTCTCTCCTCAAACGCTTTTTCATCTCTCTGTCTTTCTCTCTCTGTCTCTCTCTGTCCCTCTCTTTCTCTCTCTCTTCAAACGACTTTCCATCTCTCTCCCCATCTCTCTCTCACTCTCTCTCTCCAAACGCTTTTCCACCTGTCTGTCTGTCTCTCTCTCTCTTTGTCCTCTGTCTCTCTCTCTGTCCTCTGTCTCTCTTTGTCTCTGTCTTTCTCTCTCTCTCGCTCTCTCTCTCACACACTCTCTCTCCAAACGCCTTATCATCTCTCTCTCTTTCTCTCTCTCTCTCTCAAAAGTATTGAAGGAGTTCTTGTGATTTTGCTTAACCCCTAAATACAAGTATGACTAGGGCATAATCAATAGGTAGTTGTAAACATTACATGTATTTTGGGCCAACGGCCTATATTTACGGTAATAAAATGTTCTGCTCTCTCTCTCTCTCTCTCTCTCTCTCTTACCATCCTTTTTACACTGTTTGACTGTCTGTCGTAATCGACACTTGCTGCTGATCATGTGAAATTCCAGTCAGTAACCAGCATTTTCTCCTGTTCCCACAATGTTTTCTTCCCTTTCTCAAACATTTTTCGCCATTTGAGTCGTCGAAAATGCCCTTCAAATTTGACAAGTCTGAAATTTTGTCGTTTGCATAAAAGGCTTACCAGAGGGTACTTGGGTTGATTTACCAGCCGTGAACAAGTTTCCAAGTCCCCTGCCACCTGACCGTACAACGAATTTATTATACTGCAAAGTTTTGCCATTCCAACGTTTGTTAATGGAATTTTAACCTGTTTTTTGATATAAAAAATTGAGTAGGCTGACGAAGTAAAAATTTCCCTTCTTAGTGCCCCAATTCAGTGAAAACTGACGTCACTGAGAAATGACGTCACTGAAACCTTGGTAATACGTGCTAAGACGTGCAGCTAGGAGCATAATCTCGATGTTAATCTTGATCGACGCCGCCATTTTGGATGTTGCGTTGACAGTGTAGTCATGTATACGGGGCTCCCGAAAGGGAAACTGCTTTTACGTTGGTTTTGCCAGTGTACATATATATGTTCGGGGCATATTATCCAATCAGATCACGAGAAAATTCTTTGCAGTATAATAAAAACATTTGTTTTTCTTGACCGTGGGCCGACAGTCCCGGTACCTCAGTCGGTACCGTGCAAAACTTGAGAACAGGAGGTCGTGAGTTCGATCCATGGCTCGGCCAATTTCTTTCCGAGGATTGGTGATAGTCATTTTGCGACAGGATTTATTCCTCTCCCACCACTGATCATTGTTCGACGATGGTTATGTGGGAAAGCAGCCAGTGGCTTGGAAAGAAAATTGTACGGAGTATTGGTAAAGAGACGCCAGAAAGCATGGATATGTGCACTGGCCGCCGCGATATAACTGAAATAATGTTGAAAACGGCGTTAAATACCATACAATCAATCGATTCCTGACCGTGGCAAAATGGTTGAGTAAGCCAGGATGATTATTAAGTGAGAGGCCTTCGATTGCCTGATTCGCTCTTCTTGAAGTGACTGACCCGTAAACCTAAAAGTTACGGAAACAGTCAAGACAAAAGCCCATTCGGCATAACTCGGGTGATGGGCTTGATTTTGGTTTTCCGTCGTAATGTAGTGATTTTGACCTAATTTGTAATCATGAAAAAGGATCGAAATATCACGCTATCATACATGTAAAATAACAGATATTTGAAATCATCGTACCACGACCTTAACCCTGATATTACAGTTACCGAGATTGACATAGAATCTCTCTGAACAGAAGGTCTTGATCATAGGGGTCCGTAGTTTGACTCCTGATACCCATAGACTATATAGTATAAACAAGGGATTTAACTGTATGCAGTCCGTTACTCGCCCCCGGTTACAAAAAACAATGTATCTTTTCTACCGCATCAGTTATTCTCCTATTTTTTTCTACAGCTGAGAGCTAAAACATTTTTCTACCAGAAAAACACAACTGTTTGTCAGTGGCTAATGCAGTCTGGGTGATACATTCGCTCGAACTTGTAAACTCGCTCAAAAATCAGCGCCATTGACACGGGTTCGTACATTTGTTTTCAAGATATAAAATGCACTTTAGATCCAATGAAACGCAGCATTAGCGGCACCCACCCTTTAAGCATGTTTAAAAATACTACTGACCTATAGTCTTTATCTTCAATAACGACGAAACGCCTCAGAATTCGTTGAATTTGTGATCCACGTTCTTATTTCGAGCAGCTGCAGCCATCTTCTGTCATGTGACATTGTTTAGAACGAGAAATTTCATCGGTTGATATGTACTAACAGTCGTGAATTCAACCAATGAAATTTCGTACAGCTGCTCACACCTTTTTGTCACGTGACAGTACGGTGACACTGTTTGGAACGAGAAATTTCATTGGTTTATATGCGCGAACGTCAGTATCAAATGTACGAACCCGTGTCAATGGCGAAGATTTTTGAGCGAGTTTACAAGTTCGAGCGAATGTATCAGCCAGACTGCATTAGCCACTGACAAACAGTTGTGTTTTTCTGGTAGAAAAATGTTTTAGCTCTCAGCTGTAGAAAAAATTAGGAGAATAACTGATGCGGTAGAAAAGATACGTTGTTTTCTTGTAACCGGGGGCGAGTAACGGGCTGCATACAGTTAAATCCCTTGTTTTAGTCTATGGGTGACAGGAGTCAAACTACGGACCCCTATGGTCTTGATCATAATTATGATGCAATAACTATTATTCACTTCTACTTATCTCATTTTGCACTGAAGTCAGTTTAACCACGTTTTAACGAGCCTATGTACGGGTGACTGTAGGCTGGTATCAGTCCGTTAAATAGAATATTCTCATTAAAACAAAGTCATCAAGTAAAACTGCAAAACAAATACTCTGTGTTCTCAATGTTAATGACAATACAGTCATACTTCTGTGAGTTTGATGTAGTTGTGTACCTTGTTTATTAGAATGACTTAAATGCAGGGCCTGAATGCCAGGCTAGGGTAACTGATATCTATGATTTAACCCTTTACCACACGATACCGACTTTTAACGACCGTGAGAAAGAAGCCTTTGGAAAACATTGTGGGCAAAGGAGAAAATGCTGGTAAACAGCATTTTCTCCTTTGCCCACAATGTTTTCTACCCTTCCAAAAACACGTTTCAGTTTTTGAGTCATACCGATTATGTCAGCTTCAAATGCTTTTTATTTGGACTAGTCCAAACATTTTTTTTGTGTGGTTAAATGGTTAAAAAAAAAAAGTGATCGTGGGAAACAAGATAGTGCTGGTGACCAGCATGTTCTCCTTTTTCCAGAACGTTTTTAACCTTTTCAAGACATATACCATCATTTTCAGAACAAACATTTGATTTGTCATCTATA
The DNA here is from genome assembly GCA_946811185.2 of Hippopus hippopus. Taxonomy (NCBI): domain Eukaryota; kingdom Metazoa; phylum Mollusca; class Bivalvia; order Cardiida; family Cardiidae; genus Hippopus; species Hippopus hippopus. The sequence continues at coordinate 65,955,793 of OX328100.1, forward strand.
AATGCTATGAAATTAGAGAAGTTTAAAATATTGTTGTCTGGATGTAATTTAAAACCGTCCCAGTTTACATACACATTGTAATTATTTCCTATCATATCCGACCAGCCCGCATAGCCCAGTAGGTAGAGCGTAGGACTCGTGAACGTGATGTTTCGAGTCACTTGAGTCTGTGGGTTCGATCCCCACGGCTGGCCATCTAAAATTACTAATAGTCTTTCGGATGAGACGTTAAACCGAGGTCCCGTGTGACGGTGCTATACACCGAGAACGTAAAAGAACCAGGCGAAACTTAAGTTGGGTTTCGTCCTGTATCTGCACTATCCCCCGTAACAATACTAACAGCCTTCAGGGGGCGTCGCCCATATGGGCAACCGGTGGCGACGATAAATAAACGCGAATTCAATCAATCAATCCTATTATATCTTATTTGAGAGCAGAATTTCAGTCTTATAAATCAAAACCATTTAGACACATCAAATTCAATGTGGCTTAAATATTTGGATCTGTCTTTGAATGTGCAGAAAACATTGTGAGAAAAGGAGAAAATGCTGATTACCAGCATTTTCTCCTTTTCACACAATGTTTTGAAAGGTTTTTCTTTTTTCAGGTCCATTGAAACTCCATATAGTGTGATAAAAGATATTTTTAGCGGTTTTCTGGACAGTACAACTTTGACCTATTTCTGCGGTGGTCCCAGAGTTCCCTGCGCCGGTCCCGGGGCTCCCTGTTTTTGAAGTCGTCAGTATACTATCGACCTTGGCTGAGAAAATATTATCGTCTACTTCCCAAATACCGTTTCCCACAATGTTTTTCCACAGCGAATCCTTAGAATCCTTAGAATTTATTGAATTTTGCGCTTATTTATCGTCGCCACCGGTTGCCCATATGGGCGACGCACCCTGAAGGCTGTTAGTATTGTTACGTGGGATAATGCAGATACAGGACGAAACCCATCTTAAGTTACGCCTGGTTCTTTAACGTTTTCGGTGTACAGCACCGTCACACGGGACCTCGGTTAACTGTCTATTAGTTATTTTAGACGGCCAGCCGTGGGAATCGAACCCACACCCTCATGATCATCATGAGTCTTACGCTCTACCAACTGAGCTATGCAGGCTGGTCTGAATCCTTAGAATTCGTCTGCTCCAAACACGATAATTAACCTTTGTCACCTATTCTTGAACTTCGCAGTTAAAAATAGATTCCAAAACTTTACCTCTTCCCGTCTAGTTCACCCTTGTAGGAAAGAGATTTGATTGCTTGCCTTCCAACAGACATTAGTACTTTTCCTACCCTGTTTTTGAAGTCGTCTTTATACTATTGACCTTGTTGAAGAATAAAATTATCGTCTGCCCAACAATTTCTTTTTCCCTCACAATGTTCTAATGCAGTGAATCGAATCTTACTGCCATTGAATATTATCGTCTGCTGGAAATTGTCTATGTGACGCATTGTTGAAGCCTACGGCTAAAAATAGATTTCAAAAATTGACCCCTCCGAGATGATTGCATCATTCTATATAGACAAGGAAGAAAATTTCCGAAAACGGGTGTCCTTTACGAGGGTCACAGTCTACTTATCACGGCGACAGCACACATATTCATGTCGCTATTTACTGGGTTATAACAGTGCTAGGCTGGAGCTCTGAAGAGTCTTGCTCAAGGGCACTCCCACGAAAACCCCAGTGTTTAAGGGGAAAATTTGGTATATCACTGGTGTAAGTAAGGTGATTGCTGACAAATCATTAGTAAAGAAGAAAGACAAGAGTAAGAAAAAAATAAATTTTCTATAGCATTTCCTTAATGGGCTACGTAGTCTCTTCAGGTATGCACAGATTTCGCGACCAGAGTTTGCAAAGACTTGTGGGACTGTCACATGATCAATAACATGCGTCAACGACGAGGACAACAACAAACTGAACAACAACAAGAAATTATTAGCCAAAAACTTTTATTTTTATGTTAGTCACGATTCTTTCTGAATGATTACAGCAATTAACGAATTAACACACAACAAATCATTGAAAAAAAAAAAACCGAGCACAACATGATTTTTTTTTTTGTAGTTTCTAAAACTATAACGACAAAAAAACAAAGTTTACCATACCAGCAGATTATCGCCTTAAACAAATTTCATTTGAGTCTCATTCATTTACTCGTCTGCTACGACTTTCAATTCGAAACGATCGTAGATATGAGCCATACTCTGGCAAAAGGGGGCTTAATGCATCATCGTGGTGCATGATACCAGCCAAAGTCATCACATAATTATGGACCCATCATAGCCACTTTTTTAAATAACCCACTTAATCATGAGGTAGACAGGTCCTTTGACAAACAGAAAATTGACCAATAGCGAAAAGTTTCGGCCAAGGTCGATACTTTTCGCAGATCCATTAAGCCCCCTTTTCACAGACCGTGGCTCATATATTATTTTCTGCAGCGTGTAGAGCAAGATGAGTCTGCACCTACGTACAATCTAATCTTGCTCTACACTGTCCGCTGCTCTTTCAGTAGTTTCAGTCATTTAGATCCGAGGCAGTAACATTAAACCATTTCAACGAATTTACACAATTTAATGTGTGTCTTTGTTTAAATCTTTATCAAAAATATCCTGGCATGCAGATTAACTCATTCAGCGCTAAATACACTGCTCAAAAAAATTAAATGATCACATGTCCTAAACCGTCGATCGCAAGATATTTTTTTTTCAGTACAGCACAATGCAAATAATTTTCTGTTCATAAGCTCATTCAATCTTAACACAATAAAATCTCAGAACAGGCAAAACAATTTGGTTTGCACAAAAGATGTACGGGCTATTCCTGTCAAAGCCGTCTTTTTGATATGTCACACAGGCTCTTTAGATAATCGGAGGTGTCATTGTGTCATCTCGTCCTCTTCTTTCATTAGATTTGACAAGAATATGAACAAAAGATTGGAAAAAATATGAGCTGTTTAACAAAAGAACAAGGAAAACAAATTTCTTGATTTTCTTCTTAACATGGCTTATCAGCATTTAAAATGAAACAAACAAGAAAACTATTGATCCATTTTGTCTAGTAAGAATGTAAGCTGATGGTTTTCAGAGCACAAAGACCGATTGTTTAGCAAAGTGAAAGATTTGAATTTCAACATTTGTGTTACTTTAATTCTTTTGAGCAGTGTATGAATATGTAACTGAATAACTTTATTGACATACATCCTGTACATTGTCAGTTACAACCAAAATAATTTCAAAATGTCCCTCGTGATACAACTCTCTCTCTTTCTCACAAACACACACAAAGAATTCATATTACAAAATATAAGTTCTCTCTCTCCCCCCCCCCCTCTCTCTCTCTCTCTCTCTCTCTCTCTCTCTCTCTCTCTCTCTCTCAAAGAATTCATATAACCAAATGTAAGTGCCGCTCTCTCTGGTTATGTATCCCTGTCTCTTTCTCTCTCTCTCTCCCTCTCTCTGTCTCTCTCTCTCTCTCTGTCTCTCTGTCTGTCTCTCTCTCTGTCTCTCTCTCACACACACACGGAAAAAGAATACATAATGTGGATACCATCACAATTTTCTTTTGCCCACGATGTTTTCAAGAGCCCTATTCCTCTAAGTCGTGAAAACACGAGATGGTTGGGTAAAGGGTTAAAATTATTTGAGGCATTCATAAAAATAACTTTCGACAACATGGCGACGGAAGGATGATTATATTACAGAATGAGTTTTTCGTCAGCCATTCGCAATACTTTTTATAAAAAAAAAAAAACGGAAAAGCACACAATATCCTAACCATCTCACCCACGTGTGTATGTTTACAGTTTCTTGAACAAGAATGTATTATCTGCTGCATTTAACCTGATCCTGACCTTTATGCTGAATATATAAGTAGGCATAAAAATAGAACTCCGACTATTATTCAGAAAGTTATATATACACGGGAAGGTACTTATATAAACAGGCAAGCAATTTAACCCATAGCCTATAAAGCGTGACTCAATGCGCTTTTGCGGTCAGTGTAAATGCAAGATCAGACTGCACAAAACGTGCAGTCTGATTTTGAATATACACTGTCCGATGAGGAGATATTTTCCCAAAAATAACTTTCAAATTGCAATATTTACTTGTATTACTTTTGACCGGAAAGTTTCAATTAACTTATCCAGTTAGTTAAAGGTTGATTGGCGTAAACCGCACGAAATATTTCCGAGACCATTGGGGACATATGCCGAGCGATGCCGAGGGTAAAAATAGAATATTAATCTATGTAAATGATTTTGACCTAGGTCAGGTTAAATGACGCAGATAATAAGAACATGTAATGTATGTCTGTAATTTGCTGATGTAGTTTACCTCACCATATCACCTGTTGACGTATAACCAAATCTGATTGTTAAGCATGTTACTTCTTTCTTATGACTCACAGGTCTCCCATATCAAATCCGTCGCATTCGGCGGCGTGTAAGAGCAGTTATTTTTGCGGGTAGTGCAGATAAAGATTAGACAGCACAGAACATGCCGTCTGATCTTGATTTTTCACCTTTCGATAATTCATGAGATATTACGAGACCAGAACCCCCGTTTGATTCAGTCTAAAATCTTTGTCGTTGGCAAAATACTTGGACCTACCGGAAGCGCCATTTTCGATTACGCTGTCAGAACATAGGTCACGTCTCCGCTTGCAACGTCTAAACGTAACCGTAATATTTACTAGTAAACATATCAGTACAACGCAAATCGATGAAAAAACTAAGGCGATGATGATATATTTTGGATCGTACGTCTTCTGTCCGTTCTGACCTGCAAAAAGAAATAACAAAACAGTTGATACTTATACTTCTTGGGCCGTTACTTTGGAATGAAAAATGTGAGACATCTTCTGGCAAATGGGGGTTTAATGGATCTCCATATGTATTATTTCAAACAAGTTATCATATTATTATGGATCGATAAGGTCCACTTTTGTAAAAAATACCGACAGAATCATGAGGTAGACTGGTCCTTTGGCATGCAGACAATTGACCTATAGCAAAAGTTTCGACCCAGGTCAGCCTGCGCGGACTGCGCAGGCTGACCTGGGTCGATACTTTTTTGTAGTTGCATTGAATCCCCCTTTTTACAGAGCATAGTTCATATAATTTTGGCCAGTAAGGGTAGGAAGAAAGGAAGGAAGGAAAGGAGGGAGGGACGGAGGGACAGAGGGAGGGAAGGAAGGGACGAAGGGAGGGAAGGAAGGGAGGGAGGGAAGGAAGGAAGGAAGGAAGGAAAGGAGGGAGGGACGGACGGACGGACGGAGGGAGGCAGGGAAGGGAAGGAAGGAAGGAAGGGAGGGAGGAAGGGAGGGAGGGAGGGAGGGAGGGAGGAAGGAAGGAAGGAAGGAAGGGAGGGAGGAAGGAAGGAACAAACGAACGAACGAAGATGGGAAGGAAGGAAGGAACAGAGCAAAAAGGCAAACAAGCCAACACGACAGTCCATACCTTTCACATATCCGCTATTGTCCTGTTGCGTTGATTTCAGAAGCATTTGTTTTACTGTATTCAGAATTTCGGGTGTAACACTTTCTACAATTGAAGTTCTCGTAGGATTTCTGTAACAAGGCTGTTTGTGGTCCCCATGGAAATCGTCATTATAACTGGAGTTGTATGGAAAACAATTTTATACATTTTACAAGGCAGTAAGGACCAGAGTCATAACTTCCACCCGGCTATATTTGTCTTTTCATCTATCTTTCTTCCTCCCACTCTCTCCCTCCATCCTCTCTCGTTCTCTTCCTAATCTATCGTCATTGTAACAGAATCAATTCCCAACAATGTGAGAAATGGAGAAAATGACGGTGTTTAGTCCTTTGTCAACAGTGGTTTCGAAATTCTACTTCATTACGGGCGCTATTTAAGCATTGATCAAACTGAAAAGATCAGCAGACTAAAAATCAAATGTAACTGTATTTGAATTGTCTTTGAATTGAAAGAAAACATAGTGGGAAGTGCAGAAAAGACTGGATATCAGCATTATCTTCTTTTTTTACAATGTTTTTCAAAAGCGTACCTTATCGGCGTCGTTAAAACATTGGGGTGCATTGTACAGGGTTTATCTTGTAATATGACGAGACAGGTCTACAAATGACCTAAATAAAAATGTTTTTATCCCATAATGCACCTGAACAGTATGGCCGGCTTGCAAAGTATAGGCCAATATTAATGTTACGTTTTCCAATAGAAAAAAGTGTCAAATGAAGGGATCATATCTGCAAATTTCGCTAGAATAGAGTGTTAAAGTTGAATTTTTTTATTGATACAATTAAATTTAATTTGCACTGAATGGTAACCAAAACGAAAGTGGGAAGTATTGTAGACAAAAAGTGAACCCTGGATATGTGGCAAGGGCTCGAAGTTCACTCAAGTGAAGAGAAAACAAACTTGGATTAAATTAAACACGGATTTAGCTATGGAAAACCTGAGCAATTACTGCAGCTACCATTTGTTTCATGTGTAGGCTGGCTTTCTCAATAGATCAAGTCAGAATACATATATGATGTTTGGATAGTTGTCAAATTCTACAAGCCATGGCGTGTGCAAATCTTGTACAATTTTCTCTAAATCCTTCGGCTGCTAAGCGCGACTCACTGGCCTTTTGCGAACACTATAGATCAAGATCAGACTACACAGAACGTGCAGTCTGATCTTGGATCTACACTGTATGATTAGGAGATAGTATTCCCCAAAACATAGCAAAAAATAGCAGTATTTGGGTTTTTACTATCGAATTGAAAATTTCATTTTAGTCATTTAGCATGATAAGAGTTAACCTAACGACAAGACGCGGCCATATTGAAAGCAATTGAAGACGATAGAATAAGATCGTACTCAAGTTTGCCTTGAGAAAATATTGTGGAAAATGGATGCTATGTCGGCTACCAGGATAATTTGTTCCTTTTCAAGCAATGTTTCCAAAAAGTTTTCTGATCCGCGATTGTGGATACGCGGGATTGTATGATAGTTGAAGATTAAAAATGAAGGACTTAACAAAACGAAAGGTATTTTCTTTTCTCTTTTTTTTTTTTTTGTTCTTTCTCTTCTCTCTTTCTTTCTCAACTGACCATTTTTGTTCCTCCCAATCCCTCTTTTTACACTTTCCTTCCAAAACATGCATGTAGATCTGTGCAGTCTTATTTTTTTCAATACTGTCTACAAAGGCAGGCAAATGTTAGGTCACCTTAAACTATGAGTTAAATGCTAGGTACATTAACTAAGTGTTTTTAAATAATAACCCTACCACCCAAGAAAGCAGTTAAACTCTACACAAATAAGATGCTTCGAAATCTTTTTATCACATATCTAATAAATTTATACATGAATATATTACCTCATAAAGCTATGCACAGAATATAATTCCATAAAGTTATCTTTATAAGTATAAAATGTTAAAGAACATTGTCTCTTGTAAAACTATACAAAAAAGATAACAACTTTTATTTGGAAGGAAAGAATGACAGATGAACAGATATACACAATAAGTGAAATACGGAGACAAGACATGCACATAGATATGAGACAGACAGACAGACACACAGACAGACAATACAAACTGACATGTACTCACCCGTGAATACAGCTCCCACAAATTTGATCCAACGTGCTTGTACACTGACGCTGAATGTCTCTGTTCAGTTTGTAGCACTTGTCGTTTGTGCATGGTCGACATGTGCTTTTAAATCCGTGTCCGTCATTAAAACTTCCATCCGGGCATTTTTCACAGGGCAAACATTTGTTTTCGTCGAGTTTCTCAATCTGTTCAACAGCCTGAAAAATAAATTGTATTTGAGAACAGAATATAACAGAACAGCGCCTTTATTTCTTACACTCAAACGTTACCGCCTATTGTCACATGACAAGATTTGCAGATTAGTTGTGCTCTGACAAAGCAGGGTTTTATACATCTTCGTGACGCATGATACCACTTGGGCAAGTCATCATATTATTATAGAAACGAAAAATCCATTTTGTTGAACAGTCGACTGAATCACGAGGTACAATATGGTCCTTTCATTCGATGAAAAATTACCAAAAGCAAAAGGTTTCGACCCAGGTCAGCATACGTGAACTGTATAAGCTGATCTGGGTCGATACTTTTTAACTATTTCAGCGCCAGATATGTTTTCAGAGCTCTAGATAAAAGGGAGTGACGGGCTTCTGAAATTATTTCTTTTCTTCGAAACCCTATGTTTTGAGTACTCATTAGAATCGTCTCGATGAGACAATGAGTATCCACAACATAGGGTTTAATGGAGAATAACTAATATTTTTAGTTTTGAAATCAAAATCACATCCTCTGTCTGGAGCTCTGATTAACTTAGCCATCATTTTGACAACTGAAACTTACGTTTCACTGAAACTCCGAAAGACTTTGATCTTACAAATAAGCTTAACTAAACTAGGCGGACGTGAAAAATCCAAGATCGGACTGGACAGTTCTATGTATCTATGTAGTCCGATCTTGATCTATATGCCGTCCGCAAAAAAGCCTTTGTTTTCGCCCGTTTTCGTCGAGTAATGCTTGCGCTGCTAAAGCGACCTCACGGTGATACCATTGCGCTCTTATCAGAATGCCGAGAGACGGCGTTTGTTTTGTGCATGCTCAAGGTCTACGGCCCCTAACTCATCGGTAAACATCCCCGTTTTCGTAAAGGCTATTCGGCCAATCTTGGCAGCTTCCGTTTGTTAATACGAGAACAAGGGGTCGTAGACCTTACAGTGCGTGCCGTCGCTCGGCGTTCTAGTCGTTCGCAATCCGTCTCACTAACTCATCGGTAAATATCGTGTAACATTGACGTTTTTGTAAAGGCTATTCGGCCAATCTCGGCAGCTTCCATGCTTTAATATCACAGTTAGGGCCGTAAACCTTAATCTGCGTGCCGTCGGTCGGCGTTCCAGACGTTCCCAATCCGTCTACAAGCGATAGCACTGTGTTGCCCCGGTAGCTCATTCGGTAGCGTGCAGGACTTGAGAACAGAAGCTCGTGGGTTCTATCCTTGGCTCGGCCAGTTTCTTCCCGAGAATTAGCGATAGTCATTGCGACAGGATTTATTTCTCTCCCACCGGTGACCATTGTTTCGACTATGGTTATGGTTATCTGGGAAAGCAGCAAGTAGCTTGGAAAGAAAATTTTGCGGGGTATTGGTAAAGGAGATAGAAGGAAAGCATGATTAGGTGCACTGGCCGCTGCGATATAACTGAAATAATGTAGGGAACGGCATTAAACACAAAACAATCAATCAATCGTTAACAATTTCTTTTAATTTTTGACAAAATAAAGCCCCAGTGTATAAAAGTGGGAAAAGTCAGCCTTGAACCGAGGCTAGGTAAACTCCAGAAAAATATAAAAAAAAAAAACAGGAGGGGGAAAACGATTGAAATAATGTTGAAAGCGGGCAAACATCACTACACAATCTTGAGTTTTAACGTTCTTGAGAAAGAAAGCTTTCAAACAAAAAAAAAAACATAGATGAAAAAGGAGAAAATGCTGGTAACCAGCATTTTCTCCTTTTCCATCTATGTTTTTTTTATCTCCCCCTTCACGAATTTTGTTTTTTAAGTCACATCTTTTTAATAGTCTGCAAGTGTTTTTTTTTTTTAATTTGGACTAGTCTAAAATTTTATAGTTTGGTCAAGAGTTAAAGCAAACTGATGGCCAATAAAAATAGACAAATAAACAGACAAACAAACAAATCATGAAATTCTTACCAGCGTAAAATTCCTTCCCCGTCCCTCATCGCACGGCGGGCAATGTCGGCATATTCCTTTCTCGACAAATTTGTCGAGAAAAGGTGAACATTCAATTTCAGACGCTCCTCCCGCTTCACTGTACTGACAACAAACAAACAAAAGTAGAACCACTCCGCAATTCAATTTCATGTTATTTATTTATTTAATTATTTATTCAAATTGAAATATTTATATAAAAAAATTGCGTCTATGTCTATTTAATAATTAAAGTTGTCTATTTGTTAACAACGTCCGTACACCTTCACTGTCAAATCAATACTGATTCATTTTAAACAGCATTCTTAAAGTCGCGTGAACAAATTGTAAACACCGGCTAGAACGCGTCATATGTATACTAAAGATAATAGACTTAAAACCATTCAGACTCCCCCCCCCCCCCCCCCCTCCCCCCCACCGTATTCAGCAGTAGTTTTTATTTAACCCTTTACCACACAATGACGACTTTTGACGACCATGAAAGAGAAGGCTTTAGAAAACATTGTGGGAAAACCCTTCTCATAGCAAATTTTAACTTTTCAGTCACATTTATTTTGTCGTCTGCAAATGCTCTCAATTTGGACCAGTCCAAATTTTGTCGTTTGGTTAAGAGCCCATTACCACACAAACCCGACTTTTAACGACCCTGTGAAAGAAGCCTTTTGAAAACATTGGGGGAAAAGGAGAAAATGCTGGTTACCAGCATTTTATCCTTTTCCCACAATGTTTTCTACCCTTCCAAACCCAAGTTTAATTTTTTCAGTCACATTTATTTTGTCGTCTGCAAATGCTTTTAATTTGGACCAGTCCAAATTTTTATCGTTTGGTAATAAGTTAAGGTAGACCCCCCCCACCGCTTCAAGTAGGCCTTACAACATAGAATAAAATTTCTCGTTAGTTGATAAATAGGGATTTATACTGATGTAATACTTTTGAATACTTTTAACCGACCAGATATTCCCTGAGGGCAGGGCAGGCCGGGGCGGGGCGGGGCAGGCCGGGACAGGGCAGGGACAGAGGGTTTGGTAGAACAAAATTATAGAATAAAAGTTTGCCAGATATTTCACCGACGTCTTATCGCAAACAGCGTACAACAAAGTACAAAAAATACCTCAACGAGAAGTATACAAGGGGAATTCCCCCTATATAGCCTGCAACATGCGAAGATGGACTTTTAGGACATTTGCATAAAAGCTATCTGTCTGAAAAACCAAAGGATTTTGATCACATGATTTAATAATCATCATTGCCAACTACTTACCTCATAATGACTTGACGTGAATTTTTACTCAGTTTTAACGACCTTATGTAATTGATCTACTATATGCGTTTAACCCTTAGGCTGTAAAGCGCGACTCACTGACCTTTTTTGCGGACTGTGTGGGTCAAGATCAGACTGCACAGTACGTGCAGTCTGATCTTTGACCTACACTGTCCAATAAGTTGATATTACTCCCAAAAAAATAACTTTAAAATAGCAAAATTTAAGTTTTTTTCTATCGAAATGAAAAATTCATTTTAGTTGTTTACCAGGATGAGGGTTAACTCGTTACCAGAACAGAACATTTATTGCTTGAACTTGAAGTACATTTTATCAATCGATATAATTTTAGACTCGTCTAATCTGATTCAAGCCTTGGTAGACGAAATGATAGATGCTGCTGTTCCAATAGCTGATTTTTTTCCCCCTAGATTTTGGTAGAAATCATTGTAAGAAAAGGACAAAGTGCTTCTATCCAGCATCTTCTCCATTGCGCATAATTTTTCAAAAACGTTGTTCCCCTCGGTCGTTATAAGTAGGATTTTGTAGTAAATGGTTTTTAAAAAAATGGGGGGGGGGGGGGGGAAGAAAGTGCTTGTGACACGGCAGCACCAGCAATTTCTCCATTTCCCAGAATGTTTCAAGTTCTCTCAACACTTTCGAAAGACATATCCGTTCATTTTAGCAACTTTTGATTTGTCGTCTGCAAATGCTTTCAGATTGGACATGTCAAAAATTTTGTCTGTTTGTGAGGTAAAAACGTTCCAGTTTTACATGTATACACATTATAATATTTCGTAATGTTCAACCATGTCTTTGTAGAGAGCAAAATTTTAAACTCAGCCAAATCAAAACCATTTACAGACAACAAATTAGATATGACTTAAATATTTGGATCTGTCTTTGAATGGGTAGAAAACATTGTGTGAAAAGGAGAAAATGCTGATTAACAGGATTTTCTCCTTTTCCCACAATGTTTTCAAAGGCTTTTCTTTTTCAGGTCCGTTGACTAAGACTAAGTGATAAAAGATAAAGCGGTTTTCCGGACCGTGCAACCTGATCTTTGATCTACGCAGTTCGATATCTTCTAGGGTATTTCCGGCAGTTCTAAATGGACTTGACACTGTGATATTTGAGTGTGACTTTTCACTGATATTAGCTTATCTGGCTGTTTAAATGCGTCGCAGCTAATGGCAAGTTAAAAAGTCTTTACCTAATATGTAAATCGAGTAAATCGAGATCAAACCGTAAAAAAAGTGCAGTCTGATCTTGGCTGTATAGTCACGGCTGCATGTTAAACTGTAGAACAAATTATCTCTATTTTAAAGAGAAACTGTTCTCTTAAGAACCTCTAAAGAACTTCTTGGTAAAAATGGTTCAAAACATGGGGGCGGGGAAACAGGAGAAAATGATAGCTAACAGCATTTTCTCCTTCTCCCACAAAGTTTTCAAAAACCTCCATGGGGATCGTTAAAGGACGGGATTATATGGTAAAGCTTAAAACAATACTGATGATGCAATAATCAATGTGCAATCTAACGGCTAACGGCTTTTTCCCCTTCTCCCATAGTGTTTTCAAAAACCCCCATTGGGATCGTTAAAAGACGGGATTGTATGGTGAAGGTTAAAAAATACTAATGATGCAATAATCAATGTGCATGGTTATCATACACGAGACTGTACGTGTCCGTAACCTAAATAATTATTCATATCATTTTCAAGATATTTTATTGGTCTGTTGTGTTAGACAAAACTAAACTATAAAGATTTACCGAGTGTTGAATTTCATTAAAACCCTCACACCAGCGTCAATTATTAAGCTCTGGTTGTGCATGACACTTGTGAACGTCAGATCTCCAGTCACTTGAGGATGTGGGTTCATTCCCCACGACTAGCCTACTGGAATGATCAAAAAATCTTTCCGATGACACGTTAAACCCGAGTTTCCGTGTTACGATGCTATACACTGAGCACGTTAAAGAACCGGGCGTAACTTAAGATGGGTTTCATCCTGTATCTTGCACTATTTCCCCGTTTTACAACTAATAGCTTTCCGGGTGCGTCACCCATATGGGCAACCGGTGGCGACGGAAAATATACGAAAATCAACAACAACAATTGAACTGTATTTACCAAACAAGTTCATTTACCAAAATACAAACTCGTATGACGCAGCATAAATGTCGTATGACGCAGCATAAATGTGAATGAAGAATTATTAGGTCAGCCTGAATAGTTAAAGAGGAAGGGCACGAGGCTTGTAAGTGACAAATCTTGGGAAACTTCGCTCTTTAGTTTCGATCAAAGAGTGTTTTATATGAGACGTTACACCTAAGTCACGTGTGACGGTGCTATACACTGCGCAGGATAAAGAACCAGAATTAACTGCCTTCTTGCGACGTCCCGCGTATTGGCAAACGGTAGCGACGTTAAATAGAAAATCGATAACTCAATGGGAGACAAGGAAGTCTGTTCAGGAGGGAACAGAGCAGCGATTATGAACTACAAGTAGACAGAAACGGTAAACCTCCAGATAAAAAAGAAATAAAATACCCCCTTAGGAAAAAAAAAGGAACATGCCTGCATGGAAAGCGTTTACAAAGGACTACCAAAGTAAATACGAGTCAAAAGACTGGATTTATCTTAGAGGTAGAGAAGGACATCTCGTGAAAAATGGAGAAAATATTGTTTACCATTCTTTTGTTTTGTTCAGTAGGATTTCCTCACTTAGTCACGATGTTTTTCAAAGCCTCTGTCATCAAGGTCATAAAAACAAGAAGTAGGCTACGCTGGATATTTTTCCTCCCGCGACAAAATCTTTACATTTTTTTTTGCTTTATTCCCGTCTATAGGCTTAACCCTCTCCCACACAATCACGTCTTTAATGGAGCATGAGGAAGAAAACTTCTAAAATATTGTGGAAAAAAGGAGAAAGTGCTGGTAACCAGCATTTTTTTCTTTTTCAACAATGTTTCAAAACCTTCTAAATATCAATTTCATTTTTTCGAGTCACATTTATTTCGTTGTATGCAGATGCATATTTTGACAAGTATACAAATTTGTCGTCTGCCAAATATCTATAATTCAGAGTTTATTCAAGATTATCCTTTACGTTTTGTGAAGACATGGTCCAGTTTCACGAAAAAAAATTAGGTAGCTTACCCTACGTTTACACCATTTTTCCGGCAGCCACGGCAGCCCCGTTTCTGACAACCGTAGACAAAACGGGATTGATGTAATACAAAGAAGAAGAACAGGATAAGCAAACTTGATCGCATCAGAACTTAAAAGCACGTAACAAGCAGTAACAAGACTCATAGACGATCCGTGTTTGGACACGGAAGCCCTTTTTTTACACCGATATCAATCAGGCTGTAGTAGAACGCAACGATCAACCCGTTCCTGTACGGTGTCAAAGGTTTTCTCATCAGCACCGGGACTGCCGTGGCAAATTTTTTGACATTCAAAAATCTGGCCCGGAAACCCCGGCGATCACGGTCTGACAAGTTTGCTTATAACGTTCCTCTGCGTTATATTACGTCAATCCCGTTTTGTCCACGGTTGTCAGAAACGTGGCTGCCGGTAACATGATGTAAACGTAGGGTTCCCTCCACGGTTTGTCACAGATACCGTGAGGTACCGTAAAGAGACTTAACTAAACTTGGTAAATGGAGGAAAAACGAAAAAATCTCGCGGCACACCACGTTTCGGACAAACTGGGTTGCCGTGGCTTCCGGGAACATGGTGTAAACGTAGGGTAATCCTCACATTATCCTTGACAAGCCATGGAGGGAACCCTACGTTTACACCATTTCCCGGCAGCCACGTTTCTGACAGCCGTGGACAAAACGGGATTGACGTTATACAATGCAGAGGAACGGGATAAGCAAACTTGTCAGACCGTGATCGCCGTGCCAAAATTTTTGACAGAGAAAAAAATTGCCATGGCAGACCCGGTGCTGATTAGAAACCTAACAGACCGTAGCAGAACGGGTTGATCATTGCGTTATACTACGGCCTGATCGATACCGGTGAAAAAAAGGGCTTCCGCGTCCAAACACGGATCGTCCCTGAGTCTTGTTACGGCTTGTTACGTGCTGGTAAGTTCTGATGCGATCAAGTTTGCTTACCACGTTCCTCTGCGTTGTATTACGTCGATCCCGTTTTGTCTATGGTTGTCAGAAACGGGATTGTCGTGGCTACCGGTAACATGGTGTAAACACAGGGTTTTCGTTAAAAATCGAAAACAGACTTAGTTCCTAACTTAAGTCGAGTGCGTTATTTCAGATGTATTTCACTAACATTAACAGTCCTGAGCTAACAGAATGTGTTAGACTTAAGTTAGCAAAATAAAGTCCATAATTTTGCGTGGTTCAGTCCGAAACGCTGAGTTCAACTCGGTATTTGAGAATGTTTTTGAAAGGCACAGTACTTAGTGGCCAAATGTAAACAATTCCGGCGCTAAATTGCGTTTGGATTTAAATCATACTATTTAAATTTCTGGAAATTGTTGTAAAGATGACATTCTGTTATTGTACTGTCGGTCCAAGTGTTAGCTGCTGACAGAGAAATGAATTTAAAAACGAGCTTAAAAGTTGCCAGGTCGCTCTATCTTTTGTTTAATTTAGAATTGATTTTAAATTCATTTTTCTGCAAGCGACTAACATTAAGACCGACCACACAAAAACGGATTGCCATCTTCACAATATTTTTTATACATTTAAAAGGCATGATTTCAATCTAAATGTATTTTTACACACGCATTGTGCTTTTTTAGCCGCTAATTGGCCTTTTAAGTCTGTTATATCAGTGAAATGCGTATCAAATTACGAGCTAAAATTACAAGTTAAACTTTAGTCGGAAAGTGAGTTTCTGAGGGGACTTGATCATAATAAAAGACTTTTTTTTTGTGTGTGAAACCGTGCCCTGATCCAGAATTTGAAAATTAAACCTATTATCTCATCTTTCGACCCCCCTCCCCCTGCCCTCGGTAAACAGTTGACACATTATCTTCCCTATACCCTTTACCCGACGACAAAATCTTCTATGATCTAATCTTGGCAAGGAGTTAAATATAAATATATTTGTCCGAGAGAAAGAGAGAGTGCTCAACCCCGAACGCTACCTGATCTCCCGATAAGGGGACTTGATCATGATAAACAGACTTATTTCTAGTGAGATCAGGCCCTTAAAATTGAATATATCACCTCATCTTTCCTCTCCACGCCTTCGGTCCACATTATCTGCCCTAAACCATTTACCCGACGACAGAATCTTCTATGATCTAATCAATATGGACGGCTTCATCCCCTAATGCTACCTGATGATCTCCCGATAGACCACTTGAATGAAAATGGTATAATGGTATAATGGGAGAGTCCAGTTAGGGCTTTTGGACTGAAGAAACATGAGAAGTTATTCCCAAAAATCGATACCAAATCATCGGTATGAAAAGCGGATGACAAATTATAAGTGAAAAGATTGTCATGGAAATGATACAAAACAGTGGGAAAAGGACAAAAATTCCGGTTACTAGCATTTTTCCTTTTTCCACAGTATTTTTAAATGCCTGTTTACCTCAGAGTTGTGTCGAGTCTGGTAGCGTACAGGACTGGAGAGCACCAGGTCACAGGGTCAAATCCCCAACACGGCGAATTTTTGTCCGAGCATTGATGATAGTCATTGCGACTGGATTCATTCCTCTCTCACCTCCAAGTATTGTTTCACTGATGGTTATTTGGGAAAGTAGCCAGTGGCTTGGGAAACATATTGTGTGAAGTACTCATAAAAGGATCTCCAGGAAAAGCATAGATAGGTGCGCTGGCCGCCGTGCTTTAACTGAAATGATGTTGTAAACGACGTTAAACAATAGGCCTATACAAGCAAACAAATCACCAGGGACGTTTACCCATATCCTGCTAAATAACTAAAATGAATTTTTTAATTCGATTGTAAAAACACAAACTTTGCATTTCAAAGGTACTTTTTGCGGAATGATATCTCCATATCGGACAGTGTAAATCCAAGATCTTGATCTACACTGTCCGCAAAAGGTCAGTGAGTCGCGCTTAGCAGTCTAAGTGTTAAAACAGGGATTGTCTGATAAAGGGTAAACACTCAGTCACCTGTATTTTCATATTTTCTTTCAACGAATAAAAGTATGCTGATGCACTTGAACACAGTAAAATTTCGCAAACAAATGACACCTATAGAATTACATTATCTCTAATAGATTTGATTGGTCGGTTTTGTCAGACAAAACTAAAAATAATGAGATTTACTGACTAGTGAATCACAACGTCACATCATTTTAGACAGATTTGATTGGTCAGTTTTGTCAGACAAAACTAAAAATAATGAGATTAACTTGCTATTGAATCACTACGTCGCATTTCGAATGAAATAATGTTCATTATTTAGAAACACGATGCTTGACATTGCAGTATGATGTTATTTGGTCAAGTTTCTATTATTTTTCAAGTTTCCTGTCTACACTTTTTAGCTCATCTGAGCACAAAGTGCTCTAAGTTAGCTCTTGTGATCATGCTGTGTCCGTCGTGCGTCGTCCGGGCGTCAACAGTTACCCTGTGTGCACTCTAGAGGCCACACTTTCAGCCCTATGCTCATGAAACTTTGTCAGAATGTTTGTCTCGATTGAATCTCCAAGGAATTCGAAATCGGCTCATTTGTCATAAAGCAGGTCACTGGCCCAAATCTTACAAAACCTTGTGTGCACTCTAGAGGGCATATTTCAAGCCTGATACTCAAGAAACTTGATCAGAATGTTTGTCTTAATAACACCTTTGACAATTCGAAATTGGCTCATGTCAGGCCAAAAAAGTAGGTCACTGGGCCACATCTTAAATAAACTTTATGTGCACTCTAGAGGCCATATTTTAAGCACAATACTCATCAAATTTGGTCAGAATGTTTGTCTTGACGACATCTCGGAAAAGTCCAAAGTTGGATTACGTCAGGTCAAAATATAGGTCACTGGGCCAACCCTTAGAAAAACCTTGTATGTACTCTAGAGGCCATATTTTCATCCTGATACTAAACACTGTCAGAATGTTTTCCTTGGTCATATCTTACATTACTTAGCAATTTGGTCGCGTCAAAAAGTAGGTCAATGGGCCAAATCTTAGAAAAAAAAAAACGCGTGTGCACTCTAGAGGCATCCTTTTAGTCCGATACTCAAGAAACTTGGCCAGAATCTTTCTTTGGATGATATCTCTGGCAAGTTTGAAATGGGGTCACATCTGTTCAAATAGTAGGTCACTAAGTCAAATCTTAGAAAAGGTTGTGTGCACTCTAGAGGCTACATTTGCTGTAGGATACCCATGAAACTTAGTCAGATTGTTTATTTTGATGATATCTCGAAAAAGTATGAAATTGTGTCACGTCGGGTCAAAAAATGGGTGACTGG
Source organism: Hippopus hippopus (assembly GCA_946811185.2). Taxonomy (NCBI): domain Eukaryota; kingdom Metazoa; phylum Mollusca; class Bivalvia; order Cardiida; family Cardiidae; genus Hippopus; species Hippopus hippopus. Next base: position 65,974,223 of record OX328100.1, read on the forward strand.
GCCAAGTCTAGTAAAATTTTGTTTCTACTCTAGAGGCCATATTTTCATCCTTATACCATAAAACTTCGTGAGAATGTTTTTCTCTGATATCTCTGACAAATTCAAAAATAGATCAAGTCGGTATAAAAGTAGGTCACTAACTCATGTACTTACATCATTATAACTAGGATCTCTTCAGCTTTGTCAATCCTAGATGAATTTACTCAAGTGAGCGTTTTAGTGCCAATGGCCCTCTTGTTTTAATTTGCCTCGGTATAACGTCAGGCATGTGCACATGTTGTCTGACCACGACTTTTCACGGCTTGCTCCTAGTCTCATCTTGGTACTGTCCGAAACAATGAAGTTCTTTTTTATCGGCGATAAGAACTTTGATATCGCATTACTTTGCGTTAAATATTTGACTGTGTCATGTAATTTAGTTTCCAGTTACAGGGTTCAATTCTATCAACTGCAGGTGCAGTAAAAATCATTTTTTTTATGTGGTCATTCGGCTTTTGTACCACTCAACATGTCCATTGAGGAATAATTTAGAGCGCAATATAAAATCGGAATTCCCCTGCTATATTTAGATAAATATGGGTTTTCTGAATATGTTTATAAATAAACCAAAGGGACTGTAACATGGATATACTGTAGAAATATATCTCGTCCTCTGTGAAGGCGTGTAGAGTGTTGCCTGCGATTCATAAATTCAATAAATTAACAATTCTCCTCTCTCTCTTTTTCTGGGCCTAGTGAAGGCCATGGTCGGCCTGTATTTGGGAGGTCTCATCTTGGTCTACACTCTCTACATCCACTATTACGGTTTTACAGTTTATAAACACCTTTATGTGCCAATAAACATAAAAATAAAGTTACGCAATGAACAATACTGTTTCATTATGACAAGTGTTTTATGATACAATCAAGAACTGCTTTTATGCATATCAAGATTACGCGTAACCTGTCTAAATTTATATAGCCAAAGCTACTTTTTACAGTCTTAACTTTTTCATATAGAACTTTTGAGTAGATAGGGATTGCCCTGCCACTCAATGTTGCCTTATCAAAATTACACATAATCCTTCTTATTTTAACACGTTTTACTATTATAATTTTGTTCAAATATTTTTAAAAACAGACATCCCCTTCTATCATCTTTTAATACATACATACATACATACATACATACATACATACACACATACATACATCCATTGATTAATAAATTTATTTATTTATATCTCAACTGGTTAATAAATTCATTCATTCATTCATTCATTCATTTTTTCATTCATTCATTCATTCATTTTTTCATTCATTCATTCATTCATTCATTTTTTCATTCATTCATTCTTTCATTCATTCATTCATTCATTCATTTATCATTCATTCATTCATTCATTCATTCATTTATCATTCATTTATCATTCATTCATTCATTCATTCATTCATTTATCATTCAATCAATCATTCATTCGTTCATTTTTTCATTCATTCATTCATTCAATCATTCATTCATTTAGCATTCAATCATTAATTAATTCATTCATTTATCATTCATTCATTCATTCATTCGTTCATTCGTTCATTCATTCATTCATTAGGAATTACCAGATCTTAAATCTTTATCAAACAATCCCGTGTTTAAACGACCATGAAAAAAAAAGGGCTTCTTAAAACAAAGTGGTGAAAAATGAGAGAATGCTGGTGCCCTACATTTGCCCCTTTTCCCTCAATGTCTTCCACTTGTGAAAGAAATACACCATCATGTGAGCAATATGTTATTTATTACCTGCAAATGATTTTATTGTAGATAAGTCTCATGCTCGCTCTCTCTCTCTCTCTCTCTCTCTCTCTCTCTCTCTCTCTCTCTCATCCTCATCCACATAAATGGATCATTACAAATGGACAAAAATCAAAGATAAAAAGCTGTAAAAACTGAGCGGAGAAAGGGGGAGGGAAGGGGGAGGGATTCGCCTCCTAAAAATGATACTTGCATAACTGAATGCATTCACGTGACTCCATACGTGAATTGATGTGTTTATGCTTCCTTAACCCTTGGGCTGCTATACGCGTATCAAGGACCTTTTCCGGACAGTGCAGATCAAGATCAGACTGCACAGAACGTGCAGTCTGATCTTGGATCTACACTGTCCGTTAAAGACATCTTTTGCCACAAAAAATACCTTTGAAATAGCAAAATTTGGGTTTTTAAAATCGGCTTAAAAGTTTCATTTCACTTATTTAGCGGGTTAAGGATTAACACTCAATCTGCTTATCGCCACTCGATGCTCTTTTGCAGGCAGTGTAGATCAAGATCAGACTGCACAGAGCGTGCAGTCTGATCTTAGATCCACGCTGTCTGCTAAAAAGATCATTTTCCCCAAAACTTTGGGACTTATTATCGACTTGAAAGTTTTTATTTCACTAACTTAGCAGGTAAGGATGAAATTGGCAGATAATCAAATTTCACTTTAACTGTTACCCAAACGACAAGATTATGTACTTGATCAAATTGCAAGCATTTGCAGACAACAAATTAAATGTGATTCAAACAATGATTTCTGTCCTTGATAGGATGGAAAACAATGTGGGAAAAGGAGAAAATGCTGGTTACCAGCATTTTCTCCTTTTCCCACGATCTTTTCAAAAGGCCTCTTCCTCAGGGTCGTGAAGAGGGATTGTTTGGTAAAGGGTTAAACCGATAGTCTAGAACCCTAATTTTGTTATTTCGAAGATATTTTTTGGGAGAAAATATTTCCTTATCGGACAGTGTAGATCAAAGATCAGACTGCATGTTCTGTGCAGTCTGATCTTGATCTACGATGTCCGCAAAAGGTCAGTGAGTCGTGCTAAGCAGCTTTAGGGTTAAGATGTTAGGCCTGAGGCTAAATGGAGAATTCTAAAGGTGTTATAAACGCCGCAGACGAATGCATGCTCCTCTGTGACGTCTATCGTCCTTGTAAAATACGCTGTCAACCTCTTGAAGGCCTAGAAACTGCCAGATGTAAACAAAGCCGTTATTAAGATGCATTTAAATTATATCATTTAATAGTAATGGATATTATTGTGAAGATAACAATCTGTCATTGTACGTTTGGTCCAAGTGTTAGTCGCTGACAGAAAAATTGAACACTAAAACTAAGTTAAAAGTTGCCCCTTCGCTCTATCTATTGATTTACTTTTTACCTGATTAAAAAAAATCATTCTTTTCTGCCAGAGACTTAAAGTTGGACTGATTGCACAATAACAGATTGTCATCTTCACACTATTTTATATACTTTTAAAAGGTAGGCCTATGATTTAAATTTGACTGCATTAAACACCCCTACTGTTATTTTTGGCCGCTATTTGGCCTTTAAATAACTTAGTATTCGACATACTACATGTATTTGACAATTGCCACAGTGCACACTACTCAAGCACACTTCAAGTGTCATCATATTGCGTCATACTCAAATATCGTCGGTTTACTTCGAAAACCTCAAAACTACAGCTTGTAACAAGCTGTAGTTACGAGGTTTTCGAAGTAAACCGACGATGTGTAACATCCCCTCTTTCATTTGGAAATTATTTTACTGGAAAGTGGTGAATATGACAGAGTTACAAGTTAATGAAATAAACATTTCGAAAATATGGTGGCATATTTGTGCCACAAGATACCAGATATCTATTGCGATGGTTTAACCCTTTACCTCACAATGACGACTTTTAACACCCCTGAGAATTAAGCCTTTTGAAAACATTGTGAGAAAAGGAGAAAATGCTGGTAACCATCATTTTCTCCTTTTCCCACAATGGTTTTTACTCTATAAAAGAAAAGTTGCACCTTTTGAGCCACACTGAAATTGTCGTCTGCAAATGCTTTCATTTTAGACAAGGCTGAAATTTTGTCGTCTGGTAAAGGGTTAAGAGAACCATCGTGATATAACCAACTTTCCTGGAAATAATATCTAGATAATAAAATGTTTCACGATAAAAATATCACGATAATTCTCAGTTATTACGAATCTTTTTACGTTCGTGTCCACAACTGACATTCACGGTATTTATAATCGGATAGGGTTTCTTTGGTGGCATATTTCTGCCACGAGATACAAGATTACTATCATGATAATTCTAGAAAACTATTGCGATAAATCAAAGTTTCATGTAAATTTTATCTAGGTAGTGAAAAGTTTTCTGGGAAAAAGAATATTACGATAAACTTTGTTAGCTAGAAAATTTTACATTATTAAGTAAAATTTTTATTATTTTAACGCCAAATTTCTCATTCATATACGAAGCTCGGGATCAGATTATCGTGAAAGCTCTTCCTGTTTCTCGATATCTATAAATAGAAAATTCGCCATTTGAATGAACACGGTAGTTTTCTATTTTACAAGTCAATATAAAGCTTTCAAGATGAAAAAAAAAAAATCGTGATTTTTTTTCCAGAAAACTTATCACTGTCTAGATAAAATTTTCAGAAAACTTTGAATTATCGCGATAGTTTTTTAAAATCATCATGAAAGTTATGTTGTATCTTGTGGCAGAAATATGCCACCATACGTAAATGCATTTGTTCAGTCTGTCCGATACAGGAAAGCGAAAATTAGAAAAAAAAACAGAGCACTTTAACGCATTACCAAACAACCTCATGTTTTAAACAATCCTGATGAAAAAAGTTTTGGAAAACATTGTTGGAAAAGGAGAAAATGCTGGTAACCAGCATTTTCTCCTTGTTCCATAATGTTTTCTTCCTTTTCAGAGACAGAACTCATCATTTTAACCGCATTTTTTTTCTCTGCAAATGCTTTCAATTGGACTAGTCTACAATTTTGTAGTATGGTAAAGAGATAAGAAGGGTACATCTTAAACAGCTGAAATAGAAGGTGGAACTCGAAAGTATTTTGATAGAAAAACATTTATAAGTGATCTTTATCACTTAAGCTTCGTCATGAAGATAACAAAAAAAACCTTTATTCACAGTCTATTGATTTGAATGTAACAAAGCTTGAATACTTAAAGACCCAACAGCTGTAGATGTTAAAATGTATTTAAATATAAATCATGCAATTTAAAAGTATGAACATTATTGTAAAGATGGCAGTCTATTACTGAACGGTCGTTCCGTGTGCGAGTCGTTGGTAGAAAAATGAATTTTGAAACCAGGTAAAAAATAAACAGCTTTTTACCTAGTTTTAGAATCAATTTAATTGCCAGCGACTAACATTTGGACAGACCTTACAATAAGACATTGTCATCTTCACAATAATTTACATAATTTTAAATGGCATGATTTAAACTAAAATGCGTTTTGGTACACCTTTAGGGCCTGTTGGGTCTTTAAGTTTGTCATCGAAGAGACAAGACCCAATCATTGTTTACGACCTATTGAGTTAGAGCATTTGTAACAAATCTTGAACACTTAAGACCAATCATTGTTTTAGACTTATTGGTTTGAATTATTCATTACAAATCCTGAGGTGTCCAGTGTTCAAGTGTAGGACTCGTAACCTGGAGACCCCTGGTTCGAGCCTTAGTGATAGCACTGAGTTTTTCGTTGGAGTGCCTTTAGGCACGACACTTCAGAGCCCTAGTCAAGTACACCTTGAACTTAAGACATGCATGAATATGGCTTGTAACACGCGAGAAGGGACATTCGGACATTTGCGTAAAGTGTCGTCTCGGATCAGCCTGCGCAGTCCGCGCAGGCTGATCCGAGACGGCACTTTACAACTACATTAGATTTTGTGCTACAGTAGACTTGCGCAAATGAGAAAATTACATAAAAACGGAAAGTGTCGTTTCGGATAAGCCTTCGCGGACTGCGCTAGCTGATCTGAGCCGACACTTTACGCAAATGTCCGAATGTCCCTTTTTGCGTGTTGCAGGTCATATGTGAACTGTCGCCGTGATATGACTTAAACAATGTCGAAAGCGGAGTACTACATTAATCAGTCAATCAATCAATCAATCGATCAATCAAACAATCAATACAAATCTTGAACACTTAAGCTTCGTCAAGAGACGAAAACAAATCCCTGTATAGAGCACGTTTAACAAAGCTTGAATAATTCTAAAAGCTAAACCATGGAAGGGGCGAAAACGAAACATTGTTGTTTACGATTGATTTAACACATGCTTTAAGTATAACTTTTGAATACTTAACCTTAGTCGTCTATTAGACAAAGCTAACCTTAGTCATCCATTAGACAAAGCTTATCATCGTGGATAATGTTTTGATTTCAAATACACTTAAAGGTTTGAATACTTCACTTTTGTCAACAAAGACACGAAAACCAAGCCCTGTTTACCTAAATATATTGATTAGGAATGCTTCGCAAATCTTGAATACATAAGTTTTGTAATCGAAAAGTGCAGACGTTGATCAGACTACGTGCAGCCACATTCTGCGCAGACAGCACACTCATGAGTGTATATATACATTTGAGTCGTGACGTAGGAAAAGGGAGTTTAATGTATCTCCGTGATGCATTATCTCTAGCAAGTCGTCACATGATTAAGGATCCATAAAACGCATTTTTTTCTTACAACCAACTGGATCATGAGGTAGAATGGTCCTTTGACATACAGAAAATATACAATCAGCAAAAAGCGAGGATTGCGCAGGCTGACATGGGTCTATAACTTTAGCAAATGTGTTAAAAGCCTCTTTTTTTAAGGGCACGGATCATTTATCTCAGTAAGGATATCTCTTAAATTTGTTTAACTCCATATAAAATAACAAGTTTTAAGACTTGTTCAAGTTGAAAGCATTTGCAGACGACAAAATAAATGACACTCACCAATTGGAATTTGTTTTAGGAAGTTTTGAAAACATTGTCGGCAAAAGGAGAAAATGCTGGTAACCAGCATTTTCTCCTTTTGCCCACAATGTTTTCAAAAGCTCTCATTTTCAGGTTAGTTGAAATTCGTGTGTAGTAAAGGGTGAACGCACAATTAGGTAAATTCCCCTACTTGTAAAAAATAAAAAGTTAGGGCGGTTGATTGGATTGCGAGCTACAGTAAACTGGTTCAGTCTAGCATGATCTTGGTCTGTCAGGATTTGTACTTTGAGTTTTCTTATTCACTAAAGATTGAAATCTATACATTGTCAGTATGACGTCAATTGTGTATATGAGCTTATTAGTGCATGTCAATTACTTTCTGTTAAGCAAAATCTGTAATAGAATAAAACAGAAAACATTCGGCGGACTGGACACACTTTAAGTTGTTTTTCTACATTTTTAATGACAGTGAGGAAAGAAAACAAAAGGAGTAAATGTTGGTAAACAGCATTTTCTCCTTTCCACAATGTTTTCAAGCCTTTCAAGCACAAATGATACAATTTTCAACTCGTTCAAATCACAATTATTTGCAGATGACGTTATAAATCTGGTTCAGATCAAGGGATCCAATTTCAAGATAATAAAATCCATTATGATAAAAAACCTTAGAAAATGAGAATATTCTGGGTACAGCATTTTCTCCTTTTCCCATGATTTTAAAAGCTTTTCTTCACCAAGGGTACTCGGAATTTTTGGTAAAGGTTTAACATAAGATTACATCATGATCTGTTTGCATGTTGTCTGAAATCCGATCTTGGTCCACGCTGTCTTTACAGGTATCTTTGAGCCTACCTTTCTTTGAACCGTAAATGACCAATATCTTAATTCACTTACATGTAATCAATGTGTTTACATACATATAATCAATATGTTTACTTACATATAAACAATGTATTTACATACATGTACATGTAATCAATGAGTTTACATACATGTAAACAATGTGTTTACATACATGTAATCAATTTGTTTACTAACATATAATCAATGTGTTTACTTACATATAATCAATGTGTTTACATACATGTAATCAACGTGTTTAGTGACATGTAATCAATGTGTTTACTGACATGTAAACAATGTGTTTACAAAGTTCAACTGAATCACATGATTGGAAAGGTAAACAAAATGCTGATGCACATGTACCGATTAACTCCTTTACTATTGTGAAACCGCTTTAACTTGTAATTACTTTGTTTCCCTGACTGTACTCGGTTTTCCGATTGTTGCGTCGTTCTAAACGAATTTCAAATGAATATCTTTGTATAACTGATCTTGTCGCCTTGTGCATGTTGTAGGTGTAAAATACCTGTACACATGATCCCGAAGTAAACGTTCTATAAAATCGTCAACTTATTCGAGATCTATAAATAGCTCACGTAAACAGAAGGAATGTTCATTACGTGACGTGACAAATTAAAGCGGTTGTACAAAACTAACTTCAGAAACTACACTTTCGAGGTCTGAAAATACATTTTCACTCCTATTCAAAAGGACTTTCGTCATAATTCCAAAATAAAGTAATGTGCGGAGTACATCTGTGCAGTCTGATCTTGATCTAAACCGTCCGCCAAATTTTCTGAAGTTGTTATGGGTATTGAAAAAAAAAAAATAATGATAATAATCATCCCACAACCTAGCGTTTTAATGACTATGTAAAAACGCAACTAAAACATTGTGGAGATAATAGAAAGTGCTTGTAACAATGCTTTAAATTCTCCCCTTCTAAACGTTGTCTGCGCATGTCATATTCTTCGAAGATGTCTGCTATGACGCATCACTCCCCCCAATATTGGCGGGATTGTAGTAATACGCGCTATAAAGTAGCAATGGAGAAAATGGCTTTTATCAATACGTTTGAGGAGAAACTAGGCCTGTTTTGGCTCCAGATATCTCTAAACTGCTGATCATAGCTGAATGAATCGCACCAGGTAGCGTTTTATTGAGTAAACGATTATTTCAGTTTGAAATTCAAAGTAACGGTTGTCGCGCAGAAAAGTAGTCCGGTTCTGTTCCCAGGATGCCCAAATTAGATAGATGTGTATTTGTAGAATGCCATCTAGCGGGAAATAATGCCCTTTCAAGGATAAATCCTGTCATGTGACCTATGACATTCCTCGTCTGTAAATGCTTTCAATTTCGATAAATCTAAAATTTTCTCGTCACATAAAAACGTTTAGATTGCTTATTTGTATGCTGGTTGATTGTATGGTGTTTAACTCTTTACCAAACGACAAAACTTTGGACTAGTCCAAATTGAAAGCAATTGCAGACGACAATATGAATGTGAATCAAAAATTGAAATTTGATTTGGAAAGGGTAGTAAACATTGTGGGAAAAGGAGAAAATGCTGGTTACCAGCATTTTCTCCTTTTCCAGCAATGTTCTCAAAGGCTTTCCTTCTTAGGGCCGTTACAAGTCGGGATTGTGTGGTAAAGAGTTAATGCCGATTTTAGCATTATTTCAGTAATATCGCGGTGGCAAGGGTTTCTTTCACTAGAACCTCGCTATACATACTTTGATAGCCACTGGCTCCTTTTCTATCGTCGAAACAATAATCAGCGGCGGGAGAGGAATGAATCCTGTCAAAATGACTATTATCAATCATACAGTCCAAAAAAACTAAACATCGAATTTGCCAACATGAAAAAAGGGGACCCAAGTTCAGATAACACGTTCTGTGACATGTGATATTAACAATGATAATGCCCAAAACAATCCCATGTTTTAATGACGGGGGGGGGAGGGGGGGGGGGGCGAGAAACGGCTTTTTGAAATTTCGTGGGAAAAGAAGAAACTGCTTGTAACCAGCGTGTCACTTTTTTTTTTTTCTCACTATGGTTTATACCCGTTCAAAGATGAAATCCTACTATTCCAAGGGCTATTTTTTCGTCGTCTGAAAATCTTTCAATTTGTAAATGTCTAAAATTTTGTCTTGTGGTAAAGAGTAAATATAACGTTACATAGACAAAAAATAAAGTACTTTAAGTCGACCTTGACATTCAAAATGTAATTCATTACTAGACGAAAAAAAAATTAGACCAGTCAAAATAGACATCATAGCAGATGATATATTGCATGTGGCTAAAATCAACGTATTGTCTTTGGTGGAGTTCTGATTGGCTTACCGATTTTTTTCATATCTCCATGAAAAAAAAAAAACACTTTGTGCCGGAACTACTTTCTCTGAAGGTTACACAGTGCGGTCTTGTTCATTTACTTTAATTTCATTGGTTAATTTTCAGTATTGGGGATCTGAAAACTGCTTCCAATTGTATTCTTGCGCCAAGGGGCTTTAGAAACTCCAACGTCAGATTTAATAATAAAGAAAATGAATGCAGTGTGAATTATTTCTGTAGGTGTATTTTGTCTGTAATATTAAATTATAAGGAATGAAGAGAATTTTCTTTTTTTCATTGAGGTATGAAAAAAAAAACCTAGTCACACGTCTGATTAGGGTTTTTTTTTTGTTCATACCTCCGCGAATAAAAAAAAATTCTCTTCATTCCTTAATTGAAATGTTATAAAGTCCTTGACGAGCATAATGTTTAGCAATATCAACTCGCTCAATATGTCTATGCCCTAAGGCAGCTAAGCGCGACTCACTGACCTCTTGCAGACAGTGTAGATCAAGATCAGACTGCACAGAACGTGCAGTCTGATCTTTGATCTACACTATCTGATAACGACCCCCCCCCCCCAAAAAAAAAAAAACTTTGAAATCGCAAAACTTGGGGCCTAAAATTTTGATTTCATTTATTTGGCAGAAAAAGGGGTGGGGCTAGTTACAATTCGAACATTATAATTGTCAGTCATTTTTTTACTTCTGAGTGAACCCACCTATTTGTTTACCAGTGCTGTGCAGAACACTCTGTCCGAGCCACTGGCTGCTTTTCCACGTAAACATCGCCAAAACTATGTGCAGTTTGAGGAAGAAGAAATGTATCTCCAGGTTTTGCCCAGGACTTTGTAGATCAAAGATCAGGCTGCACAAAAGGTGCAGCCTGATCTTGATCTACACTGACCACAAAGGCAACGTTGTGAAGGATACTTTAAAGGTTAGTGTATGTATCTATTCAACTCGACTGTCGCCTCGTCCAAAATATAGACTGGTTCTGCAGTGTACTCATCCAATAGAATTCAGTATTGTACCCAAGCATGTTGAATAACCACTGAATAAGATAACGATATATATCTAGAAAGGGGAATTCCCATAGTAAATTCCAATGGTGAAATTTATTGTACTAACCTACCCTGGCTGCTAAAATCCATTAAGCTTGCCCGCGTTCGCGTTGCTAGCGTTTTATTGTGTCTCTCCGATGAAATGCAGGTTGGTGTGGTTAAATTAAAGGCCCAGTAAAGGCCAAAATATCAAAGCAGGTGTACTAATACGTTTGAATTTAAATCACACCATTTAAAAGTATGGAAAATATTGAAGAGATGACAGTTTATGATCGTGTGGTCGGGTCATATGTTAGTCGCTGGCAGAAACAAGAATTTTAAAATCAAACAAAAAGTAAACAAAAGACATAGCTACCTGGCAGATTTTAACCTAGTTTTGAAATTAAATTCTCTGTCAGTAACTAACATTTGGACAGACCGTACAGTGACAGGTTGTCATCTTCACAATGAATTCCATACTTTTAAATAGTATGATATAAATTGAAATGCATTTAAACACCCTTTACTTTAAAGTCTCACCTAGCATCAAAATAAGCTATGCTCTGTGAAAAGGGGGCTTAATGTATCTGCGAAAAGTATCGACCCAGCTCAGTCTGCGCAGTCCGCGCAGGCTGACCCGAACCGAAACTGTTCGTTATTGGTCAATTTTCTGAATCAAGCTGTATTTGCGTAGAGTGTCGTCTCGGATCAGCCTGCGCAGTTCGCACAGGCTAATCCGAGACGGCACTCTACGTCAGCAGTAGATTTTGTCCTACAATAGACTTGCATGAAACAAAAAATCACTCACGACCAGAAAGTGTCGTCTCGGATCAGCCTGCGCGGACTACACAGGCTGATCCGGGACGACACATTACGCAAATGTCCGAATGCTTCTTTTAGAGTGTTGCAAGCCAAACTGAAAAATAATGGTGAATAATAAACCCTAATATCATGTCAATTGAGGGAAAGTATCCTGCATGGTTCAGTTGTAATCTGTAGGGTTCATAACCTCGTGGCCAAGATTTGAGTCTCACTGGAGCAATGGGTTTTCGTGGCATTGTCCTTGGACAAGACACTTCCGAGCCCTACATAACCTAGGACCTACAAATTTAAATAATCGATCTGTCGCTGTGATATGAAAAAAATAATGTTGAAAGCGGATTAAACCATCCTGACCTCCCTGGCTTCAAATACTGTGTACTACTGATTGCACTAGCTACCGGGCTCGGCAAATCATTTGTCATATGGACAACTTTTGACTTCAATTTTGTATTTTGCTTTAATAGACATTATTTACATTTGAGCAAATAATTCTTTTTTTTTTTGTATCATTTTATTTTTATTACATAAAATTTAATTGATAATTCAATAGGGGATATTGCTCCGGCCAGACTGACGGATACGCACACGGAACGACAACGCTAGTTCCCTTAACCCCTGCGGGCGATGATAAATTATGAGAAAGGTACTGAAAAGCCAGTTTTATGTTTATCTGATACACCCCGTTATTTGTATTGTGTCTAGTTTTAAAGAGACAGGAGTAGCGAAGGAAACGTGAAGAGACAATGCTATATACAGTAATTATGAATGGTATATTTGATCTCGTTTACCCTTGAAGTGCGTAAAAACCGGTTAAAACTGTATTGTATAGCGGACAGTGTAGATTAAGATCAGACTGCACAGAACGTGCAGTCTGATCTTAGATCTACATCGTCCGTGACTTGGATACATGTTCTGGCCAAAAGAAGGTTAAAATAGTAATTGTTTCGACTGTTTTTCTTAATTAAAAAGATCCGTTTAAGTTAATCAGTGCGAGGGACCTATGGGAGAAAATTCTATCGATAGGGAGGAGACACAGTCTGGAAGATTCCTGTATGTAAACGACGAAACTATATCTAAATTTAGTTCACAGTACTCATTAACATAAGTCTAAAGACGTCACTTCCTGAAGCGATATAGTGTGTGTACTACTGGCAGTGTTAATGTGACACTTAACGAGTACAGACGACAATTCTAAACTATCGGAAAAAAAAGTTATCATTATTAAAGTAGACGAGGATAGTTGATGAAACTATTTCAATAAAAAAAAAAAAACACGGAAATAAATAAATGACAATAAAGAAAATGGAATTAATTTCGAAAATAATGTTATTGTTGTGGGCTTGTTATAAATCGATTGGGGCGAATAATATTGTTTGTTCACCTTTTGAGGACAAGTTTTGGAAAAACGGAAAATGCAGACCATGTCTGCCGTGCGAAGTAGGAAGGGGGAGAAACTTTACGCAGGTAAATACTTTCGGATTTGCTTGTTTGTTTGTTTGTTTTGTTTGTTTATTTCTTTGATATATATTTAACGAAGTTGTGTATGCCGCGTTCATCATTTTTTAAGTCGTATCACGATTACGAATCACAGATTCAGAGCTCCAGATAAGAGGGAGTGATGGCATTCTAAATCCGTTATTTCTCTTCCAAACCCTATGTTGTGGGTACTCATTAGAATCGTCTCGATGAGACAATTCTAATGAGTACCTATAACGTAGGGTTTAGTGGAGAATAACTAATATTTTCAATTATGAAATCAAAATCACTCCCTCTATCTGGAGCTCTGAGATTATTTCTTGTCCTTTTTCCTACATTCGGACGTTACTCTGTCGAAAATGATAATAATTTCGGAAGCAATCAGCAAATTTTTGCTACAAATCTGTCGAGAAAGCGATAAGGATCGACAAATATTGTGACTGACTGGAGCCATGCTAATCTCAATAATAAGACGATTACAGTGCTTTTTTTCATATTTGTACATGGACTTAGTACAGAAAGCTGTCCCCAAAGGCGATGTTACTTTTTGACTGGTCGCCTCTGGTACGGTGCACAATAAATGTCCAAATATGAAAAAAAAAAATACCGTAGCGTCTCATTATTGAGACTAAACATGGACTGTACACCGCACCGTCTCACCGGTGGCGACCAATCCAAAATTAAAGTCGCCGGCGGGTACAGTTATCCGTACTAGAACCAAGGGTAGGTTTCACCAGAACTAGGCTGGGGTTCTTCGTCACCTTGCCCGCAGGAAACTTTCACGGTGACAAGATGTGCCAGCTGGGACGGTAATGAGGATATTTTCCCTTTCTCACAATGTTTTGAACCTTTTTAAAGAAAAACCCAGTCAAATGAGTCACATGAAATATGTCGGCTGTAGAGTCTTTCAAATTAAACAAATCTAAAATTTTGTCATCTGGTATCCAAAGCGTTTAACTCTTTAGCACACAATCCCGACTTTTAACGACCCTGAAAAAAAGCCTTTTGAAAACATTGTGGGAAAAGGAGAAAATGCTGGTAACCAGCATTTTCTCCTTTTTCCACAATGTTATTTTACCTTTCACAAAACAAATTTCAAATTTTCAGTCACTTTTATTTTGTAGTCTGCAAATTCTTTCAATTTGGACAAGTCTAAAATTTTGTCGTTTGGTGAAGAGTCAAGGTTTAGCCACACAGATCACGAATTCAAAATGATTGTCAAGAGTTTACCATTTTGAACCCGTTATTTTCCATGGTTAAACCACACTCGTAACCCTGCTCTGCTAGGACTAGTTTGTAGTACAGATAACTATCTTAATTTTTTGACAGGTCACGGTGCACAGTAAATGGCCAAATATGAAAAGAAGCACCGTAAACGTTCCATTACAATCACTAGAGAGACTAGAGTAGCTAGAGTCGAACAAGATCAGACTGTACAGAATTGCTCTTCTTAATTAACTTATCGTTATCAGAAGTTATAGTTCAGAAATAAATAACTTGAAATAAAAATGAATAATTTAGAGCAAATTTATATTCACTGATCCCCTAAAACAACGTATAGATCTAATTATCCCCTTATCTAATTATCTTCTTATCTTTTAAATATTAGACTTAGTATTGACTTTATTTGTATAAATGTATTTTTTGTAACTAAAAGTAGTCTAATTAAAAAATTTACCCAGTAGGCCTAACCTTATATTCTTAAACCTTTTTCGCGCGAAAGACTTACAGTCACTAGGCTGTGTTTAGAGTTTCCCTACCCTACCTAGAAAATGCTGCCGACCCTAAATTTTTTTAGCTACAATTGAAAAAAATATATATGTCGGGCGTCATTTCGGTACATAGTCCCTGTAAAAAGTTTCTGGAAAAAAATAATAGATCCCTACCTACCCTACCTACAGCATCTCAGATCTAAACCCTTCACACAGATTTTTTTTTGTTAGGCCCTATGAACTATTATATATCGTGTGTACACACGTGTACAGTACGTTTGACCTTTAATTATCTTTAACATGAGCTACTTTCTATACGTGTTACAATCATTATCTCCCGCTAGATGGCATTCTACAAATAGACATCTATCTAATTGGGGCATTCTGGGTACAGAAGTGGAGTAATTTTTCAAAACAACAACCGTTACTTTGAATTTCAAACTAAAACAAAACGCTTACCCAATAAAACGCTACCTGGTGCGATTCATTCAGCTATGATCAGCTAGCATGTAACCTATGCACCGGCCATCATTTTATTAAAACAGGCCCAACAGGCTTGGGTAATGCACATGTACTCGATGTACCGATCTATTTTTAGATACTGTATACAAAGATTTGCAGTAATCGATCGTATTTTTTTTCAAATAATTTTTGCCTGTAAAAATTATTATAGTTTAGAGAAATCTGGATCTAATACAGGCCTGGTTTCTCATCAAACATATTGATAATAGCCATTTTCTCCATTGCTACTTTATTAGCGCGTATTACTATAATCCTCCCAAAATTGGGGGGAGTGATGCGTCATATAAGACAAGTCGAATCTTCGAAGAATATGACATGCGCAGGCATTATTGTGTACATGTAAGCTACATGTAAGTAGTTATAGTCATTTCACGATGAACGGCAACATTCACGTCTAAAACATACAGATTCTGTTCTGTTCTCAAACATGATTTATTTTTCATTATTATTATTATTATCATTATATTAATATTTCATCATTTTTATTATTCAGACAGAGGAACTAGACAGTACAAAGTGTTTGCCCTGTGATAAATGCCCGGATGGGAGTTTTAATGACGGACAAGTATTTAAAAACACTTGTCGACCCTGCACAATCGACAAGTGTTATAAATTGAAGAGACACATACAAATGCAGTGTACAAACACGTTGAATCAAATTTGTGGAAGCTGTATTCATGGGTGAGTACATGTCTGTCTGTCTGTCTGTCTGTCTGTCTGTCTGTGTCCAACCGTCTCTGATTAACCCGTCTCTCTCTTTCTGTCCATCTGTCTGTCTATCTCTGTCACTAAATCTGACGGTACCCGGCTGTCTGTCTATCTCTTGTCTTGTCTCCGTATTTAAGTTATTTTCTATATCGGTCCATCTGTTATTCTGTCCTTCTGACCGTTACCAAAGTTATCTCTGTGTAGCTTTACAAGAGACAGGTCTCTTCAATGTTCAAAAACATTTTATGTGAAGTATAACAACTTTGTGGAATTACATTCTGTGCATAATTTTCTGAGGTAAAATGATCATGTATTATTGTATTAGATATGTTATAAAAAGATTTCAAAGTATCCTGTTTGTGTACAGGGTTTGTCTGCTTTCTTGGGTTGTAGGTTTATTATTTTAAACTTAGTTATTGTACTTAGCATTTAAAACTTTTAGTTTAAGGTAACCTAACAATTGCCTGCCTTTTAGGCATTTTCGGGGGAGGGGGGGTGAGCTAAGGGATTGGGGAAGGTTGGGGAAAAGAAGGGTCAGTTGAGAACGAAAGAGAGAAAAAGAAAAAAAAAAGACCAAATGTACCTTTTTTTGGTTAAGTCCTTCACTTAAAATCCTCAACTATCAAAAATCCATTTTCCACAATATTTTCTCAAGGCAAACTTGAGCACAATTTTATTCGATACTCTGCAATTGCTTTCAATATGGACGCGTCTTGCTGTTTAGTGAGCAGAAAATTGTACAAGATCTGCACACGCCATGACTTGAAGAATTTGACAACTATCCAAACATAAAATATGCATTCTGACTTGATCTATTAAGACAGCCAGCCTACACATGAAACAAATGGTAGCTGCAGTAATTGCTCAGGTTTTCCATAGCTAAATCCGTGTTTGATTTAATCCAAGTTCTTTTTTTTTTCACTTGAGTGAACTTCGAGCCCTTGCCACATATCCAGGATTCACTTTGTGTCTTCAATACTTCTTACTTTCTTTTTGGCTACCATTCGGTGCAAATTAAATTTAACTGTATCATTAACAAAATCCAGCATTAATGCTCTAATCTAGCGAAACTTGCAGATGTAATCCCTTCATTTAGGCACTTTATTACAAAAGAAAACGTAACATTAATATCGGCCTATACTTTGCAAGTCCGCCATTTTCAGGTGCATTGTGGGATAAATAGATATTAAAGTAGGTCGCGTGTAAACCTGCCTCGTCATATTACAATATTAACCCTGTACCACGCACTCCAATGTTTTATCGACGCTAATTTTGAGAAACATTTTGAAAAATGAAGAAAATGCTGATCTACAGTCTTTTCTCCATTTCCTACGACGTTTTCTTGCACTTCAAACACAATTCAAATTTTTGAGTTGCATTTGATTTGTCGTGCGCCAGACTTTTTTAATTTGATCAATACTTTAATGCTCCTGATGAAGTAAAATTTCGAAACCATCGTTGAAAAAGGATTAAACGTTGGCATTTCTCCTTTTCCCACAATGTTTTCCCATCCAAAGACAAACTACGTCGTGTGAGCCACATCCAATATGTCGTCCCACCCTAAAATAATCTCGTCAAATGTATATCAGAAGATAAATTATTGGGTTATTTTTGATATGTTAAATGTAATTTAACGCCGCTTTCAATATTATTTCAGTTATTCGTTATTGCAGCGGCCGTTGCAACTTTCCTGAAAACTCTCTCACCAGTACCTCGCAAAATTATTCTTCCCAAGCCACTAGCTGCTTTCCGATGTTATCATAGTCGAATTAAAGATAAGCTGTAAATGGGGAATAAATCCTGACGCGATAAAGAGGGAAAGGGAGAGAGAACAAGAGAATGTAGAGGGCGAGTGGGAAGGGAGGAAGGAATATAGATAAATAGACGAATATAGACGGATGGATGGAAGAAATGACTCGGGTCTCTGCTATCTTATATGTGAACCATGCTCTGTGAAAAGGGGGCTTAATGCATCTCTGTAAAACATAATACCAAGCAAGCCACCGCATGATTATGGATCCATCATAGCCACTTTTTTCAACAACCCACTTAATCATGAGGTAGACTGTATTTATAATCTTTTTTTTTCCATACAATTCCAGTTATAATGACGATTTCCATCGAGACCATAAACAGCCTTGTTACAAGGATCCCACGAAAACTTCAACTATAGCAAGTACTACAACTCAAGTTCTGAATACAGTAAGCCCACTGCCCATAAAAACATCGCAACAGGACAATATAGGACAATTGAGAGGTATGGACTGCCGTGTTGGCTTGGTTGCCTTTTTGCTTTGTTCCTTCCTTCCCTCCTGCCCTCGTTCGTTCGTTCGTTCCTTCCTTCATTCCTTTTCTTTCTTTCTTTCTTTCTTTTTCCTGCCTTCCTCTCACACTCTCTCTCTCTCCTCTCTCTCTCTCTCAAACAAGGAAGAGAAAAAAAAAATAGATAATGGTCATTGCGACAAGTTTCACCGCTCAGCATTGTTTTGACGAGGTTTATGTGGGAGAGCAGCCTGTGGCTTAAAAAAGTTGTTGTAGGAAATCCTCGTTAAAGACACCCCAGTTGTTTTCAGGTCAAATTGATTTATTTTTTTCCGGATCTTGTTGCTGACAGCATAGATCAAGATCAGACTGCATCAAATGTGCAGTCTGATCGTTGACCTGCAATTTCCCATATTTTGGGGTTGTTTTAGACTAATCTAAATACATGTAGTCCCGAAACATACATCAAATATACCGACGTAGACACTGCCCAAAAATACATGGGCTATGCTCTGTGAAGAGGGGGTTTAATGCATAATGCAAAAAGAATCGACTCAGTGTGCGAAGGCCGACCTGGGTATTTTCTATTGGTAAAATTGTCTGTATACCAGAGGACCAGTCTACCCCATGAGTCAGCCGGTTGATCAATAAAATAGACTTTATTGATCCATAATAATGCTATAACTAGCTTGAAATAATGAATCAGATAAATCAAACCCACTTTTGTCAGAACATAGCTCACATTTTTTTTTTCTAAGAAGTAATAGTATATCTATCAATGTTTTTCCTCTTTCTTTTTGCAGGTCAGAATAGACAGGAGAAGAAAGATCCGAAATATCTTATTTTCGGAGTCATTTTTATAGCAGTTTGCATTTTGTTCGTAGCTGTGATGGTTTTCATATACCGACGTCGACAGCACAGAGGTGCCCGATGTTCCGACATAGTTATTGACAATGGCGCTTGTGGTAGGTTGATGTTGTAAAATATCTGTTAAAGAAACTTCAGGAAAGCACGGATATGTACACTGGTCCCCGCCATATAACTGAAACAATGCTGGCAACGGCAATTGTTCTATACCAAAAGCAAATGTTTTCTTTTTGCCTAAAAGAATTACATTTCTTTGTAATTATTTAGACCCATGTAACTAAATGAATGAAACCTACCAGGTTCACTCTGTAGTCCTGAAAAAAAAAAAGAAAACCTTAAGTAGTACAAAAAAAAAAAGAAACCCTTAAGTGGTACAAAAAAAAAAGAAACCCTTAAGTAGTACAAAAAAAAAAAAGAAACCCTTAAGTAGTACAATAGTAGAAATGGCGGTTTTGCTGTAGTCATATCACACAAATTATAGGAGAGTATAGATCAGGATCAGACTACACGTTTTGTGCAGTCTGATCTTGGTCAATACTACCCGCAAAACTACATGATCATATGCGCAGCCGGATGCGAAGGGTTTGATATGAGAGGACTGTGAGTCATAAGAAAAGAGTGACATGCATAACAATTAGATTTGGTTATCGTGAACAAGTGATATGGTGGGGTAAGCTGCATCAGCAAATTGCCCACATACTTACATTCTAATTCAAGACATCACATACACACACACACACACACACACACACACACACTAGGGAGTAGGATGGTTTGGGAGTTAATTGTATATAAAAAAAAACTGTGACTGGTTGATTCAGAAAAATAATCTTCATTCCGTGGCGATACTTTCGTAAGTGAATACATAGAAATAATAACCAGCTTTTACTCCTTTTTTTAAGAATGTTTTCTACCATTTCAAAGACACATCCCATCACTTTTTATACGTTAAATTTGTCGTCTGCAAATGCTTGCAATTTGGACCAAAATTGTGTCTTCTGCTAAAACATTGATACACGTTATATTTTAGCTGCGGCATGCTCCTTGACGACTTTGGGAAGTAGCGTCAACGAACTTGGTTCATTAGTAGAAGGTCAATTTCTCCAAACCGACGGGCCCATACATGGCGATAAAAAGCAGAAGAAAATACATGCTAATGTCAAAAATGAAGTGCGAGGAGAACTACACAGCCATTATGTACCAACACAAAATGGGGTGTATGTGTCTGTTCAGCAATCAGGTACAGATCTACTGACAATAATAATATTTTTTCACTAATAATTGTAACCCGCGAAATCCCATGACAGATTTTTAAAATAACGTTGCGTTGACAGTCAGTATTCGTAGAAAACTCACATATCAGGAAATGACCATTAATCATATCCCGCACAAAATTGTAAAAAATGGATTATTTTTTATGATATAGGGGTATTCTGGTGGGATATAGTCCTTAACTAGACTCGTCTATTGCTTTTCTTGGATGATTACAATAAGTGTGTACTTAGGCTTTAATAGCCCCATGAACACCGGGACTTACGAGGACCAATTGCAAACAAATCAAATAATTAAAACAAATGAGGAGAAATCGATGCATACGGCTGGTGCTCGGCTCCAAAACTAAAGAGGGCTCAGCTCGCTCGCCCTCTCAGTTTTCAAAGCCTTCCCGAATAAACTTGCTTATATTCTCTATTTATCTTTAATCTTCGCGGCTGCGTCCATTAGAAATAAAGCCTGTTACATTTGATGATACTTTTTCCAGCAACTATTTTTAAAACAATAGATCTAGAATTTGTTATTGTTTGCACAGTGCTTCCAATTTTACAGAGTTTAGAATTTTGTCTTTCAGTAAAGAGTTGAGGTTTTAACCGTTATGATAATTCTATTATTTTACAGATCAAAGAGCCGAAAATGACGAGCCGGTAGGAAAATGTGGCTGTAGTGTAGCGCAATGTAGTCCAGCGTGCGAAATGTCCAGTACAGATGACCACATGGTAAACAAGGAAGATCCAATACTTAACCTAATTGCATCTAAAATTTGTCATGCACCAGACCAGTTCTTCGACGCCCTAGAAATTGAATATTCAGAAATATACCATCTCGACGACAACCGTTTCAGGGCACCGGACAGGTTTTCTCAGAAGGAATTCATACGTTCTGTTTTAAATAGATGGGTGGAGATTAAGGGGGAAAATGCAACCCGCAGCCGTATTCGTAAAGCGTTATGCGCGGGTGGTTTCCATCGTATAAATGCAAATTTTCCCTAGACAATGATGTTGGAATGGTGGAATAGGATGTCAAATGCCAAGTCAAGCTGTGACTTACTCTTTTCCATATCATAATTTTTTTTATGATCTGGATAAGAAAAATCTCGGCAGGACTGGTCTTGAACCTATTGTAGGTTCATCTGCGGAAGGGAGATAAGACCTAGCTATGTTACTGCAATATCACGAAGGCTTCTCCCAACAGTGGTACTGGAAGGAATGCGTTGAAGTAGCATTCGGCTATGGTACCTGGTTTGCATGGGCCGGGTGGCTCAGTGGTTAGGGTATTTGATTCGTGACCTGGTGTTTGCCGGTTTGATACCCGGATAAGGCAAACTTTCTTTACGGCTATTTTTCGCCTCTCACCTCTTGATGCATGTGAGAAAAGTAGCCAGCGACATGAAGAGAAAGTTGTTTCAGTACTGGTATGAGAAAGCCAGGAAACAAATGCGTAGGTGCATTGATTACCATATATATATGAATCAAGCTGCAAAAACGGCGTTAAACTCCGATACAAACAGAAAAAAGTCGAGTTGAAAGCCGACGCAGCCAACGAGTTGAATTGAAGAAGAATTTGCTGGTTTCAAAGGCAGGCTCTCTCTCTCTCTCTCTCAGAGTTGCTAAAACTTGGGATTGCTTGGGAAAAGGTAAAAGTACTGATTTTATCAAATTTGTAGGATTTTGGTCCATTTAGCTTTCGAAACTCTGTGCAGCACTTTTCCGGTGTTAATGACCCTAAGAAGGCTTTTTAAAACATTGTGGGAAAGGAGATATTGCTAATAACCTGTATTTTCTCCTGTTAAAACAATGTTTTCTACCGAATCAAAGACAAATTCTATCAATTGAACCAAAAATAAATTGTCGTCTGCAACACTTTCAATTTGAAGAAGTGCGTCACATTAAGTTTATGGAGAAAGGGTGAGAGTGAAGGGTGAGGGAGTTTAAAGTGTTTCTCCGTGCGTATGAATGTGAGCGAAGTTCTGTCATAGTTGCCTGAGTGTTGTGATATTTCCTTTCCTTGTGCGTGCGTGAGTGAACACTAATCCTTTAGAAACTATAAAACCCCACCATTGTTATAGATCTGTGGCAGACATTTTTTTGTTCTTTGTGGAAGAGGCAGAGTGCGTTTGTGTGGATAGTTTGTTGAATTTCGGGGTAAGAAAGTATATTTTATTTCGTTTTGTAAAAGTTTTCATGTAGTTTTTTTTTACCCTTTTGTGCTTTGTATTTTACTGTGATACTTTCCTGACTTGTTTGTATATAAGGGTCTTTCTCTGGATTGAACTGTGTTTTGTATTATAACGTCATTGTAATGGTTTGCTTGTGTTATTTTGTATTGTGTATTGTACGTTTTATTCATCTTACGTTGTAGAAACATTGTAGGCAAAGCTTCGTTTGAAACAATATTGTAGTAATAGATATTGGTCTTAAATTGTTTTTGAATTAAAATGTCGTTAAGGTTGGTTTAAACGCGTCAGCCAGGTTAGTTTTGCAGGCGTATGACATGTTTAGAAAGAATTGTGGTAGAAGGAGAAAATGCAGAGAATGTTTACTGATGTATAGAGTTGATATATACTAGACTGTTTTTGAGTCCGTATTTACAGGAAGGGCAAAGTTTATCTAGTTGGGAATCTCACGCTAGAAAACATTGTGGAATAAGGCCAGCTGGGTGAATGCTATGTACCTGCATAGTACAGGTGTATTTTTTTGCTTTCGTTTTGTGGACTGTCATTCATTTTACGATGTGCAGACGGCTGAGTTGTTGCCGATAGATGTTTATATATGTCGGTATACCCTGTGGGAGGGTGGTAGCGGTGTATAGATATCAGTGTGGCCAAGAGAGTTGTGAGGTTGGAAAGCTGACATCCGGAGACACGTAGCTAAACCTGGTGGTGGATAGGTGGCGCAGGGGTGTCCCCAGAAAGCTATATAGGGTAGTGAGACCCGATTTTTAGATGTCACGTTAGTCATTGGGGCCTATATTTTCCGATTATATCTAAGGACATTTGAGGTATGTTGTCGATTTTCGTCATGAAAATGAACTTTGAAAATGAACATTTCTCAAAACTAGGCTGGTTATCTGTTTCTAAAAGGGTTGACTTTACAACCCTGTGCCATGTTTTTAAGTTTAATGCTAATACAGCACCTCCGTATATGTATGAAAACATCACTCCAATTAGCGACACCCATCAATATAGTACTAGACTGTGGTAACAGTGACGACTCGGAATATTTTTCAAAAAGAGTGGGCGCTTTTCAATTCCAAGGGTCAAAGGCTTTGGGAAAAGGTCTTTTTCCTATAGAGGAACTTTGCTCTGGAATGAACGTCCCCAACAAATCAGGGATACCGAAAGCCTTCTTGTTTTTAAACCCAGATTAAAAAGTTACTTGTTGTAATGCGTCTTTATTCGAAAATTGCCATTTACTGTGATAATTCATATATCAAATAGTCATAGGTTACGATAAATCATTTTTAGTTAACTGTGATTTTGTCAATTATGAGGCATATCCTCCTATGCCACTTTCTTTTTTTTTTTATTTGTTATTACTTGCCATACACAGGCCTTTATATGTACACTCGTGTATGTACATGTATGTACATGTAAGAAGTGTTTGTAACGTTCTAAGTTTGATATTTGTCATGGTAGACGCCGTTACCCTGAGATGTCAAGTTCAGTAGTTTCCTTTGTACGTTAACTTTCGACCTCTCGAACGTTTATTGATTTATTAAGTACATTGTGTTTTTATTATTGATTGAGTGTTGTTTGTTTTATTCATTAAAAGTTATGAGTTGAATTCTGACTCTTTATCTCATTTATATCCAAACCAGGGCTCGGTCGTCTTGTGACTATGTGTACATTTTTGTTGTCTAGTATAGTCAACCCTTAGGCTGCAAAGCGCGACTCACTGACCTTGTGCGGACAGTGTAGATCAAGATCAGACTGCACAAAGGTGCAGTCTGATCTTTGATCTACACTATCCGATGAGGAGATATTTTCCTCTAAAAAATACCCTTTAAAAAGCAGAATTTTGCTTTTTACTCTCGGCTTGAAAGTTTTATGTAGTTTATTTAACAGGATAAGGGTTAAATAGTAAAGTTATCTAGAAAGAAAAGACGTGGATATGAAGAATATGATACCAGGGTACATATTTACCTTCCATTCTTGAGAACATTCTCAGTCTTAGTTTCGAGGATTTTCTTAATTTGAAAATAACACAACTTCTGATTGGCTAAACCAAGTGGTTTAGCCAATCCGAAGTTGCGTTACTTTCTAGTATTAGACTTTGAATGTAGTAATAAAGTATTGTTGGTGAATATTGAAGCAGAAAGTCTCGGTACAAGATTGCAGATCTTCTTTCAAAAAATACGTATGGGAAATGGACCGATGTATGCGAAAGTACCTCTGTTTACCAGTTCACTAGTTCGTCGGGAAGCACAAGTATCTGTGGAAAATTCAGGTTGAGTCCGGGAATCGAACCTGCGCTCTTCACATTGGCGGCCCGGCATCTTACGACTACACCACCACACCAAACTGATCTTCATTTACTAGTAAATTGTTTTATGTTTTGAATTGTTATTGTCGCCACTGGTTGCTCATATCGGTACCCCCATCCCCAGACGACTGTTAGTTATGTTATGGTAGATAATGCTAGATACAGGACGACAGGCGTCCTAAGTTACGCCCAGTTTCTTACGGCGCTCGATGTATAGTACCGTCACACGGGACCCCGGTTTTACATCAAGACGAAAGTAACCCTACGTTACGCCTGGTTCCTTATCGCACTTGATATACGGTACCATTGCACGGGACCGAGGTGTAACAGGACGAAAGCCATCCTAAGTTACGCCTGGTTCCTTACCGCACTCGATGTACAGCACCGTCACACGGGACCGCGGTTTTACGTCAAGAAGAAAGCCATCCTAAGTTACACCTGGTTCCTTACCGCACTTGATGTATAGCACTATCACACGGGACCACAGTTTAACGTCGAGACGAAAGCAATCCTTAGTAACGCCTGGTTCCTTACCACACTCGATGTACAGTACCGTCACACGGGACTGCGATTTAACATTTCGCCCGAAAGACTGCTAACCTTTAAAGCGCCAAATGAAACCAGCAAACTCTTTCAGTCTTTATGAATAAGGTCCAAAAAATACAATTTCGTCGTTTTTTGGTTTATATTGCTTCAACTTAGCAGACTGTGTAGATCAAACAGCAGAGTGCATGGCTTGTGCAGCCTAAATTTGATCTACACTGGCATCTAAGGTAACCACAGTTTAGAAAGGTGCCTTAGGTGATTAATTATGTCTTTAGTTGGCCAGGTGCTGGAGCCGAACCAACGCAATCAGGTATCCCGAGATTTGCCGATTACGTGTGTATTCTCTCAAACTTTTCATTCATTTACCTTGCCAAATACCGTGTTCGTTTTGTTCTCCATGACACAATTTTCTGTCCATGAGAAAGGCTTCCTTTTTTTCTATCAAAATAGCAGCTTTTTTAATTTGAATGTTCTCGGACTCACCATCTGTAAACAGTTGTTCATATCTAAGGTTATTGGATTGCATGTGTTTAAAAATAGTATCAAATGATGTGAATGACTCTTCAGTGAAAGATGCAGGCGATAATGTGTCGCTCTGTAAGGGGTCAACAAAATATTTATTTGGTAAGAATGTATGTTGAAAAAAGTTATATACGATAAACTATATTCGTTTCTATATATTCTGAAATTCATAACCGCCTTTAACTTTTGTCTGCATGTACACGAAACTCTCTCTCTTTGTAAACAAGTCGTTCTGTCCAAGGTTATTTATTTATGTATTATAAAAAAAAATGCACCAAGAAGATGATAATGACACTTCAATGAAAAAGGACAATACTTGTATTCAGATTGTTGCCCCTATAACGTTTGTGTTTGTATGTACACGAAACTCTCTCTTTGTAAACAATTCGTTCATGTTCAAGGTTATTACTCTCACTCGAGAAACGTTTCATTATCAGTTTATGTTATTTTTTGTGTGTTTGGGATAACAAGTTTAAAGGGCCCCCGCCACTCGGGTCCTTAGAAATTGGTGGCTGCCTTCGCCTCTTTGGCATATGGGTGGTAAAAGTCCCCAGAAACAGAGGAGACCGATAATAATAAAACTAAAATTAATAAAACAGGTCCAAAATAATTTAATTCAAATCAAATATTAGGGAAAAAAATAAAAATAACAAAATCAACCTAAATATGAAAATAAAAACACTAAAGTCAATACGATTAAATATTTCCAGAAAAAAAAAATTAACAAACCCAAAATTAAAACATAAAAGTGGCTGAAGAACAATACAAATTAAGATCAAATGATTTCCAAAACAAATTTTTCATTCAAAAAGTTATTTTTTTACTTTTTCATTTTTTGAAGACATATCTTTCCTATACACTTTCCTGTCTCATATACTAACATGCTCATTTGTGTGTGTATCATCTGTGCCAGTGGGTAGCACACTGGACGAAGAGTATAACAACATCTGTGTATAACATCTATGTTTTGTTCTTGTATTCGTCAACACCTTTTCCAATCTCTAGCACTATACGTTTGAAGAATTTAAAACATTTGGCATACTTGTATTTAGAACCTTACCTACAAGTAGAGATCTATAATGGGAACTCTAGTAAGCTCTAAGTTATCAGCTCTAATCATTAATCATGCTAACACTCTATATCTAAAGCTTTCTTGATTGAAAATATTTCATTGAGCAAACTTTCTTCTGATAAAAGATTTCTGTCTTTGATTCAGAAGCCACTTGTTTGCCGTGGGTGGCATCTCGTGTGCCGGAAAAGGGGATCCTGGTAGTTGAGAGTGCCCAGGGATCTCCAGCACTCAACACAATGCTTTGGC
Source organism: Hippopus hippopus (assembly GCA_946811185.2). Taxonomy (NCBI): domain Eukaryota; kingdom Metazoa; phylum Mollusca; class Bivalvia; order Cardiida; family Cardiidae; genus Hippopus; species Hippopus hippopus. The sequence goes on from OX328100.1 coordinate 66,001,710, forward strand.
CCTGGCCTCGGATAGACGAGAGGGATGGGTTAGGCCCGACCCGTCTCAATCGGCTCGGTCGTATCCAGCTTTTAGGATTACATACTTTTATCTATATTTCTTTCTTTGTATCTTATGATACCAACCGGGTTAGATTTTTTCTTTTTTCTTATGTTTTACATTGTTTTCCTTTATAAAGCGGCGGCTGATGGGCTAATTAATAGACCTTTAGTTTCTCTTCGCTTAAGGTTTAAGTATAATAGCTATGTAGCTCTGGCGTCGGAAATAGGAAACCCATTTCCATTAGACGTCCCCTTGTAGGGCTCCGAGGAGGGTGGAGCGCATAGCTATTGAAATTACACTGTCAAAATTATGGCTTCCCAAAACAAAAGACCCCGACCGAATAACGAAAACGAAACGTCTTACTTAAACAATACAAAGTTCTTGGTTATCAAAAGTGAGGAGGCAAAGCCCATTACATCTCTATCTCCCTTCATAATAGAAAAACAAATAGAAAGTTTAATAGGCACTCCAAAATCAGTTAAAAAATTAAAAAACGAAATACTACTCGTTGAAACATCAAGAGCAAGTCAGGCTGAATCTCTATTAAAAGTTAAAAAGTTTTACAACTTGAAAGTCTCAGTCTCAGAACACAACTCACTTAACAAATCCAGAGGAATTGTGAAAGACAGGGTACTGAAAGGAGAAACAGAGGAAAAAAATGTTGAATATCTTGCACCGCAAGGACTTGTTGCGTGCAAAAGATTCAAAATAAAAAAAGATAATGTTCAAATTGAAACCAATACACTACTCCTCACTTTTAACACCACCACTTTGCCTCAGAGTATTAGAATCTTTTATCGTACAGTACCAGTGGAACAGTTCATCACAAATCCTTTGCGCTGTTTTAATTGTCAAAAATTTCGACACCACGAAGACAACTGCAAGCTAACAGATGCAGTAATCTGTGATAGATGTGGTGAATCCAACCACACATCTAGCATCTGCAAAAGACCTTTCAAATGCGTAAATTGTGGTAAAGATCACAGTGCAAGATCAAACAACTGTGAAGTCTGGAAAAGAGAAAAAGAAATTATGAGAATTAAAACAATAAGAAAGATTTCGTACTTTGAGGCAAAAAATAAAAACAATATCAGACAGCTTTTGAACCTAGGTACTCTAAGATAGTTCAATCAGCAGCAGCAAAACCTCAGACGAGAACTTGTGGAACACAGTATGATCCCGTGGATTTTGAGCAAGGCGCTAAGCCTTCCTCGAAATCTACGTCTTCATCTGTCCAACCACCTCAAACATGTGAAACAGGTTCAAAATCTAACCAAACAAAAGACTCTAGTAGATCAAGATCAGCTTCTAGATCTAATTCATGCCCTATATCACCAAATAAAAGCCAGAAAAATAAACCAGATAAAAAAGAAAAAGATAAACAACAATCAAATAGACAGAAGAAAGGGTCACAGGATCATATTAAGCTGGCAAATAAATTTGAAAGTTTAGAAGATATGGAATTGGAAATTTGACTCCTCAGTCAAATAACTTTTAAGTAAATTCAAACTCCCAATATACAAGTATAATGGGTCAAAACTCAATTTTACAATGGAATTGTAGAGGTCTAAAAGCCAACTTTAATGAACTACTAATTCTTTTATCTTTATTAAATCCACAAATTTGTTGTCTTCAAGAAACTTTTATAACCCCCAATGATAACTTGGAAGTTCGCAATTATTCTTCCTATCACCACGTACATAATGATTGCCAAAGAGCATCTGGTGGTTCTTCTATCATAATACATTCTACGGTACCTCATCGTAAGATAGACTTAAACACAAATCTACAAGCAATAGCAATAAAAGCATCTTTAAATAAAACTATAACAATATGCTCTATCTATATCCCACCAAATAAAAGAATAGATCAAAATGATTTAGAAAATCTTTTACTACAACTACCTCAACCTTACATCATATGTGGCGATTTTAATGGACATAGCGAATTATGGGGTTGTTCAGATACCAATGATAGAGGTAAAATAATTGAAGATTTCATTGCAGAGAATAATTTATGTCTATTAAATTCCAATCAACATACATACCTGCATCCTGGATCAGGTTCTTTCACAGCAATAGATCTTTCACTCTGCCATCCTTCCTTGTACCTTGATTATGAATGGAAAGTATGTGAAGATTCCCATGGAAGTGATCATTTTCCTATCATTATACAAGAAACTGAGAAAACAGAAGATGAGAAAATTCCAAAATGGAATTTTAAAAAAGCTAACTGGGAAAAATTCAATATACTTTGCCATGAAAAATTACTGATTGACAATTTTGAAAATTCAGAAGATCCAATGCTTTCTTTTACTGAAACTTTAATTGACATATCAAATCAGTGCATCCCAAAGATTTCAACAAATACTTTTAAGAAGAAAGAGCCATGGTTTAATGATGATTGTAAAGAAGCTATTAAAAAACGTAAAGACCGTTTAAAACGTTTCAAGCAATATCCAACAAAATCAAACTTAAATGTTTGCAAAATTATGAGAGCTACGGCTCGACGCACTGTTAAACAAGCAAAACGATCATCTTGGAAAGATTTCATTTCTAAACTTAATGCTAGAACTCCCATGACAACCATTTGGAATATGTTAAGGAAAATAAATGGAAAGAATCAAACCATGAAACACTCGCATATCAAGGTAGATGACAAAAACTATGAAAGCAAAGAAGAAATCGCTAATATCCTGGGTAAAACTTTCAAAATAAACTCCTCGTCTGCAAATTATAAACCACAATTTAAAAAACATAAGCAAGAAGCAGAAATGGAACAATGAAACGGATACAAATGAAAACTACAGCTTACCTTTCACACTATCGGAACTTGAAAATTCTCTAAAAAATGCTCATGATTCTGCTGCAGGTGCAGATGAAATACACTATCAACTTTTAAAACATTTACCTCGTATTTCATTACAAACTCTGTTAAACATTTTTAACATTATATGGGAACAAGGAGCCTTCCCGAAAAGTTGGTCCAACGCTACAATCATTCCAATTTCTAAGCCAAATAAAGATCATACAAATCCAACAAATTATAGACCCATAACTTTAACTAGTTGTATATGTAAGACCATGGAGAGAATGATAAACAATAGACTTAATTTTTACCTCGAATCCAATAATATTATATCGGAATATCAATCAGGGTTCCGAAAAAACAGAAGCACGACAGATCAATTAGTACGATTAGAATCTTTTATCAGAAATGCTTTTGTAAAGAAACAACATGTAGTTGCCATATTTTTTGATCTAGAAAAAGCTTATGACACACATGGAAACGTGGCATCTTAAAAGACATTCATAAAATTGGATTAAGGGGAAATCTACCTAAGTTTATTTCAAACTTTTTATCAAATAGATGTTTCAAAGTTAAGGTAGACACATCTTTTTCTGATGACTATGAACAAGAACAGGGAGTTCCTCAAGGAAGTATCCTCTCACCTACTCTGTTCAATATCAAGATTAACAATATTGTAAAATGTTTAGATGACGATGTGAACTGTTCCTTATATGTGGATGATTTTTTAATATGTTACAGGTCCAAAGATATGAAAACAATTGAAACTAAACTTCAAAATAATTTAGACAAAATTGAGAAGTGGACTATAGAAAATGGTTTTAAATTTTCCAAGACAAAGACAAACTGTGTACACTTCTGCCAAGAGCGCAGGTTGCACTTGGATCCATCATTGAAAATATATAATAGTCCAATTCCAATAGTAGATCAAGCAAAATTTTTAGGAGTTATCTTTGACAAAAAACTCTTTCATTCCACATATTAATGCTTTGAAACTGAAATGTCAAAAAGCTTTGAATGTTTTAAAAGTACTTTCCCACTCTGATTGGGCAGGAGATAAGAAAACTCTTTTAAATCTATACAGATCTCTAATACGCTCAAAACTGGATTATGGATGTATTATATACTGTATATATGGCTCTGCACGGAAAAGCTACCTTAAAAAGTTGCACACTATTCATCATCAGGGTCTTCGGTTAGCTTTGGGAGCTTTCCGTACGTCACCTGTTCAAAGTTTGTATTCAGAGGCCCGGGAGCCATCCTTATATGATAGAAGGAAAAAACTGTCCTTACAATACGTAACTAAACTGGCTTCAAATAAAAAAAATCCGGTTTACAATGACATTTTTAATCCACCAAACAAAATACTCTTTCAAAATAAACCTAATTTTATCAAACCACTTGGTCTACGAGTTGAACCTCTTCTTAATGAATCAAACATAAATGTAAAGAATATTAAGCCCTTTAAACTTCCTGTAAAAGAGCCGTGGACCATAGATCCACCAAATATTATTTTTGATCTCAACGTAAATAAGAAATCGGATACAAATCCATTATTTTATCAAAATAAATTTTTAGAAATCAAATCACAGTATAAAGATTACATTTCAATTTATACTGATGGTTCGAAACAAGATAATAAAGTTGGTTGCGCTTCAGTACACAAGCAAGAAACTGCCAAAATAAGACTACCAGATCATAGCTCTATTTTTTCAGCAGAAGCTGTAGCTTTAAACATTGCTCTCTGTTCAATACAAAACAATAATAACAAGAAATTCATAGTTTTTTCTGATTCAATGTCAGTTTTACAATCTTTAAAACATCCTGATAACCCAAATCCACTGATTCAACAATTTTTCAGAAAATATGTTTATTTATGTAGATCAGAGACAATAATATTCTGCTGGATACCCAGCCACATTAATATAAAAGGTAATGAAATAGCTGATCAAGAAGCAAAGGATGCCGTATATATGAACATAGCCAATATAAAAATTCCTTATACTGACAAAAAACAACAAATAAATGAATTTATCAAGTCTGAATGTCAAATTAAATGGCAACAATGTTTTAACAACAAGCTTTTAGCGATCAAGCCAAATTTTAATGATAAATATGAATTTTATTGTAACCGGAAAAATCAGTAATTTTAACAAGATGTCGAGTGGTACACTCAAGGTTTTCACATGTGCATCTTTTAAATAATGAGAGAGCACCACAATGTATAAACTGTAATGAACCTTTAACTATAAAACATATTTTATTAAACTATAAAAATTTCGACCATATACGGTCAAAACATTTTAGTGTTGATAATTTACAAAATTTATTTTTACATGTACAACAGAATAACATTTTAGAATACCTAAAAGAGATAGATTTTTATAATAAAATATAGACTTTCAAATTAACATTTTATTCCATTTCTAATTATTACCCTCATGCGCGCTAAATGACCACAGCTATCGATGCGCCTTAAAACACAAATTAATAATAATAATAATAATAATAAAGGTCACTGTGGAAGTTATTTTTTAAGGAAAAAAAAATAGGATAAAAGCTCAGCAGACATAGTGGGAAAAGGAGAAATTGTTCAATAGGAGCGATTTCTCCTTTTCCAACAGTAATTTTCAAAGTGGAAACAGCTATACTTCCACAGCTTTAAATTTCCTGCCTTTGTTTCCTTGTTTGTCGTGCAACGCCGTGTCAGCAGCATTTTAATTATTTCACGGTGACAGTTCAAAGATCCATTTTTTTTTTCTTTTCACCAATACTACAAGTGCTACTTGTTTTAGTGCACCAATAGTATTACCATTATGTGCAAAAAATACATCTATAGGTGTACTTTTGATTCAATATCTACAACAAAAATACATGCGCATTAGGATGCGCGCGAACATTTGTCATATACATGTACGTCGTTAAAACACTGAATAGATAAGAGAAAGTGCTTGTAACCATGCTTTAAATTCTAGGTATCTTTCCAGGACAAATTCTGTCATGTGACCTTTGACATTAAAATTGTCGTCTGTAAATGCTTTCAATTTGAACAAATCTAAAATTTTCTCATCTGGTAAAAAGATAAGTTTGCTTGTTTCTCCCTTGGTTTGTTTGCATGGTGTTTAATGCCTAGTTTAACATCATTACGGTTATATCACGGCAGCAAGAGCACCTAATTATACTTTCCTAGAGTTTCTATCACCAGAACTTCGCAATCCATTCTTTTATAGCCACTGGCTACTTGTACACATCGGCATCGTCGAAACAACGATCAGCGGGAGAGAGGAATGAATCCTGTCGCAATGACCATCATCAAGGCTCGGAATGAGTTTGGGTCGGGCTGGGGATTATCAGTTAAGAACGGGACTGAAAATTAACCAAAAACATTGAACAAGTATAAGTTCTTGGCCTAAATAATAATTAATACGTCATTTAGAATTGGTCTGCATTGTTAGACTATTAAACTGCAATAGTAAGGTTCATTAGTTGTTGTACATAGCATATCTCTGGGTTTTGAATTTAAACCTTAGCCTGCTTAGCGCAACTCATGGACCTTTTTGCCGACAGTGTATATCAAGATCAGACTGCAGACCGTGCAGTCTGATCTTGGATCTACTATGTCCGATAAGAAGGTATTCCCCCCCCCCCCAAAAAAAAATGAAATAGCAACATTTGAGTTTTTTACTATCGACTTTAAAGTGTCCTTCCACTTATTTCGGTCGGCCGGTCGGAATTCAACACCGTTTTCAACATTATTTCAGTTACATCGCGACGACCAGTGCACCTATCCATGCTTTTCTATAGATCCTTTTAAGCAGTACTTTGCAAAATATTCTTCCTAAGCCTGTGTCTTTCCTTCATAACCATTGCCGGGAAAATGATCATTAATGTAAGCGAGGGGGAATGAATCTTCTCGCTATGAATATCGTTAGTCCTCGGAAAGAAATTGTCCGAATTTAGGAATGATTGAAACATGCTACATGACTTGAGGTCTACGGCCCCCAACTCATCGGTAAACATCGACATTTTTGTAAAGGCTATTCCGCCAATCTCGTCTGTGTCTTTCCTTCATAACCATCGCCGAGAGCATGATCAGTAATGTGAGAGAGAGGGGAATGAATCTTCTCGCTATGAATACCGTCAGTCCTCGGAAAGAAATTGTCCGAACTTAGGAATGATTGAAACATGCTACATGACTTGAGGTCTACGACCCCCAACTCATCGGTAAACATCGACATTTTTGTAAAGGCTATTCCGCCAATCTCGTCTTTTAACATGAGACTAAGGGGCCGTAGACTTACTTACTCATCGGTAAATACCATGTAACATCGATGTTTTCGTAAAGGATATTGCCACTCTCGGCTTCCGTCTTTTCATATGAGAGTTAGGGGACGTAGACCTTGAACAACATGGCTTGAAACAATTGTTCTATGCGTTATTGCTATTATCGTAAATTGCAAAGATCGCTAAATATGTGAAATATAAACCCTCAGTCGGGTGAAAACAAAAAAAAAATACGAATTCATGAGTTTATGAAACTTGTTGTTTGTTCGTTATTTCGACTTTTATCCTTTTCAAGAATTTTACCCGGACTTTTAATTGGCCTACGGACGAAATCTTTGGAAAAATCGTGGGAAAAGGGGAAAATGCTGGTAACCAGCATTTTCTCATTTTCACATATTGTTTACTGTCCTTTCAGGGAACTTGAGCTCATTTATACCAATTTAGAATTTGTTGACTGTAGCTGTTTTGAATTTGGACGAGTCTAAACTTTGTCTTTTAGGAAAGGGTTAAACAGTTAACATCGGATTAAGTATTTTAAAATTCTTAAAAAAAAGCAAAACCCACAACGTTGCAGAACTCAGGGACTTTTTTTTTCATGGTAGTTTATGCATTCCAATTATATTTACAGTCGAGAAAAAAGAAAACGATAAAATTTAAATGTGATCTTAACAATAATAATGCTGCGAAAATCCTGTGTTTTAATGACTCTGTGACAAAAGAAAAACAGCTTTTGAAAATTTGTGGGAAAAGGAGAAACTGCTTGAAACCAGCCTGTCACTTTTTTTCTCACTATGGTTAATACGCGTTCAAAGATGAATTCTTCTATTTCAAAGGCATTTTTATCGTTGTGTGCAAATGCTTTCAATTTGGAAAATTCTTAAATTCTGTCTTATGGTAAAGAGTAAAAAAAATAAAGTACTTAAAGTCGACATAGAAAACAGTGCAGACAATATATCAAATGTGGCTAAAATCAACGGTTTGTCTTTAGTAGGGTAGAAAACATTGCGTGAAAAAGGAAATAATGCTGGTATTCAGTAGTTCTTGTCTTTTGTCACAATGTTGTCAAAATCCTCCTTCAGAGTTGCAAATATCTTTAAGTTTCCCTTAACCTGCTAAATAAGTGAAATGAAACTTTCAAGCAGACAGTAAAACCCTAAATTTTGTTATTTCAAAGGGTTTTTTTTTAGGGGGGGGGAGCGAGGGGGGAGGGAGAAGATCTTATCGGACAGTGTAGATCCAAGATCAGACTGCACGTTCTGTGCAGTCTGATCTTGATTTACACTGTCCGCAAAAGGTCCTCGAGTTGCGCTTAGTAGTCTAAGGCGGAGGACGGGTTGGGTTGTTTGGTACAACGTGTTAAATGACTCATCTCTATAATTATGAATTTAAAGCAAGGATGAAATTGCCGACATACTAGATAAACTCGAGAAGGGTTATTTAACATTTAAATGTTATAAAGTCCTTGACGAAGATTATCAACTCACTCAGTATCTCTAAACCTTTAGGCTGATAACCCCGACTCACTGACCTTTTGCAGACAGTGTAGATCAAGATCAGACTGCACAGAACGTTCAGTCCGATTTTTGATCTACACTATCCGATTAGGACATATTTTCCTTAAACCCCCCCCCCCCCAGAAAAAAAAAAAAATTTCAAATAGCTAATTTTGGGTTTTTAATCTCGGTTTAAAATTTTGATTTCATATTATTTCGCAGAAAAAGGGTTGGGGCTGGTATCAATTCCATCATTATAATTATCAGTCATACTCATATCATACTTCTACGTGAACCGTCTGTTATTTACCAGTGCTTTGCAGAAAACTCTGTCCGAGACACTGGCTGCTTTCCCACACAAACATCGCCAAAACAATGTCCAGTGGTGAGAGAAGAAATGAATCTCAAGGTTTTGCCCTGGACTTTGTACATCAAAGATCAGGCTGCACCTTTTGTGCAGCCTGATCTGAATCTACACTGACGGCAAAGGCATTTATAGTTGCAAATGATGCCTTTAGGATTAATGTATGGATCTATACAACATTCCATTTATCAAGCTCTCTCTCTCTCTCTCTCTCTATCTATCTATCTCCCCTCTCTGTCTGTCTATGCTCTCTTTCTCTCTCTCCCTCTCTCTCTCTCTCTCTCTCTCTCTCTCTAAAATCTAAACAAGAAATCATTTACAATATTTACTCATAATGACCACACGGGCTTGTGAAGGGGGTTAGTTCGGTACTCGTTTACGTGGGACCTATAAAAAATGCAGAATAAGTTATTGTCAAAAAAAAAAGCCACGTGATACGGAAGGGGGGAAAATGGAACAAATAGAATCTAGGAAAAAAATGTCTCAATTGAATAACGTGAATATTTTGTAAATATGATCAAAATTGCTCTTCTTACCATACTATTGTCAGAATCTGCCTGCCCTACTTTCTGGGTCTTAGAAGCCATCGTTGTTCGGCAATGGTTAAAAAAACTTAACATACCTTAATTTTCATGGGGATTGAAGATTTCGGATTCGTTGTTTAAACCGCATCATACCCTATTCTAGTGACAGATTTTTAAATATCACACAAAACCAGTTGATTGTCCTCTATTCTTCAATAGAACATCCAATCTTTATCCTGCTAAATGATTAAAATAAAACTTTCAAGCTGACGGTAAAAAGCCAAAGTCTGCTTTTTCAAAGGTACTGAGGGGGGATATATCGTTTTATCGGTCACTGTAGATCTAATATCTACACTGTCCGCAAAAGGTCCTTGAGTCGCGCTTAGCAGCCTAAAAGGTCTAATAAAAAATGTTTAATGTTTATTATAACGAGCGAAGCTCGTTTTGCGGTAACACTGTTCTAGATTTTCAAAAATGAAATTCCGACTTCGTTCTGGGTTTTAGTCTAAATCTGAATGGGGATGACTTAAAAATTTAGTGTCTTCCGGTTAGTCGCACAGCGTCACACGTATGACAATCTTTCGCACAAGTACCTGATTGGTCAAACATGACAAAAATTATCTATCGATCGGACGATTACTTAAAAAACATTATCAGTTTAATGAGTACAGATTATCTAATTTCTTACTTACTTTCAGTGCATTAAGCGTCTATTTGTGTATAAACATTACGAAATGATCTATGCTAGCAAATAATGACGTCATTAATCATACTATTCTTACGTCATGCACGAGGCGTTTTTCGCGGAAAACATTGTGTTGAAGAAATCATAACTAAACTAGTTTTTTGGCTGTTTCAAAATACCATTTACAGAGATAGCCGGATTTATGGTCTGTAAAAAGGGGGCTTAATGCATTGGCAAAAAACTATCGACCCAGGTCGGCCTGTGCAGTCCGCGCAAGCTAACCTGGGTCAAAACTCTTTGCTAGCTCTATTTTTCAACGTTCTACATGTCAAAGGACCAGTTTGCATGCCTTTTGATTCAGTCAGTTATCACACAATATGGATATATAATTATGTGATGACTTGCTTGGTATCATACATCACGGTGATGCATTAAACACTCTTTTACCGCAACATGGCTCAAATATATTTATTTAATGTTACGAAAGCTTGTTGATAGATCGAAAAGTTTGGCGTTTTTTTGCCATAAGTTGGATATCTATCCGAAAACTCGGCAAATTTCTTTCCTAGGATTGATGATAGATCTAGATCTAGTCATTGCAACAGAATTCATTCCTGTCTCTGCACTGATCAGTTTCAACGACGGATGTGTAGGAAAGCAGATGGGTTGAAAAAGGAAAGCCATATAGTCTATAATCTGATTTTAGCGATCTAAGCACTCTGATTGTAAAGAAACTCCAGGTAAAACGTGGGTAGACCTGTGCACTAACGAAGAAATTAAAGAAAGATTTTGTTTGTTTGTTTTTTCCTTTTGTGTGTATATTCATTGCGGCGGCAAGTGCACCTACCATGCATTCCTGAAGTTCCTTTTACCAGTACTCTGCTCAATACTAGTATTCTTCCCAATCTACTGACGGATTCCTCGTAAAAATCAGTCTAATATAGATCTAGATCTACATGCAGTGAGGAAATGTTCCCATAAGATGGTCTTTACATGTTGACCAATAATCATTCCAAGATATTTTTTTCTGGACATAACTTAACGAAATTGTCAAGGAACTGTCTTTATTTCGTTCAGGAAATTAGGGACAGTTCGCCCTATTTCACATGTATAAATCTACGAAAGAAAAATGCTTTCTACTTTTGACAATACTCAAAATTAGTTTTGGCAAAGACGGAATTCGAACTCAAAACCCTTTGATTTCAAGATCAAGAATCTAGCTCGTCATCCGAATAAATAGATATTTGTTCCACAAATCATTCACGTCGCTCGTATTGAGGCTTTGCCTTTTTCATATTATTAATGTAGGGGCAAGTGGAAAAACTTGTTCCGTTTGAATTTATATTAAACCTAGACCTTATGTGTAGGCCTACGTGACTTTGTTTATTTCGATAAAATTATATAAACGTTATATATTAAACGTTATAGAAGGGGAATTCCCATAGTAAATTCCCGGGGTGAAATTGATTGTACCACGTTGTTCGCTGTTTTCTCGCGATACATCCACATTATGTCTGACAAATATTTAGGTCGAAAATGATTTTGTTTTGCCTATCTCACTGACTCTGTCTTTCTACCCCGCCCTGCCCTGTCTGTCTGAAATCGATTAAGCTCGCCCGTGTGTGTGCGCCGGTGTTTCATTAAGGTGTCTCTTATTGAATGTAGGTTGGTGTATTATGTTAAAGTCTTGCTGTACATAAAACATCAATGTGACCAACATAAAAATCATTAATTTAAGCCGTGCTCTATGAAAAGGAGGCTAAATGCATCTGCAAAAAGTTTCGATCCATCTCAGCCTGGGCAGTCCGCGCAGACTGACATGGGCCGAAACTTTTCGTTATTTATCAATTTTCTGAATCAAGCTGTATTTGCGTAAAGTGTCGTCTCGGATCAGCCTGCAAAGTCCGCGCAGGCTAATCCGAGACGGCACTTTACGTCAACATTAGCTTTTGTCCTACAGTAGCCTTTCGTGAAGCAAAAAAATCACTCACGACCGGAAAGCGTCGTCTCGGATCAGCCTGCGCAGACTACGCAGGCTGATCCGGAACAACACTTTAGGCAAATGTCCGAATGTCCCTTTTCGCGTGTTGCAGGCCATATTAAAAATGATAAATAGTAAACCCTAATATCATGTCAGTTGAAGGAAGGGATCCTGCATGGTTCAGTTGTAATCTGTAGGGTTCATAACCTGGTGGCCAAGCTTTGAGTCTCACTGGGGCAATGGATTTTCGTGGGATCGTCCTTGGACAAGACACTTCCGAGCCCTACATAACCTAGGACCTACATTAACAAGCGAGCTGTCGTCGCAAAATGACTGAAATAATGTTGAAAGCGGATTTAACCATCCTGACCTCACTGGCTTTAAGCCCCGCGTACTACTGATTGCGCCACCGGGCTTGGCAAATCATCGTATAATTTGGACAATTTGGACTTCAATTTTGTATTTGGCTATAATAGACATTATTTACATATGAGCAAATAAAATTTCTTGTATCATTTTATTTTTATTACATAAAATTTAATTGAACTTTGACCTATAATTAGGGGATATTGCTCCGGCCAGACTGACGGACAAACAACGCTAGTTCCCTTAACGCCTGCGGGCGATGATAAATTATGAGAAAGGTACTGAAAAGCCAGTGTTATGTTTATCTGATATTTAAACTCCGCTATTTACATTGTATCTAGTTTTAAACGACAGGAGGGGCGAAGGAAACGTGAAGAGACAATGTTCTACTCGGTAGTTATGAATGGTATATTTGATCGAGTTTACCCTTGAAGTGCGTAAAAACCGGTTAAAGCTGCTTTGGATAGCGGACAGTGCAGATCAAGATCAGACTGCACAGAACGTGCAGTCTGATCTTAGATCTACATCGTCCATGACTCGGTTACATATTCTGGCCAAAAGAACGTTAAAACAGTAATTGTTTCGGCAGTTTTTCTTTATTGAAAAGGTCCATTTAATTAAATCAGTGCGAAGGGGCTTATGGGACAGGTCAGCATTTTAGCGAGGACAAAAAGAAATATCTATCTATAGAGAAAAGACGTGTTCTAGAACATTCTATTTGTTTGTAAACCCGACGTTCACGAAGCTAGACTCTACATTTACTTCACGATTCACCCTTCAAATATGACGTCACTTGCTTAAGGCGAGATTAAGCTCAGTATCGGCTAAATTATGGCAGTGTTAAAGTGACACTGAACGAGTACGGACGATAATTATAAACTATTGGAAAAAGTTATCATTATTAAAGTAGACAAGGATAGTTGATGAAACTATTTCAATTCAAAAACTACGAAAATAAATAAATAATAACAAAGAAAATGGAATTAACTTCGAGAATAATGTTATTGCTGTTGGTTTGTTGTCAATTGAGTGAATTGATTGGAGCGGATAAAATTGTTTGTTCACCTTTTAACGACAAGTTTAGGAAGAACGGGAAATGCAAACCATGTCGGCCGTGCGAAGTGGGAACGGGAAGAAACTTTACGCAGGTAAATATTTTCGGATTTACTTGCTTGTTTGTTTGTTTATTTGTTTGATATAACGGAGTTGTCTATGCCGCTTTCATCACTATTTCAGCCGTATCACGATACGACTCACTGTAGTATAGATAACTTTACTCAAAAGCGATGATACTTTTTGGCTGGTCGCCTCTGGTACGGTGCACAATAAATGTTCAAATATGAAAAAAAAATCAACATAGCTTCTCATTATTGAGACTACGACTCACACATGATTTCTTGCCCTTTTCCTACATTCGGACTTAACACTGTCGAAAACGATAATAATTTCGGAACCGATCAGCAGACTTTTGCCACAAATCTGTCAAGAAAGCGATAAGGAGTGAAAAATATTATTACTGACTGGACCCAGGCTAGTCTCAAGAACAAGACGTTTACGGTGCTTCTTTTCATATCTGCACATTTACTGTGCACCGCGCCGTCTCACCGGAGGCGACTAGTCAAATATTAAAATCGCCGTCGGGTACAGTTACTCGTACTAGGACCCAGCTAGGTTTCACCAGAACTAGACTGGGGCTCTTCATCACCTTGCCCCCCCCCCCCCCCTCCCCTGGACACTTTCACGGTGATCAGAGATGTCAGCGGGGACGGTAACGAGGATGTTTTCCCTTTCTTACAATGTTTACAACCCTTTTAAAGAAAACCCCCGTCAAATGAGTCACATGAAATATGTATATGTCGGCTGTAGAGTCTTTTTAAACTGAAAGAGTCTAAAATTTTGTTGTCTGGTATTTAAAGCGTTTATAGTTTAGCCACACAGATCGTGGATTCAAATTGATTGTCAACAGTGTACCGAGTTTAACCCGTTACTTTACAAGGTTAGGTAGATGTATTTATCATAAAGCAAAATTTTAGACTTGTTGAGATTGAAAGCACTTGCAGACGACAAATCAAGGGTAACTCAAACTATGAAACTTGTCTATCATAGAGAAGAAAACATTGTAGGAAAAGGAGAAAATGCTGGTTTCCAGCATTTTCTCATTTTTCCCACAAGGTTTTCAAAAGCTTTATTCGTCAGGGTCGTTAAAACCGAGATTGTCTGGTAAAGGGTAAAACCACACTAGTAACTCTGATGGTACTATCTACAACTTGTAGTACAGATACCTGTACCTAAAGGCTATTGCAATTTTTTGATTGGTCGCGGTGAACAGTAAATGTCCAAATATGAAAAGAAGCACTGTAAATGTCTCATTAGAGAGACTACAGCAACTTGATGCTTTTTTAAGCACGGTGTCGAACAAGATCAGACTGTACAGAATAACTCTTTTAAATTGTCTCATCGTTATCAGAAGTTGTAATTCAGAAATAAGTAATAAGAATTTTTGCCTGGTAGTCTTTATATTCTTAGAACTTTTTTCGCGCATAAGAGTCAGTCACTATGAACTCTTTATATATCGTGTGTACACACGTGTACGTATGGCCTTTAATTATCTTTAATATGAGCTACTTTCTTTACGTGTTACAGTTGGCATTTTTGTGTAAATGTAGGCTACATGTAATAATGGAGGGTAACATTCACGTCTAAAACAAATAGATTCTGTTCTGTTCTCAAACATGATTCATCTTTCAGACGATTCAGACAGAGGAATTAGACTTTACAAAATGTTTTTCCTGTGAAAAATGCCCAGATGGGAGCTTCAATGACGGACATGGATTTAAAAGCACTTGTCGACCCTGTACAGACGACAAGTGCTATAAACTTAATAGAGACATTCAGCTTCAGTGTACAAGCACGTTAGATCAAATTTGTGGAAGTTGTATCCATGGGTGAGTGCATGTCTGTCTGTTTATTCTAATTGTCTGTCTGTCTGTCTGTCTGTCTGTCTGGTTGAAACTGTCTCTGATTTGCCTGTCTCTCTCTGTCAGTATGTCTGTCTATCTCTGTCTGTCTGGCTGGCTG
This sequence comes from Hippopus hippopus, assembly GCA_946811185.2. NCBI lineage: Eukaryota > Metazoa > Mollusca > Bivalvia > Cardiida > Cardiidae > Hippopus > Hippopus hippopus. Next base: position 66,017,335 of record OX328100.1, read on the forward strand.
TACCCGTCTGTCTTCTCTCATATCCATGTGCATGTCTTGTCTCCGTATTTTAGTTATTGTGTATATCAGTCCATGTGTCATTTTCTTCTTCCGACCAATACCAAAAGTTCTTATATTTGTCTGTATAGCTTTGCATAAGACAATGTCCCTACACATTTTATACGGCCTTTTATACTTATAAAGATAACTTTGTGAGTTAATATTTTATTCATAATATTGTGAGGTAATATGTTCATATATATTTTGTGAGGTAATATTATCATGTATATTTTTATTAGATATGTGATAAAATGATTCCAAAGCATCTTGTTTGTGTACAGAGTTTATCTGCTTTCTTAGGTGGTTGGTTTATTATTTAAAACTTAGTTAATAGACCTAGCATTCAACTCTTAGTTTACGGTAACCTAACATTTGCCTGCCTTTTGTGGACAGTGTAGAAAAAGATAAGTTTACACAGATCTACATGCATGTTCAGGAGGGAAAGTGTGAGCTAAGGGATGGAGGGAAGAAGGGTCAGTTGAGAAAGAAAGAGAAAAGAAAAAGAAGAAAAAAATTTTAAAAAAAATTACCTTTCTTTTTGTTAAGTCCTTCACTTTTAATCCTCAACTATCATACAATCCCGCGTATCCACAACCCTGGCGAAGAAAACTTTCTGAAAACATTGTTGGAAAATGAGTAAATTATCCTAGTGGCCAACATAGCATCCATTTTCGACAATATTTTCTCAAGACAAACTTGAGGACAATGTTATTTGATCGTCTGCAGTTGCTTTCAATATGGACCTATCTTGCCGTTTTGTGACGAGAAAGGTTTACAAGATCTGAACAGGCTATGGCATGTAGAATTTGACAACTATCCAAACATTAGATATGTATTCTGACTTGATCTATTGAGACAGCCAGCCTACACATGAAACAAATGGTAGCTGCAGTAATTGCTCAGGTTTTCCATAGCTAAATGCGTGTTTAATTTAATCCAAGTTCTTTTTCTTTTCACTTGAGTGGACTTTGAGCCCTTGCCACATATCCAGGATTCACTTTGTGTGTAGTATCTACAATACTTCCCACTTTCATTTCGACTACCATTCAGTGCAAATTAAATTTAATTGTATCATTAACAAAATTCAACTTTAACACTCTAATCTAGCGAAATTTGCGTCCGTAACCCTTTCATTTAGGCACTTTATTACATAAGAAAACGTAACATTAATATTGGCCTAAGCTTTGCAAGTCCGCCATTTTCAGGTGTATTATGGGATAAATACATATTAAAGTAGGTCGCGTGTAGACCTGTCGCGTCATATTACAAGTTCAACCCTGTATCATGCACTCCAGTGTTTTAACGATGCCTATAAAGTATGCCTTAGAAAACATTGTGGAAAAGGGAGAAAATGCTAATTTCCAGTCTATTCTCCATTTCCCACAATGTTTTTTTCACTTCAAAGACAATTGAAAACATTGTTGCAAAAGGAGAAAATGTTGATATCGAATCTTCCTCCATTTCCCACAATGTTTTCTTTCACTTCAAAGACAATTCAAATACTTGAGTTACATTTTGTCGTCTACAATTGCTTTCAATTTGTACAGGTTTTAAAACATGGTCGTTTGGTAAACAGGTAACCACACAACCAATAAGTGCTGTAACGATCTATATGAAGAAAGATTTTGAAAAAAATGGTGGGAAAAGGAGAAAATGTTTTTACATTGCAGTTTACCATTTCCCGCGATGTTTCGTTCCCTTTCAAAGACAAACCACTTCACATGAATCACCTCTAATTGTCTTCTGCCACTACTCTCAATTGTGTATAATGTAACAACTTTTGTCGTCTGGAAAAGGGATAAATCATATCTTCATGCACACGAATATTGTCGTCTTGCAGAAAAAACGTTGCGAAAGCATTGTGGAGAAAGGAAAAGTTATTCTGGTATTCATGTACCAGACATGGTAGATTCAAGATTGTACAACAGTGTATATTTTTTCCCACTTCATCGTTTCTAAAAGAAAAACTTACATACAAGTACGTAAAAATGGGCCGAGCCCCGGTAGCTCAGTCGGTGGCTAGGAGGACATGAGAACAGGGGGTCGTGGGTTCTCCTTCCGAGGATCGATGAAAATCATTGCGACAGGATTCATTCCTCTCCCACCGCAGAACATTGTTTCGACGATGGTTATCTGGACAGCAGCCAGTAGCTTGGAAAGAAAATCGTGCGGAGTACTGGTAAAAGAACCTCCAGGAAAGCATGGATAGGTGCACTGGCCGCCGCGGTATAACCGAAATAATGTTGAAAACGGCGTTAAACACCATACAATCATACATCCAACAAAGTAAAAATGGAGAATATTTGAAGGAGTGTTAAACCAAGTTTCGCTTTGCAAGTTTGTTAAAAAAAATCTTAACACGGATTGTTGATTTTCATTGGCTAACAAATATAAATTTAAAATTAAGTCTCAGAAAAAAGATTTTAACCCATTTGGCGCCATGGGCGAAAACGGTGACTTTTTGCTGACGGCATAAATCAAGATCAGACTGCACAGAACGTGCAGTCTGATCTTTGATCTATACCATCCGCTTGTGTAGTCAAGCCTATGCAGTCAAAATCTTTGTAAGTTTCAATGTATTATATTTAGAACCGTCGAAAGAGGCCGAGTTTATTTGTTTGGCGCTGACAGAATTAACATTATACATTATCGGTTGGTGCCATAGCTCAGTCTGTAGAGTCACCGATGTAGGTTTTGAAGATCTTGGATCTAAGTCCCGACATTATGAATTGTATATACGGTCAGGTGGCAAGGCACTTGGAAACTAGTTTATGGCAGTGGCGAATAACGGCCCCGAGCCGAAGGCAAACAGGTTTTTATCTTTTACAGTAAAATTAAATCGTTGTACGGTCAGGTGGCAGGGCACTTACAAAACTTCGCCTTCCGGGTTCGGGGCGACATGATTCTCTAAAGCCGTGAACAAGTTTCTAAATGCCCTGTCACCTAGTCGTACAACTAAAAATGTTCGTAGCATATTATCCAATCAGATCGTGAGAAATTTCTGTGCAGTGTAATAGTTTAAACATATTTGTTTTACATTGATTGAGAAACAAGCTCTTACAACCTATACTAATCTCTCTCGATTCTGCTTCCTGGTAACTACACCAATACTAGCGCCGAATTTGTGGGCCAATGAAAGATCCCAAATGCTGGTACCCGCTCCCGGGTACTGAACTCGGGAACTTATGATTATGAGGTCGACGCTGTACCTCAAGTCTACGGGCACCACACCGTGTATTGTAGTTTAATAATTGTTTGTGTCATTCAGCTATGGTTAAACATTCAATCACGTCCTTATGATTTTCATTACAAAATACCAAATTCTTCCCCCCCCCCCTTACCTCGAAGAAAAAAATGGTCAAAACCTGGTTTCATGTAAAAATATCAAATAAGAGTTTTGCTTGCTACCATGATACATTATTAGCTGTTGAACAGTCAAGTGGCAGGGGAATTGGAAACTTGTTCACGGCTGTGGTGAATCAAGTCTCCCCGAGCCGAAGGCGAGGTGGCGACATGATTCACCACAACTGTGAACAAGTTTCCAAGTCCCCTGCCACCTGACTGTACAACGATTTTATTATAATTTAAAATTTTACATTCCAACGTTTGTTTAGCGAATTTTACCTGGTTTTTTTTTTGTTTAAAAAATTGAGTACGCTGACGAAGTAGAATTTCCCTTCTGAGTGCCCGAATTCAATGAAAACTGACGTCACTGGGAAACTGACATCACTGAAACTTTGGTAATACGTGCTAAAACGTGCAGCTTGGCGCATAATCTTGATGTTAATCTTGCTCGACGCCGCCATTTTGGAAGTTGTGTTGAAAGTAGTCATGTATACGGGGCTCCCGAAAGGGAAACTGCTTTTACGTTGGTTTTGCCAGTATACATGATATATATGTTCGGGGCATATTATCCAATCAGATCACGAGAAATTTCTTTGCAGTATAATAAGATAATTTAACGCCGCTTTCAACATTATTTCAGGAATTCAGAGGTAAAAGGTAAAAAGGATTCGAGACGACACTTTACGCAAATGTCCGAATACCCCTTTTCGCGTATTGCAAGCCAATTATAGGGTCTCTGCTATCTTCAATACAATGTTTACAATTGTTTTCTATATAATTCCAGTTATAATGATGATTTTCATCGAGACCACAAACAGCCTTGTTACAAAGACACCAACAGAAGTTTAACTGTAGCAAGTGTTACACCCCAAGCTCTGAACACAGTAAGCCCACTGCTCTTGAAAACACCGCGACAGGCCAATATAGGACAAATGAGAGGTATGGACTGCCGTGTTGGCTTGTTTGCCTTTTTGCTTTGTTCCTTCCTTCCCACCCGTCCTTCTTGGTCCTTTCTTTCCTTCTTTGATTCGTCCGTCCGTCCGTCCGTCTATCTTTCCTTCCTTCCTTCCCGTCCTTCCTTCGTTCCTTCCTTCCTTCCTTCCTTCCCTCTTTCCTTTCTTCCTTCCTTCCCCCACTGGCCAAAATTACATGAGCTATACCATGTAAAAAAGGGGTTTAGTGCATCTGCAAAAAAGTATGACGTGGCAGTCCTGCATCGAAACCTTTGCTATTCGTCTGCATGCCAAAGGATCAGTCTACCTCTTGATTCTGTCGGTTTTTTGACAAAGATAGACCTTATCGATCCATAATAATATGATAACTTGCTTGAAATAATACATCAAGGAGATCCATTAAATCCCCTTATACCAGAACATGACTGACATTTTTATTCCAACGTAACGGCCCAACAATAAAAGTTTCAACTGTTTTGTTGTTTCTTTTTGCAGGTCAGAACGGAGAGAAGACGTACGATCCAAAAGATGTCATCATTGCCATAGTTTTATCATCGGTTGCCTTCGTACTCCTATGTTTGCTGGTATTTATTACGTATAGACGTTGGAAGCGGAGACCTGGCCACTGTTCTGACAGCGTAATCGAAAATGGCCCTTGCGGTAGGTGCAAGTAATTTGCTAACGACGAAAATTTTCTACTCAACTAAATTGAGCTTTCAGCGGTACAACCACCTTCTTCAAGTGTGATCCTGTGATACACTTGGTATCACAGGATCACACTTGAAGAAGGCGGTTGTACCGCCGAAAGCTCGGGTAGATAATTAAAATTTACATTTCTCAAGAAGGGGATATCATATTTTGTCAACTAAATTGAAAGCATGAGTGGACAATAAATTTATTGATTGATTGATTGTATGGTATTTAACGCCGTTTTCAACATTATTTCAGTTATATCGCGGTGGCCAGTGCACTTATCCATGCGTTCCTGCAGTTTCTTTTACCAGTACTTCGCACAATTTTCTTTCCAAGCCACTGGCTGCTTTCCCACATGATCGTCCAAACAATGGTCAGCGGTGGGAGAAGAATGAATCCTGTTGCACCGACTATCTTCAATCCTCGGAAAGAAATTGGCCGAGCCCGGGGTCGTAGCCAGGGATCGAACGCTGGACCCAGTGTTCTCAAGTCTTGCACGCTACCGACTGAGCTACCGTGGCTCAGGACAATGGAGCCCAAAAGATCATTTCTATCTTCACAATAATCGGGGAAAAAAATCAATGTTGACAAAGGAATGAAGCCTGTTGTACTGTCTCAACGATGTTCATGTTAGACAGCAGCCAGTGGTTTGGTAATAGTTTTGTGCATAAACACGTGAATTGATTGATTGTATGGTGTTTAACGCCGTTTTCAACATTATTTCAGTTATATCGCGGCGGCCAGTGCACCTATCCATGCTTTCCTGGAGTTTCAGTTACCAGTACTCTGCACAATCTTCTTTCCAAGCCACTGGCTGCTTTCCCACGTAACCATCGTCGAAACAACGATCAGCGGTGAGAGAGGAATGAATCCTGTCGCAATGGCTATCATCAATTCTTGGAAAGAAGTTGGCCGAGCCGGGGATCGAACTCACGAACCTCCTGTTTTCAAGTCCTCTACGCTACCGACTGAGCTACCGGGGCTCGGCCATAAACATATAAAAGAAATTTCAGGAAAACACGAATAGGTACCCTTGGTCACTCAGCATAACTGAAAGGACGTTGGAATCGGCGAAAGAACTACACCAAAAGCGACTGCTTTTTTCACGTAGAAGAATTTCAATTGCTTGTAAACAGACCATTATTTAGACCCATATAACTAAATGAATGAAAACCCCCAGGTTCACTTAATAGTCCTGTTAAGCAAAAACCTTAAAGTACTACATAGAAAACGGGGGTTGTCATGTTGTAACATCTCATCGGAAAATCGGAAAGTGTAGATCAAGATCAGACTGCACGTTCTGTGCAGTCTGATCTTGATCTGCACTATCTCCAAAAATAACTGCTCTTACTCGCAGCCGGATGCGAAGGGTTTGATATGAGACCTGTGAATCATACGAAAGGAGTGGCATGCATAACAATTAGATTTGGTTATTATCGTCAACAAGTGATAATGTGAGGTAAGCTAGATCAGCACATTGCCTACATGCTTACATTCTCGTTCAAGACATTATACACAAACACAAGTGGGTGGGATGGTTAGGGTATTTTATGCTTTTCCAAATTATTGTATAAAAAATATTGTGACTGGCTGACAAAACACTCATTCAGCAAAATATTCTTCATTCCGTGGCCATGTTTTCGAAAGTCATCTTATGAATGCGTCAAAATAGTTAACCGTTTATCAAATAAACCTCTGTTTTCACGACCCATTGGAATAAGGCTCTTTAAAACATTGTGGGCAAGGGAGAATTGTGATGGTTTCCACAATGTTTTCTACCCATTTCTACCCTTTGGCTGGTAAGCGCGATTTTTGAGACCCTTTGCGGACAGCGTAGATCAAGATCAGACTGCACAGAACGTGCAGTCTGATCTTGGATCTACACTGTCCGATAAGGAGATATCTTTTCCTGAAAATACTTTTCAAGTAGCAAAATTTAATTGTATACTGTCGGGTTGAAAGTTTCATTTTACATTTTTATCCGGATACGGGTTAAAAAGGTAAATAACATATATTTTGGGTAATTAATTTGTAGACAGTTATGGGGGTGGGGGAATGGGGTGTGGTAACGTCGACTGAAAAAAAGAAAACTATATGCAACTTTCAGTGTTTGATGGCTTTTTTAATTACTGTATCAAAAAAAAAACATCTTGCTGGTTGACAAAAAAAAAAAAATCCATTCAGGAGAAGGAAAAGTCTCATTTCCACAGAAATGTCTCGGATGAGATCCTATAAATGCGTCAAGAATTGAATTTCCCTTAATTTGGTTGCTTGGTTGTTTGGTGTTTAACGCCGTTTTCAACATTATTTCAGTTATATCGCGGCGGCCAGTGCACCTATTCGTGCTTTCCTGGAGTCTCTTTTATCAGAACTTCGCATTTCTTTCTTTCCAAGACACTGGCTGCTTTCCCACATAACCATCGTCGAGACCATGGTCAGCCGTGGGAGAGGAATGAATCCTATCGCAATGACTATCATCAATCCTCGGAACGAAGCTGTCCGAGCCAGGGATCGAACCCACGACTCCCTGTTCTCAAGTCCTGCACGCTACCGACTGAGATACCACCTAAATTTGGGACATTTAATCTGAAGTAAGGTTTTTTGGGGAGGTGGGGGGGGATGAATCTTAAGTCAACTATTATGCACCTTTTAGTGTTTTATGTTATCTCTAATTGCTGTTTCCAAAACATTTAGGCTGGTTGACAAAAATCCCATTCAGAAAAAAATACAATTACGTAGCAATGTTTACGACAGCCATCTCAAGAATGCGTCAAAAATAGTTAACCCTTTACTAAACCAAACCGTGTTTTCACGGGTAAGGCATTTGAAAACATTGTAAGCAAGGGAGAAATGATCGTGGTAACCACAATATTTTCTGCCCATTAAAAACAGATTTCATACATGTATTCTTACCCCCAAGATTTATTTTGTCGTCTGCAAATGCTTTCAGTATGGTACCGTGAAAACCTTCATCATTTGGTGAAGAGTTAACGCTTTACTAAAGACAGATCTTGAATTTTATCGACCCTGAGGGAAAAGGCTTCTAAAAACATCGTGGGAAAAGCTGGTTACCAGCATTTTATCCTTTAACCACAATGCTTTTTATCCTATCACAGTTCTATGGATAATTTGTGGCATTTTTGATTATCGTCTACAGTTATGTTCAATTTTGATGATGTTAAACCTTTACCGTTTGCTAAACAGTAAACTCTCTAGCCGCATTTAGCCAAACAAGGGCTTTTGCGAACGGTATAGATGAAGATCACACTGCACAGAACGTGCATTCTGATCTTGAATCTATTTCTGCTGCATGTTTAGTCAAGCCAACACAATATTTATTCAAGCCAAACTTTTCCTAGTTTCAGTGCATTATATGTTCTGACGTCAAAATAGGTGGGGTCTAAATGTTTTGCGCTGATATGGTTACAAAATCAACTTGAAGTAAACAATTAGGCTGCTAAGCGCGACTCAATGACCCTTTGCGGACAGTGTTGATCAAGATCAGACTGCACAGAACGTGCAGTCTGATCTTGGATCTACACAGTCCGATATGGACATCTTGTCCCCCAAAAAAATACCTTTGGAATAGCAAAATTTAGGCTTTTACTATCGGCTCAGAAAACTTCATTCCAGTTATTTAACGGGTTAAGAGTAAAGATAAACATCTTGTAATAATCATATGATAATGACGGTTTTCACTATCACGTTACTTCACCCTTTGGCCGGGTCCGATTGCGCCATCGGTAATATATTATACGGGACCTGAAACCAGAGGTCCCTCATTCGAACCCCAGCTCGACAAGTGATTGTGGAAGAGTAGAAAACATTGTAGGTTACCAGCATTTTCTCTTTTTCCCACAAAGTTTCGAAAAACCTTCTTTCTCAAAACTCGGTGAAGGGTTAAACACTTTTCGGAAAAGTGCATTTGGTTTGGTTACCTATCAATGCTTTCCAAGAGTCTCTTTTAGAAATATTTTGCAACCCACTGGCTACCCCCCCCCCCTTTCCCCATACACACATAATCTTCGTCGAAAAAATTGTTATCAATTTAAGAGAAATGAATTCTGTCGAAATGACTGTCGTCAATCCTGGCAAAGTGTTTCGCCGAGCTTGGATTAAAACCAGCGAGCCATAGTTTCAAGACCTGTAATTTAACGACTGAGTTCCAGGGCAAGGCCCGGAAAGTGGATATGACAAACACGCTATTAAAGTTGAACAGTTGCCAACTTTTAGTGGATAGCTAAAACACGCTTTTAAAAGTTGGATAGTTGCCATCTTTGACGCAATCAGTTACGGGCGTTTCATAAACTTATCTTTTCATGATTCGACATGCCTCCCGCTTTAACAAAGGACAAACATTTCGACTTGTCCATATCCAAAGCATTTGCTCAAGAAAAACTAAATGTGGTCGAAACTGTGGGATTTAGAAACTGGAATACAAAATGGCTCGCAACACGCGAAAAGGGGCATTCGGACATTTGCGTAAAGTGTCGTCTCGGATCAGCCTGCGCAGTCCGCGCAGGCTAATCCGAGACGGCACTTTACGACTACATTAGATTTTGTGCTACAGTAGACTTGCGCAAAACAGAAAATTACATAAAAACGGAAAGTGCCGTCTCGGATTAGCCTGCGCAGGCTGATCCGAGACGACACTTTACGCAAATGTCCGAATGCCCCTTTTCACGTGTTGCAGGCCAAATGGGAAACTGGGGAGAGACGTTCGTTACACGCGTTTTGTACTGTGATATTTTCAAAAATACCTACAACACAACTTTATGATTGGGATTATTTCAACGACGGAAAAATATCAAACTCATTAATTTTACAGTCCAAATTTTTTTTTTCTTGCGGGGGGGGGGGGGGGGGCGGGGACTCTCATAGAATAGCTTACATCGTATATCAAGATCAGACAGCAGTTTCTGTGCAGTCTAATCCCGTTTTACACTGTCCATTAGATCAAGTTAAATCGTCTTTGGCGACGAAAGGTTTGAGTACATCTGAGCTGTTCTCTGGGGAAAGAGGATTTTATTCATCTTGGCAAAACATACTACCAACCAAGTCACCACGTAATTATAGATCCCTAAAATCCATGTCGTCTAACATCCGGCTGAATCTTGAGGTAGATCTAGATTGGTCCTTTGACATGCAGTTGAGTATTTGCAAATAGCACATGACTGCGCAGGCTGACCTAGATCGATACTTTTTTTTCCATTTGTATTAAACCTCAGTTTTCACAAAGCATGGATTATAATTGGCCTGCAACAACCGAAATCGGGCGCTTGGACACTTGCGTAAAGTGTCATCCCGGATCAGACTGCGCAGTCCGCGCAGACATCACAAACGATATTTTCCGTCTTTATATATTTTTTCTGTTTTGGGCAAGTCTACTGTAGGACAAAATCTAATATAGTCGTAAAGTGCCGTTTCGGATCAGCCTGTGCTGTCCGCGCAGGCTGATCAGAGATGACACTATACGCAATTGTCCGAATGCATCTTTTCACGTGTTGTAAGCTATTATAGGGAAGCCCGCTGCATATACAGCGTGACCAGCACCAATAGCATTTGAAAGCGGTAGACTATGAGACTTGTAAGCGTCAAATCTTGGACCACGTGAGGTTGTGGGTTCGATTCCCACAGCTTGCCATCTAAAATTACTTAAAAAAAGTATTTCGGATGACAAGTAAAACCTAGGTCTCGTGTGACGGTGCTATACACTGAGAACGCTAAGGGACCAGGCGTAACTTAGGGTGGGTTTCGTCCTGTATCTTGCTCTATCCCCCGTAACATAACTAACAGTCTTCATGGCGCGTCGCCAATATGGACAACCAATGGTGTCGATAAATATACGACAACCCGTCAATATAAATCATATTTGGCGCAATTCGACCTCGTTAAAACTATTCTAAACTATAGATTCGCCGATATGGTTATTTTAGAATACAAATATATTTTAGAAAACAAATAAGTGCATTATACATGTAGATCATTCGTGACTCTTGGTTGGGGCTCTGTACTCCTTAACTTTAAAGCAAACAACAAAATTGTAGACTTGTCTAAATGTAAATTTTTTGCAGACATTATTAAAAAAATTTGAAACAAATGATGGGATTCGTCTCTGAAATGGTTTGAAAATATAGTGGTGAATGTTTTTTTTATTAACAGCATTTTCTCCTTTTCCTATACTGTTTTCAAATTTATTGTACTGTTGGTCTTTAGAACTCGATAAAGGGCTTATAAATAAATGGTGACATCAGCATGAAAAAAAAAAATCCAATGAGGGAAAACTTGAATGCATAATTAAATGAGCCATATTCTGTGAAAAGGGGGCTTAATGCATCTGCAAAAACGTATAGACTCAGGTCAGCCTGCGCAGTTCGCACAGGCTGACCTGGGTCGAGACTTTTTGTTATTCACCAATTTTCTGCATGTGAAAGGACCAGTCTACCTCATGATGCAATCGGTTTTCAGACTAAATAGGTTTTATGGATGCATAATTATAAGATGACTGGCATGGTTTAATCCATAACAGAGATGTATTTAACTCCCTTTTGCCAAGGCACTGCTTATCAAACTTTGTTGGGGTTTTTTGAGGGGCAAAGCAGATACGGATTAGATAATTATTTATGGGTGATTTTGCGTGAGGTATAGTTTCTCCAGATGTTGCAATGTTTCCATCTCCCCACATCTGTTATATGTGTATTTCATAATAACCAGCTTTTACTCCTTTTTCCAGAATGTTTTTTATTCTTTTCAAAGACAAATCTCTTCACTGCAGCCACGTTTGATTTGTCGTCTGCAAATTGCTTCAGTTTGGAGAATCAACCATTCCGTCGTCTGATAAATTAATGATACAGTACACATTCTATTTTTAGCGGCTCGATGTTCAAATCTTTCCTGTTTCCAACATCTGCTCTTTAAGGATTATGACCCCTAACTCTTCGGTAAATATCGTGTAACATCGACGTTTTCGTAAAGGTTATTCGGCCAGTCTCGGCAGCTTCCGTCTTTTATTATGAGAGTTAGGGGCTGCACTCGTCACAACTCGCCCGATTCCGTACCTACATCTAACCTCGTCCGTATAACGGTCGTTTCCATTTGAACTGTCAATCACGTGATCTTATACATGGCGGCGCCACGTAAGTCGTTTAGCAACGACATAAACAACCTCGATGAAGTTATTCACATCTATCTATCTGTCGGTGAAAATTTCAATCGGAATTGATAAAACGCGTTAAAAAATGAATGTACGAAATGTTTGTCAAATGAAATATAGTTAAAAAGATTTCGATAGAAAATTGAGACTCAAGTTTTCTTTTTTAAGAGGAGCTTTACAATTTTCAGAACGGTAAACTGGCGTATTTCCGGCGATGAAATGTACCGATTCGGTGCATATCAATCCACCAGATACAGCCGAGGGATTTGATGGCTCCCATCACCCGTGGTATGCCGAATGTTAGGGCCCGTAGACTCACTAACTTATCTGTAAATATCGTGTAATATCGACGTTTTCGTAAAGGCTATTCGGCCATTCTCGGCAGCCTCCTTCTTTTAATATGAGAGTTAGGGCCCATAGACTCACTAACTCATCGATAAATATCGTGTAATGTCGACGTTTTCGTAAAGGCTATTCGGCCAATCTCGGCAGCTTCCGTCTCTCAGTATGAAAGTTAGGGGCCCTAGACCTTAAGGATTTCATATTTTCTAGCATACATTTCAGAATAACCAGCTCTTGCTCTTTTTTTTTTTCTTGTTTTCTACCGTTTCAAAGACGAATTCCTTCGTTTCTGGTACATTTAAATTGTCGCCTGCACATGCTTTCAATTTGGACGAGTCCAAAATTGCGTGGTCTGATAAAACATTGATACATGTTATGTTTCAGCGGCTGGAATCTCCATGACGACTCTGGGAAGTAGCGTCAACGAATTTAGTGCCTTAATGGGGCAACCGGAAACCGACGGGCCTCAACAAGGCGACAGGAAGCAAACGAACGTACCTGTCAGTGGCAGAAGTAATGTACGCGGAGAACTACAGAGTCATAATGGACCAAATCATAATGATCTATACGAGTCTGATCAGCAAACAGGTATAGATCTACTGATAGTTATAACACGGTTTTTTTTTTTTCGATAAATAGAAACCGCGAAATCCCATGACACATTTTTAACATACCGGAAAGTAAGTGTTTTTTTTTTTTCTGGATAAAAAGGAATTTAATTTCTATCGTTCCACCTCATTCAGGCGTTTGTTCAGAAGAAAATTCACATTCACTCATAAATGAGCCACGCTTTGGCCAAAGGGGGCTTCATGCATCTCCGTGATGCATTTTACCAAGCAAGCCATCACATAGTTATGGATCCATAATACCCACTCTTTTTAACAACCAACTTAATCATAAGGTAGACTGGTCCTTGGACATACAGAAAATTGACCAATAGCGAAAAGTTTCAGCCCAGGTCAGCCTGCGCGGACTGCGCAGGCTGACCTGGGTCGATACTTTTCGCGGATGCATTAAGCCCCCTTTTCATAGAACATGACTCAAATTAATGTGGGGTTTCTTTAGAACAAAGGCCTGAGTGAATTGGAATTATATAGGCTGTTTTCGTATAACTGACGTGAAGGTGTAGATATGAAATAGTTTGGTTATTTTACATTCATTGATACTTGTATGTTCTTCCGTATCGGTGACTAGAAGTACTGTGAAAAAAAAAAAACATATAGCTAGCTGATTCAGTCATACATAAAGCCCATCATATATCATAAAACTTTCTTCAACAGCTATTTTCAGAACGAGGAATACCTTTTTTCTAACGGGATATTCATAAAGAAGTTTGAATAAGTTTTTTTTTTTTTTAAATATCTTTAAAAAGTGACGTCATATCGTGTGCGAGCACAACCGTCTTGTCTCGTAATTCTTTTTTCTTCGTTCGTGTCGGTAACCCGCATTTTCTGAACAGTGTTTTGCACCGTTTTAATTTGTCGTCTGCAAGTATTTCCATTTTTGTAGAGTTTACTTTTTTTTTTTTAGCTCGGTAGAGATTTGAGGCTTTAAATGCAGACTTTTGACGATCCTGGAAAAGAAGCCTTTTGAAAACATTGTGGGAAAAGGACAAAATGCTGGTAACCAGCATTTTCTCCTTTTCCCACAATGTTTTCTACCCTATCAAAGAAAAAATGCACCATTTGAGCCACATTGAAATTGTCGTCTGCAAAAGCTTTCAATTTGGACAAGACTAACATTTTGTCAGTCTGGTAAAGAGTTGAATGTTTAGAGAATTATATTTTTTTACAGATCATATAGCCACAGTTGACGAGGCTGCTAAAAAATGTGGCTGCAATGTAGCACAATGTGGCCCGGCATGCAAAGCGTCCAGCATTGATAAACATATGGTAAAAAAGGAGGACCTTAAGCTGAACAAGATTGTGTGCAAAATTTGCCATGAACCGGACCAGTTCTTTACCGCTCTAGAAATTCCGCATTGCGAACTTTACAATCTCGAAAACAACCGTACCAGAGCCCCGGAAAAGTATTCACAGAGAGAGTTTATACGGTCGGTTCTAAGTAGGTGGGTGGAGATGAACGGAAAGAGCGCCACCTATGACCGTATTCGTAAAGCTTTGTGCACTGGGGATTTCCATCTTATCAATAACGAACTTTTCCCCAGACAGTAAATGATACAAAATGTTTGAAAAGGACGTCAAATGCTATGTCGAGTTACGAATTGTTCTTTACCAGGTCATAAATCATTAGGATTTGGAAACGAAAAATTCGAAGTCTCGTCAGGACTTGTCGTGAACCTCTTGCTGGTTCAGCTGAGCCAAGGGGGAGTGCATCCGGCTGTGGTACCCGAATCTTACGGAGATATTATCTAATAATGGTACCCGGTTGGCATAGAGGTAACCCATTTTCATGGAGGTAAATTTCTGCTATGGTACATGTTTGCATGGAGGTAACATTTGGCTATGGTAACCTGATGGCATGGAGGTAACATTCAGCTATGGTAACCTGATGGCATGGAGGTACCATTCGACTATGGTAACCTGATGGCATGGAGATAACATTTGGCTCTGGTAACCTGAAGGCATAGAGGTTACATTCGACTATGGTAACCTGATGGCATGGAGGTAACATTAGGCTATGGTAACCTGATGGCATGCAGGTAACATTCCACTATGGTAACCTGATGGCATGGAGGTAACATTCGACTTTGGTAACCTGATGGCATGGAGGTAACATTCGGCTATGGTAACCTGATGGCATGGAGGTAACATTCGACTATGGTAACCTGATGGCATGGAGGAACCATTCGACTATGGTAACCTGGTGGCATGTAGGTAACATTCCACTATGGTAACCTGATGGCATGGAAATTCCATTCAGCTATGGTAACCTGATGGCATGGAGATTCCATTTGGCTATGGTAACCTGATGGCATGGAGATTCCATTCGGCTATGGTAACCTGATGGCATGGAGATACCATTCGACTATGGTAACCTGATGGCATGGAGGTACCATTTGACTATGGTAACCTGGTGGCATGGAGGTAACATTCCACTATGGTAACCTGATGGCATGGAGATTCCATTCGGCTATGTTAACCTGATGGCATGGAGATTCCATTCGGCTATGGTAACCTGATGGCATGGAGATTCCATTCGGCTATGGTAACTTGATGGCATGGAGATTCCATTCGGCTATGGTAACCTAATGTCATGTAGGTACCATTCGGCTATGGTAACCTGATGGCATGGAGGTAATATTCAGCTATGGTACCCGGTTTACATGGAAGTAATACTTTGCTTTGGTGCCCGGGTTGCATGAATGTAATATTCGGCTATGGTACCCGGATGGCATGGAGTTTACATTTGATAATGGAAACCTGATGGCATGGAGGTTACATTCAGCTATGGTAACCTGATGGCATGGAGGTAACATTCGGCTATGGTAACCTGATTGCATGGAGGCATGGAGGTTACTTTCGGCTTTAGTAACCTAACGGCATGGAGGTAATATTTGGCTATGGTACCCGGTTTGCATGGAGGTAATACTTCGCTATGGTGCCCTGGTTGCATGGAAGTAGTATTCGGCTATGGTACACGGATGGCATTGAGATAATATCCGGCTATGGTTCCCGGATTACACGGAACTTCACTTTCCACGTACACTGGTTACCTGTGTACTGGGTGAACAATAGGGGTAGACTTTAAGTGGTCAAGTTGCGCAAATAACCGTTAAAGCGCCAAATAATTTCAACAGACATCCCTTATCTAGAAATAAATTCAAAGCTGTATAATTTCAAGGTTTCCTAATACTATATAGTTTCAGCAAAGCAGGCAGTGTAGATTCAGGATCAGAATTGCATGTTTTGTGCAATCCGATCTTGGTCTATCTTTGCTGCAAAAAAGTAATAACAATTGTGAAAGGCGGTGGGAAAGCAGCCAGTGGCTTGGAAGAAGATTGTGTGGAGTACTGGTAAAAGACTCCAGGAAAGCAGGGATAGGTGCACTGGCCGCCGCGATATAGCTGAAATAATGTTAAAGACGGCGTTAAACACCATACATACAATCAATATGAAGGGCGATTTTAGGGTCAAAGAAAAATTAAATGAATACGTCTCGAGGCCTGTTTTGCATGGGTTGTAGCAGGTTGGTCAAAGAAGTTTAAGTGAAGCAGTCATATATGGATTGGTTGTAAAAGAATTTAAGAATAATCGGCCGAAAGAAAACACCATCAGACAATTTTAGTAAGTTTTGTACACTCTGATCTTGATCTACACTAGCTGCAAACGTGACTTTAGTTCTGAAAGCCGCTTTAAGGGTTACCGTATGACAGCAATGAGTTGGGTGGTTACAAATGCAGCGAGTTGTTGTTATTTTTGTTTAATGATACCCACAAGTCTATAGTACAAACCCAAAGGTTGCTATTTCAAAGGTATTTTGGGGAGAAATATCTCCTTATCGGACAGTGTAGATCAAAGATCAGACTGCACGTTCTGTGCAGCCTGATCTTGATCTACATTGTCCGCAAAAGATTAGTGAGTCACGCGTAGCAGTCTAGGGGTTAAGATGTATATAAAGTAAATATGTATATACGAGGTATATGAGGTTAAGGTACATATAAAGGAAATATATATTGTAGTGTGCGCAGCTTTACCTATAGTTTTATGCCAATCCTTATAAAACTTCACACATGTCTTATGCATGATCTGAAGATACAGAAGGGAGTTTCGTAACGCCTTTAGATTCTTTTTCATAACTTATTTCACATTTTTTATTAATTTAGTCATAATTTCAGCTCAAACATTATTAAGGTGTATATAACTGTAGTGAATATATAGTGTGCGCAATTTTGCCTTTAGTTTTATGCCAATCTTTCTGAAACTTCACACGTGTCTCAGGCATGGTCTGAAAATAATGCAAGGGAGTTTTGTAAAGTCTTTAGATTCATTTTTATAACTTATTTCATATTTTTAATTAACTTAATCATTATTTCAGCTGAAACATGATTAAGGTGTGTATATAGTAGATATATAGTGTGCGCAACTTCTATAGTCTTTCTAAAACTTTACACGTGTCTTATGCGTGATTTGAAGATATGCAAGGGAGTTTTGTAAAGTCTTTAGATAATATATATATATATTTTTTGTATTAATCTATTTTAGCATATTTCTAACTTACCCATTTTAAGCTCAAAGATTAACTCAACTCTTTACCGCACAATGCCGACTTTTAACGACCCGAACAAAGAGGTCTTTTGAAAACATTGTAGGAAAAGGATAAAATGCTGGTAACCCTAACCGACTTTTAACGACCCGAAGAAAGAGGTCTTTTAAAATGATTGTGGGAAAAGGAGAAAATGCTGGTTACCAGCATTTTCTCCTTTTCCTACAATGTGTTCTATCCTATCAAAGAAAAAATGCACCATATAAGCCTCGCTTAAATTGTCGTCTGCAAATGCTTTCAATTTGGACAAGGCTAAAATTTTGTCGTCTGGTTAAATACTGATTCTTGCCCTCTTGCGTTACCTGATATATTCGATTGTCCTCTCAGCTGCTTTGAACACAACCTTTTAACCCCTTCGGCACCATAGGCGAAATCGGGGCCTTTTGCGGACGGCATAGATCCAAGATCAGACTGCACAGAACGTGCAGTCTGATCTTGGATCTTTGCCATCCGCTTGTGTAGTCAAGCCTGTAAGATAAAAATCTTCTTGAAATTCATATGATTGTATCTTCCACGGGCCTTTGAAGGTCTTCTTTGTCTATCACGGAACACTGAGGTTTTCCTTGGTCGATCGTCGAACACGTATAGTACATTGGTCCGTCGCCTATATATCACGGAATATACTCAAATTTTCATTAGTAAGACTTCCTATATACAATTAAGAGGGAATCGCCAACGTGCTATTTATAGTAACGGTGTCCGGTAATGAAAATTCTGTTATCCCTTGATAGACCAATGGAGCTTCAGAGGCCTATGGTATTTTCCGCTGTCAAAATGGGTTGAGTTTATATATTTAGCGCTGAAAGAGTCAATCTGCATGCCAGGTTTTTCTTCTTCTTCTTCTTCATCATCATCATCTTCTTCTTCTTAGTGACAAAGATTTAAACAAGGACATACAATTGTAAATTCGTTGAAATGGTTTGTTGTTACTGAACGGGATCGAAATGACTGAAACTACTGAAAGAGTGGCGAACAGTGTAGAGCAGGATCAGATTGTACGTAGGTGCAGGCTCATCTTGCTTTATACTCAGCGCAAAATCTATCAATGGTCGTTTCAAATTGAAAGTCGTAGCAGACGACTTATTGAATATGACTCGAATGATTTAATTTGTTTAAGGCACTACCGGTAATCTGCTGGGATGGTAAACTTTGTTCTTTTGTTGTTATAGTTTCAGAAAAATACAAAAAAAAAATCATGTTATGCTCATTTTCTTTTTACAATGCTTTGTTATGTGTAAATTTGATCATCAGTGTAATCTTCTGTAATCGTTCATAAATCAAATAATCATGGCAAACATAAGAATAAACGGTTTTGGATAAATTTTGCTGTTGTTGTTTTTGTTGTTGTTGTTGTTATCCTCGTCATTGATGTAATGTTATTGATCATGTGACATTCCCAGAAGTCTTTGCAAACTCTTGGCGCGAAATCTGTGCATACTTAAAGAGACTACGTATCCTACTAAGGAAATACCGTTAAAAATTTACTTTTCAAGTTCGGTAAACACCTGATAGCTCCCTTTAACGTCTACGACCACTAACTCATCGGTAAATATCGTATAACATCAACGTTGTCGTAAAGGCTATTCGGCCAATCTCGGCAGCTTCCGTCTTTTAACATAAGAATCATATTAAATCATTAGATAGGGGGTTTTAACCCTCTAAGCTGCTAAGCGCGATTTTGCGGACAGTGTGGTATGTTGTACTCACACAGTACAAAATTTTATTGGAAACACAATGTACTTTTATGTTCAAGTAGGTAAATCAAATCCGTAACTCCTTACCAAACGATTGGTTGTATTGTGTTTAATATATGCCGTTTCTTTCATTATTCAGTTATATCGCGGCGGCCAGTGTACCTATTCTTGCTTTCCTGGAGTCTCTAGAAATAGAGTACAACATTCACACAATATACGTGACAGAAAATATGGGAAAAAATGTCAATTCATTCCTAATCGAGAAAAAACCTTATCCTGTTAAATAGATTGAATGAAGCATTCAAACCGAGAGTAGAAACCCGAAAAATGCGATTTCAAGCTTACATTTTGGAGAAAAATATCTTCTTAGCGAACAGTGTAGATCCAAAATTAGACTGCACGTTCTGTGCAGTCTAATCTTAATCTACACTGTCCGCAAAAGTTCAGTAAGTACGCTTAGCAGTCTATGGGTTAAATAATTTGTCACAATCGGTGCTGCAGTGGAATGTGATCCACTTTATGTAAAACCGGATAGATCTAGATTTCGGATAGATCTATTTCCTTTTTTTTTTGGAAGCTATTTTTATAACAAAGATTACACTAAACATCCTAGTTGTAACTTTGTCATCAGACATATTATACCAAGCCAGTCATGAAATAATTATTGATCCATAAAATTCACTATGGTTAACGACCAGCTGAATCTTGAGGTAGAATGGTCCTTGGACATGCTGAAAAAACCAAAAGCAAAACAATCGGTACAGGTCAGCCTGTGCAGACTGAGCAGGCTGGCCTGGTCGATACTCCTTCCTGATGCATTAAACCCCTGTTTTTCATACAGCATGTGCTACAGAATCACAGATCAGACTCCACCTTGTGTGCAATCTGATGTTGATCGCTGCCGTCCGCAAAAGACTTTGTTTTCCCTTTGGTACAGAAAGAATAAAAAAACGGACTACAAAAAGATGACATCAGATATAATTAATGGTCTGCAGCATGCAAAAAGGGGCTTTCGGGCACTTGCGTAAAGTGTCGTATCGGATCAGCCAGTGCAGTCCGCGCAGGCTAATCCGAGACGGCACTTTACGTCAACATTAGATTTTGTCCTACAGTAGACTTAAGTAAAACAGAAAATCGCAAAAGATTGGAAAGTGTCGTCTCGGATCAGCCTGTGCGGACTGCGCAGGCTGATCTGGGACGACACTTTACGCAAATGTCCGAATGCCCATTTTCGCGTGTTGCACGCTATATTTCGCTGTTTTTGCTTTTAAAACTGACAGGAACAACCTAGGGATTTAAAGGTTCAGATAACAGGTATCTTCCTTCTTCCGCTTTTGTGTTTGAATGAATTTTACCCGTCCTCTCCTTTATCTCTCCGTCCTTTTAACTTCTATTATTTCCCCACCCTGCTGTCAATCATTGCCTTCGTCTTTCCATCCTTCCCTCCATCTGTTCATTCGATTCCTTCCTTCCTTCCTTTTTTCCTTTTCTCCTTCTTTCCTTCCTTCCTTCCTCCCTTTCCATCCTTCCTTCCTTCCATTCTTCTTTCCTCTCCATCGCCTCCCTTCCTTCCTTTGTTCCTTCCTTTGTTCCTTACTTCCTTCCTTCCTTATCCTTCCTTCCCAATCCTTCCTTCCTTCCCAATCCTTCCTTATCCTTTCTTCCCAATCCTTTCTTCCTTCCTCCCTTCTTTCCTTCCTCCCTTCCTTCGTTCCATCCTTCCTTATTTCCTTCCTTCCTTCCAATTTGTCTCACATGAGAAAGTATGATCCATGGACATGCATGCAATTTTAAAGAAAAAATAGCAAAAGGTCTCGATTCTTGTCAGCCTGCGCGTACTGCGCAGGCTGACATGAATCGAGACCTTTTGCAAATGCATTAAACCCGTTTTTAACAAGCATGACTTATATGAATATCAATTCAGGAGTCCTTTGTTCGATCATCAACCGACGCAGTGGATTCGTCCTTGGAGTGACTTTGGCCAATGTGCTTCAGAGCCCAACCGCAGGGCAGGTGAAACCATGGAAACATCTTATTAATAAGCGAGCTGTCGCCGTGATTAAAAAAAAAAAAGATGATATTAAGTTCAAAATGGCGTAAAACAACAATCGTTTTAAAAAAGTTCAAGTGTGTCTTCCTTTTTCTTCCTCCGTCAATTCTCTTAAGCATTTTTTATCTCTACCATTGCATTGAGTTATGATTTTGATATATGTCACTTTTACGACGCAAAACGAATGCAGTCAGGTGTTTTCCATAAATGTATATATATCGGAATCGCACCACTTTGGGAAAAAAACAAGTCATGTGACAAACATCCCTCACCCTTATACCTCCGACAAAAAGGATACTTACTTTGCACACTGTGTAGATTAGGATCAGACTATTGATTGATTGTATAGTGTTTAACGCCGTTTTCAACATTACTTCAGCTATATCGCGGTGGCCAGTGCATCTGTCAATGCTTTCTTGGAGTCTCTTTTACCAGTACTCCCCACAATTTTCTTTCCAAGCTACTAGCTGCTTTCCCACATAGCCATCTTTGAAACAATCGTCAGCGATGGGAGAGGAATGAATCCTGTCGCAATGACTATCATCAATCCTCGGAAAGAAATTGGCCGAGCCAGGGATCGAACCAACGAACCCCTATTCTCAAGTCCTGCGCGATTCCGAGTGCGCTACCGAGTCTCGGCAGGATCAGACTAAACTTAACGTGCAGTCCGATCTTACGTCTAGTCCGTACTATATTTTGGATAAGTCATTATAATAAAAAAAAACTTTATTTTGCGCAATCTGGGCGACTTTTATTGAATGAGGTAGTGATGACCATATATGGCAGTGTAAAGTTTTTTTTTTTAAATATTTCTAAAAATAGAATCGTGCAAATTTCAAGTCACGCAGTTAACTCTTTCACAAAACAATCCCAAGTTTTTAAGACGACCCCGTCGTGAAAACTATTTGAAAACGTTTTTGAGAAATAACAGAAAATGCTGGCAATTTGCATTCACTCCTCTAACATTAGGTTTTTTTT
Organism: Hippopus hippopus; assembly: GCA_946811185.2. NCBI lineage: Eukaryota > Metazoa > Mollusca > Bivalvia > Cardiida > Cardiidae > Hippopus > Hippopus hippopus. Next base: position 66,039,808 of record OX328100.1, read on the forward strand.
ACCTCCAATCCTTAGTCTCACCGCTGATCATTGTTTCGACGATGGTTATGTAGGAAAGCAGCCAGTGGCTTGGAAAGAATATTGTGCGGAGGACTGGTAAAAGAAACTCCAGGAAAGCATGGATAGGTGCACTGGCTGCCGCGATATAACTGAAATAATGTTGAAAATGGAGTAATCGTTATTGAATCTAAAGAGTTGCCGTCAATTAGATTTATATCATCAGGTAGTAATAATGAGTCACGCTCTGACAAAAGGGGGCTTAATGCATCTCCGCGATACAGGATACCATGCAATTCATCACATAATTATAGATCCATTATTATAGCGACTTCTTTAAACAACCGACATAATCATGGGATAGACTGGTCTTTTGATATACAGAAAATTGACCAATAGCGAAAAGTTTCGGCCCAGGTCTGCCTGCGCGGACTGCGCAGGCTGACCTGGGTCGATACTTTTCGCAGATGCATTAAGCCCCCTTTTCACAGAGCATGGCTCAAATGTTTAGGTGCAGCTCAGTTCATAAAATCCCCGGATCTACGACAAGCAGACAAAATAAGATATCTAAACTTTTACAAGACGACAAGGTTTTACACCATTCCAAATTGAAAGAACATACATCGATTGATTGATTGTATGGTGTTTAACACCGTTTTCAACATTATTTCAGTTATATCGCGGTAGCCAGTGCACCTATCCCTGCTTTCCTGGGGTTTCTTTTACCAGTGCTCTGCACAACATTCTTTCCAAGCCACTGGCTGCTTTCCCACATGGTCGAAACAATGATCAGCGGTGAGAGAAGAATGAATCCTGTCGCAATGAATATCAGCAATCCTCGGAAAGAAATTGGTCCAGCCGGGGATCGACCCAGCGACCCCTTGTTCTTGAGTTCCGTACGCTAACGACTGCGCTACCGGGTCTCTGCACGTTTTTTGAGAAAAAAAGAGAAAATGCTGGCAATTTGCATTCACTCTTCTGTCATTAATTAGTTTTTTTTTTCCTTTAACCCATAAGCTACTGAGCGCGGCTCAAGGACTTTTTGCGGACAGTGTAGATCAAGATCAGACTGCACAGACGTGCAGTCTGATCTTGGATCTACACTGTCCGATATGGAGAAATCTTTCCTTTTTTCCCCAAAAATTCCTTTAAAATAGCAAAAATTTGGGTTTTTACTGTCGCTTTGAAAGTTTCATTTCACTTATTTAGCATTATAAAGGGTTTATATGGGTGAATCTAAAATTTTGTTTTCTGGTAGGAAAGTGTTAAATGGCTTGCAATACGCGAAAAGGGGCATTCGGACGACTACATTAGATTTTGTGCTACAATAGACTTGCGCAAAACAGAAAATTACATTAGAACGGTAAGTGTCGTTTCGGATTAGCCTGCGCGGACTGCGCAGGTTGATCCGGCACGACACTTTACGCAAGTGTCCGAATGTCCCTCTTCGCGTGTTGCAAGCCATATTTGAGCTGTGTTGTGGCAAAAGTAGGAAAGTATTAACTCTACCAAACGACAAAATCTTAGACTGGACCAAGTTGAAAGTATTTGCAGACGACAAAATTAAGGTGACTCAAAAATTAAAATTTGTTCTGGGAGGGTAGAAAACATTGTGGGGGGAAAAGGAGAAAATGCTGGTTTCCAGCATTTTCTCCTTTTCTCACGATGTTTTCAAACGGCTTCTTTTTCAGGGCCGTGAAAACCAGGGATTGTTTGGGAAAGGGTTAAATACAAATGAGTCACGCTCTGACAAAAGGGGGCTTAATACATCTCCGCGATACAGGATACCAGGCAATTCATCACATAATTATATATCCATAATAGCGACTTCTTTAAACAACAGACTTAATCATCAGATAGACTGGTCCTTTGATATACAGAAAATTGACCAATAGCGAAAAGTTTCGGCCCAGGTCAGCCTGCGCAGGCTGACCTGGGTCGATACTTTTCGCAGATGCATTAAGTCCCCTTTTCACAGAGCATGGTTCAAATATTTAGGTGCAGCTTCGTTCATAAAATCCCCCGGTGTACTGCAAACAAAACAAAATATATCTTAACGTTTACAAAACGACAAAATATTTCACTCTTTCAAAATAAAAGAACTTGCCGCCGACAATATAAATGTGGCTCAAATAACCAGATTTTGCTTTGTAGGGGGTAGAAAATATTGTGGAGAAAGGAGAATATGTTAGTGACAAGAATTTTCTCCAATTTCCACCATGTTTTTTTTACCATAAGCCGTCTTTCTTAAAGGCTGTTAAACATGGGACTATTCAGTAAAGGGTAAACTTAAACTCAAGTCAATAGAACAGTTTCTCAAAATCCCCCTACTCCCTCCCACTCTATAGTCTAAAATCGAAGATTTGTTTGGTTTGTTTGTTTGTAAAGTGTTAAATGCCGTTCTCAAAATTATTTCAGTAATATCGCGGCGGCCTGTGTACCTATCCACGCTCACCTGGATTTCTTTGTTACTAGTAACCAAACAATATTCTTCCCAAGCCACGGGCTGCCTTCCCACATAACCATTGCCGAAAAATTGATCAGCGTTGGGAGAGGGAAGTTCACTGTCGCAATGACGCAATGTCAATCATCAATCTTCTGAAAGAAACTCGCGGAGCTAGGATGGGAAGCCCTTCCCCCACCTCCAGTCTAAAGCCTTACACCTTACCAACAGAGCTACCATGTTCGTAAAAAAGATAATTGAGCAATGCTCTGGCAAAAGGGGGCCTAATGCATCCCCCCCTGCACGGTTATTTTCGTTTCCCATTACACCGTCTATATATCAAGGTTTATTTTTAAAGCCATTTATCAAACTATACCTAGTTTTAAGGACACTGAAGAAAGGCGCCTATCAAAACATAGTGGGAAAAGGAGAAAATCTTAGTACCCAGCATTTTCTCCTTTTCCCACAATATTTTCAACCCTATCAAAGGCAGAAACTTTTACTTGAGCTATTTTGCCTCGTCTGCACATACTTTCTGTTTGGTCGAGTCGAAAGTTTTGTCGTTTTGTAAAGAGTTAAAAGATATTTTTTTGGTTTAATTGAATGCTCTGTTTTCATATACCACACTTACCAGTTCTTTTCAGCTATTTCATAGCGACAGAATATATATTATTAATTCAAAGCGCATCTACCACTTTAGTGTTGCGGCCGGTGTTGATCAGGATCAGACTGCACCAAACGAGCCGTCTGATCTTTCATCTACACTGTCTGTTTCTCTAATACAGCGCGGGAAAAAGAGCTTTAAAAATGCAATTATTTGAGTCATGTCAATTTTTTTAAACTGAAGTTGTTTGTATGGTTTAATTGGTAACTAAAGGGTTATCTGTGAAAAGGGGGTTCAAATCAGTCAATCAATCAATATGTTTCAACGAGAATCCATGAAAGTTCGACAAAACACGTTAACCAGTAAACCACACTGCGTCACCATCACCCTCCGTCTTCTCTCTCCGCGTTGTTTTTGTGTGAAAAATTTTCATATCAGATATTCTCCTTACAGAGAAATAACCCCAACGTTCGTTCTTAATACATGTCAGGACTTTAAAAAAAATCTCTTGAACTTGTCGAAGCCCTACATTGTTTCGACGGGTGTTTGTAGAGGGAAATCAGCCAGACTCGGAATCGGGTTTAGCCGCTGAAGTGCTGATAGGAATTTTGTGAAAACATAAACATGCACAGGTGAACTGTCCGTCGTGTTATCACCGAAATGGCGTGGAAACGGCTTTAAACACTATACATACAACACAAATTGTCGTCGGGGCCGTTGACGAAGGGACATCACCTATCCACTTACCTGAAATTGATTAGGTCAGACTTACTTACCTTGACAATACAAGGGAGCAGAACTTTTACATGTTTTATTAAATATTCTTAAATACACCTTCCGTAGAACAGAGAAAATATTTCAAGATACATAAAATAATCAGGGAAAAAATGATAATGGTGCACGTTTAATTGTTAAAATAACCGAATGTTTAAATTATTCCTTCTACATGTTCTTATAACAACCGGTCCCACAGGTAAATATTTTCAAAACGAGGCTAGTAAGAAATCAAAACAAGAAAAAAATGGCGTACATGCACAGGTTCCTCTGTTGGCACCTGCGAACAGCAACAATTGTTTGCTTTCTGTTCATATCGGTGAGTACTTCTATTTTTATAGAAAAATAATCCTACAAAAGTCAAATGGTAAAAGACAATTAAACCAAATTCATACCTGTATGTTTACATTTTTGTTCTTCTCACCTGTCCCGTTCACTTCCGGTATTTTGTAACTTAACTTTAAACCAAATTTTTTACTTATCCAAGCTGAGAGTCGTGGTTGACGACTAATCAGATGTGTCTCCTATAATAAAAGTTGTCTCTGAAAAGGTAGAGAATGTTGTGGGAAAAGGACTATGCCAAAGATTGGTATGAACATCTTTGCAGCCTGATCTTGATCTACACTGAATAGGGCGCAATTCTTTTCCGTAAAATCTCAAGCTTTACCGACCCCGAGAAAGAAAGATTTGAAAACATTGAATTGGTAACAAGCATTTTTTCCTTTTCCCACAATGGTTTCTACCCTTTTTGAGACAAATGTATCATCTGAGCCACACTCAGTTTGTTGTGTGCAGATGCTTTCAACTTGGACGTGTAAAATTTAGTTGTTTGGTAAAGAGTTAAAGTGGTGTTTGGCATTCTTTTCAAGAGCAAGCAAAAGGGTTCAAACCAGTCCTGCAGTTGTTGGCTACCAATTCAACATTTTAGATTTTACACAGAGTCAATAAAGTCAAGGTTTCTTCGACTCTTGAAATGAGACAAAATCAGTTACCAGTTTATCACATCTTTTATATCGTTCACGTGTTGAATTGGATACCAATACAACTGGTTCCCTCTTTGTCAGTGGAGCACATTGGAGACTGCATTCGGGAACTAGTGAAATCTGTCGGTCAGATTTGTCAGTGGTATTTTTCAATCAAATACTCAGAAAAAAGATTTTGTTTAAGTGCATTAGAAAAGATGTAACTATATTTAAAATATATGCTCTGGAGAAAACACTGTCAAATGGTCAAACTTGTTCTCACAAGCAATTTACACAAGTAATATTTGTTAATTTCAGGTGACCTCATTTTTCGCCCTAATCATGAGGTTAATAGACTTACTGGCCATAGCAACAGATTTTGAGATCAGCCAAGGTTTCCATACTCCCTGGAGATCACATCAATGGAGAGGTATGTTGTTGTGATTTTTTTTAACCCATAGGCTGCTACGCACGACTCCCTGACATCTTGCAGATGGTGTAGATCAAGATCAGACTGAACAATAAGAATATGAAATAAATATCTTCGAACATACTCAATGAGACATATCTTGTAATGCAGTAATTTATTGTTGAGGTATTTAAAATTTGGAGAACACACCATAAACCTGCATAAATGTGCTGGTTCTCAAACATTTAACTAATCATAAAGAAGGAACTATTCAGTTCTGATAGACTGATACTCTTTAGGCATGAAAATTGCTCAACTTTTCTAATGTCAAGTTATATTATCAGCTAGTTCTTCAATCCAGTGATGGAGAGTAAGGTAATCAAAATACTGTGGGTAACCTAAGTGATTTTTAAGGGTGGGGTCTTGTCTTGGGTGGTGTCAGAAAGTGTTGGGAATTATTTACAAAAGTGCAGGATTCCCACTCTCCTGCAGCCTAGATAAAACACTGGACTTATAATTCCCTTTTTTTTGATCAAGCAGTTCTTTAGTGATAAAAGTTACAAAAGACGTAGAGGAAACAAGAACATTAACTAAGCAGGGCTCGGGCAAAAGGGGGTTTAATGTATCTCCATGATGCTTTATACCATACAAGTCATGATATTATTATGGATCATAAAAGCCCATTTTGTCTAACAACTGACTGAACCTAGAGGTAGAATGGTCCTTTGACATAAAGAAAATTTAACAAAAGCAAAAAGTTTTGACCGAGGTCAGCCTGCGTAATCTTCACAGGCTGGCCTGGGTCACTACTTTCTGCAGATGCATAAAATTTAACCTTTTTTCCCACAGAGCATGGTTAAAAATGATATTTGTACTCATACCTTCAAATGTTTTATTTCAACAGCATTTCTGGCCAGTGATGTTGTGAATGCTTTCAACCATACAGTGACCTTCTTCTTCAGTATCTACATGTTGATTCAAGTCACCAACAGGGTATTGTATTTTACGTTTTGTATGCTGGTGTTTAGCCTTATATGTCACAATCCCTGTGTTTTTATGACCTTGAGGAAGAAATCTTTCGAAAACTTGGTAGGAGTAAGAGAAAATGCTGGTAACCAACTTTTTCTCTTGTTCCCACAACTTTTTATACCCTTTCAAAGACAAATTCCATCATTTAACTCTTTACCAAATGACAAAATTTTAGACTCTCCCAGATTGAAAGCTTTTGTGGACAACAAAATAATTGTGACTCAAAAATAGAAATTAGCTTTTGGAAGGGTAGAAAATATTGTGGGAAAAGGAGAAAATGCTGGTTACCAGCATTTTCTTCTCTTCCCACAATGTTTTCAATGGTAACTTTCTTCGGGTCTGTAAAACTTGGGATTGTGTGGTAAAGGGTTAAGCTTTATTTAATTCATTGTCCACAAAAGGTGTCATATCATGGGACACATCTGGAATGTTGTTGTATGGTACAGAGTTGCGATTCAGCAATACAACTTATTACAACTTATGCCAATTGAAAGCATGAAATTTGCAGACTTACAAAGTAAGATGTGCCGAGCCCCTGTAGCTCAGTCGACAGCATGCAGGAATTGAGAACAGGGGGTAGTGGGTTCAATCCCTGGCTCGGCCAATTTCTTTCCGAGGATTGATGATAGTCATTGCGACAGGATTCATTCTTCTCCCACTGCTGACCACCGTCTCGACGATGGTTATGTGGGAAAGCAGCCAGTGGCTTGGAAAGAAAATTGTGCAGAGTACTGGTAAAAGAGTCTCCAGGAAAGCATGGATAAGTGCACTGGCCGCCGTTATATAACTGAAATAATGATGAAAACGGCATTAAACACCATACAAACAATCAATCAATCAATCATTTAATTCGTTGTCTGCAAATGGTTTCATCTAGAACTTTTATGTATAGTAAAGAGTTGCAATTCAGCAATACAACTTATTCAGATTGAAAGCATTTACAGACAAGGCAAATTTGGCTCAAATAATGAGACTTATCTTTGGTAGGGCAGAAAACATAGGCAAAGAAAGAAAATGCTAGTTACCAGCATTTTTTTCTTTTCAGTATTCTTATGAGCCTATTTTCCAAGGATCATTATACTTGGTAAATGGGTTCAGATTTTGTATGTGTGACCCTTAAGTTCTAGATTTGATCCCAACTGGAGGTGCTTGTCGCCCATGAGTGTCCATTAACAAAGGACTGCAGAGTCAAGTGACTTGTGCAACAATTTACCAAACAGTCCTTAATTTTAACAGCCCTCAAGCTTGGCCGATTTCTTCCTGAGGGTTGATGATAGTCATTGCGACAGGATTCACTCCTCTCTTATGGAATGATGATCATTGTTTTGATGATGGATTATATCAGAAAGAATATTGTGCAAAGCACTGGTGAAAAGAAATTACAGGAAGGCATGGATAGGTGCACTGGCTGCAGCAATGTAACTGAAATAATGTTGAAAACAACATTAAGCACCAAACAGTCAACCAATTAATCTAATGACCCCACTCCCCTCTCTCCCCCCCCCCCCCCCCCCAAAAAAAAAAAAACCCTTTCAAAAGATTGCTATAAAAAGGAGAAATCACAGTTACCAGCATTTTCTCCTTTCCCCAAAATGTTTTCAAAAGGCTTCTTTCCCTGGCACATTACAATTTGTGGTATCCAGTTTAGAAATTCAAATTGAACAATAATAGGTCAAGTTATGTCGGAAAAAATGAAGATTTTTTTTTAGCTCAGCTGTTTTCGAAGAAAACTTCAAGTTATTGTTGCAGCCCTATCATCACCTGTATTGTTGTGCAAAAACTTCGACATTTTATAGTATTTCTGTTATTACTGAAGATAATTACATCAAACTTGGACTAGTAATTAGCTATCATAAAGGGGAATCCATACAGGAAAGGAAGGTAACCATCAAACTATTTTTGACACATTATGCCTCTTTTTAGACTTAAAATTTTCTCTGAAAATCAAGCAACTGTTGCCGAGTATTGGAACCCGCATGCGGTGCACTTGTTTACCATTGCTGTGTGTGATTCTTGTTTTCAGCACTTTGTGACGTATATCTACATGATGAAGCTGTTTATCATTTGGTTGTGTATCTACATCTTTGTTGAGTTCTGCTTCTCCACTTTCGAATATTCTTATTACGGAATGAACACATTCGTAAGTATGCAGATTGTATTTACTTGACGCTTTCCCACACAATCCCTGTGAAAGAAGGCTTTTGAAAACATCGTGGGAAAAGGAGAAAATGCTGGTAACCCAGCATTTTCTCCTTTTCCCACAATGTTTTCTATGCTTTCAGAGAAAAATTTCATCACTTGAGCCACATTTAATTTGTCATTGGCAAATGTTTTCAATTTGTGTCCAGAGTTTTATTGTTTAGTAAAGAGGTAACAATTAAACTGTCGCACCTGCATGATATTTTTTATGTCCCTATTCTGGACAGTTCATGAAAACACTGTAGGAAGAAGACAAGTTGCTTTTAACAAACAGTAGGATCTCTTCCCTAAAGTGTTTACCAGACAACAAAGTGTCCACATTGAAAGTGTTTGCAGTGTAACATACTCTTTTTTTTTTCTTATTTTAGAAAGCACAAAAATCTTTATTGAAAAAGGAGAAAATGGTGTTTACCAGCACTTTTTCCTTATGCCACAATGTTTTCAAAAGTCTATTTCCTCATAGTCTTTTAAATTTGGAATTATTTTGTCAGGTTTAACCCACCTTTTACAATATTTTTAGTTTTGATCTAGAACAGATAAAATTAACTTCAACATGTTTTTTGTGTATTTTCAGAGGCTAGCCTATGTTGTATGGACATGGCTGTACTGGCTAGGACGAACCATCGTCAATGTAAGTAATCTTACCCTCTCTTAAGCAGAATTAACCCCTGAACACATAACCCCCATGTTTTAACAATCCTGAGGAAAAGATCTTTGAAAACAATGTTGGAAAAGATGAAAATGCTGGTAATTGGCATTTTCTCCTTTTCCCAGAGTGTTATTTTTCCCTTTTCATAGACATATCACGTCATTTGAGTCACACCTACACCCATGCTTATAAAATTTAAGTTCGTGTTTGTTACGGAAGATCATTCCTTCCTTATTGCATAGTTTCATCCCATATAAAATCAATACCTGACAACTGCGTTGGGGAGAATTCTCTTTAGCTCAGTGGTTATGTATGTTGGTCTTTTAAGCCTCTGAAAATGAGGATCTTCTTCCGCATGGGTTCGAATCCTGTCAGTTGCGGTTTGTATTTCAGCTATGCATTTGTTACTAACTTTTATGCTCGTAAGAATGTTCAACTTAGTTTGTGATCAAACTGTCAATTTGACCAGTGCTTCTGACAATGAAAAATACAGACTTATATTTAACTCTTTACCAAAAGACAAAATTTTAGACTCATCCAAATTGAAAGCATCTGCAGACAACAAAATAAATGTGACTGAAAGGTTGAAATTTGTTTTGGGAAGTATAGAAAACATTTTGGGAATAGGAAAAAATGCTGGTTACTAGCATTTTTTTCTTTTTCCTACAATGATTTCATAACACTTATTTCTCAGGGTTGTTAAAAGTCAGGATTGTGTGGTAAAGGGTTAAAAAGAGGAAAGAAAGAGATTTTCAAAAAGTTAAAAAGTTGCTTTATAAGGTTAATCAAATTCATTATGTATAATTTTGAATTTTCGTGCTTCGCTTAATTGAGCATGAAAACAGATTTAAAAGTACCTAATAATTTGTTGTCTGCAAATTCTAACAATACGAACAAGTTAAAAGTTCAGTTATCATGTGAAAAGTTCATGAAAAAATATAGCAGTTTCAAACTCTGTCTTCTGCAAGAAGATACATTTGAGCCGTGATCTGTGAAAAGGGGGTTTAATGCATTTGCAAAAAAGTAGGCTGACCTGTGTCAAATTTTTTGCTATTTGTCAAATTTTTGTGTGTCAAAAGACCAGTCTACCTTGTGACTCGGTTGTTAGACAAAATTGGTTTTATGGATCCATAATTATATGATGATGTGCTTGGTATAATGCATCATGTTACCAGAGCGTGGTTCATTTAAATATGTAGTGGACAGTGTAGAAAAAGATTAGACTGGACATTCTTTACACTGTTAGCAAAAGTAACATGATCTGTGTTAAGTGCTGTAAGGGTTACTATAGCATATGTTACATTTTGGACAGACCATTAAAACACTGTTGAAAAAGCATATAGAGGAAAGGAAATATAGTTTCAATAATTGATCATCACTTTTGGATGAATTTTTTCAGCTTTTTCCTTCAGAAACACTTTTCCTAAGTTGCAGTAGCAAAGACATAAGTAGATAAATAGCCAGTGAATTAATAAAATAGTGACAGAGAGTCAAATTTTAACCTATTACCACAAAACCCTTTGATTAACCCTGAGGTACAAGGCTTTCGAAAACATTTTGGGAAAAGAAGAAATGCTAGTATCCAGCAAAACATTGTGGGAAAAGGAGAAGATGCTGGATACCAGGGTCGTCAGAACTTTGCATTGTGTGATTAAAGGCCCAGTAAAGGTCAAAATATCAAAGCAGGTATGATATAAATTCAAATGCATTTAAACACCTGCTTTATTTACATTTGGGCTTTATTGTCACTTTAAGGGTAAAATTGTGCAACTTTTCTTTGGAAGCAATTTTTCTCTTGTTACCAACATTTTGTCCTTTCCCACAGTGTTTTCTACTATTTCAAAGACAGAAATGATCTTTAAAACTACACTGACTTTGTTGTCTGAAAATGATGGTACAATTTGGTCTAGTCTGAAACTGTGTTGTTTAATAAAGAGTTAATTTTCTGCCTATTGTCATGAATATTTGATTAAATTGATTGGCTAGTCAAATTTGCATCAGAAAATTCATAATTTTGATGATTCTGTTGGCTACCTTTCTGCTAAAGATCTGAATTTAAGAGTTTCAGAAATTCTCTATCTTTATAAAAATGCCTGTTATCTTTCAGATGATTTTTGTTGTCATCCTGATTGCCCGTCGACAAGAAATCAACGAGGAGACAGACAGAGAGTTGCGTTTTGCGGGTGAAAAGAGGCGCCATGGTTTGGGCTACTACTAAGCTGATGTGGACACTCTTGACTAACTTGTACCCATTTCTATATTTACTGCTGTATTATTTTTCACAAGTTGGAAACATTTCAATCATAATCTGTGAAAAGGGGACTTAATGCATCTGCTAAAAGTATCAACTCGGGTCAGCCTGCACAATCCGTGCAGGCTGACCTGTGTTGAAACTTTTTGCGTTCAATCAATTTTTATGCTTATATCAAAGGACCAGGCTACCTCATGATTCAGCCAGTTGTTAGAATAAATGGATTTTTTGAATCCATAATGATGTGAGGACTTGCTGGGTATGATGCATCATGGAGATGTATTTAACCTCCTTTATGTCAGAGCATTGCTCATGTTATAAAAACTTAGAATTCTAACAGGAAAAAAAAAATTTAGAGTGGTTTGGAAAAGTTTTCAGGAGAAATGGAAAATGCTTTGATAAACATAGTATGTAAGAAATTAAAAACTTTAGTACTGTAAGAACAGAAAGAATGTGGAATGAACTGAATAACAGTCACAGGATTCACCTTTGAAAACTTTAGAAATCTATAATGTGTTAAAATGTATTTTGCAAGATGAAATTGACTTTTTTCATTTGTAACATAGTTTTATAACAAAGCAGTAAATATTTAATTTGCTTTGCAAAATATATGATATATTGATAGTTTTGGGCTCTACAGTCTAATGTAATAGTTTTGTTGCTAGGTTACAGATGATGGAAATTATTTAGTAATGGGTTAATTGTCAAGAAGTGCTTAGAATGTGACATATTGTATATAAATATAAAGAAGACATATCATTGCTACATTTATTTGTAGTCTGTATGTATACTGTATATGAAAAACCAATACATATCCACAGAGAGACTGCAATTGCATTTTTCTCATGGTGTCAAATCCATCATTGATTGATTGAATTTGTGTTTATCTATCATCGCCAGTGGTTGCCCATATGGGCAATGCCCCCTGAAGACTGTTAGTTTTGTTACAGGGGATAGTGTAATATATAAAATGAAACTCGTCCTAAGTAACACCAGGTTCTCTAACATGCTTGGTGTATAGCACCGTCACACGGGAGGTCGGTTTAATGTCTCCTCCGAAAGACTATTAGTAATTTTAGACGGTTAGCTATGGGGCTCAAACCCACACCCTCAAGCGACCCAAGACTTGATATTATTCCAATTCCTACGCTCTACCACCTGAGCTATGAGGGCTGGTTAAAAAAAAAATCCCGTCTTTGAACGAATTTATATTTTATAGGCCGTGGTTTCATTCTTCAAATCATTTAGAGACTTTTGAACTAATATGGTGCAATGCCAATTGTGATTGCAAAGAAATCAATGCTTATAGCCTTAATTCTGTCAAACAGTCCCAAGTTTTAAGGACCCTGGTAGATAAGACTTTCGAAAACATTGTTGGAAAAGGAGAAAATGCTGGTAACCAGTATTTTCTCCTTTTTCCACAATGCTTTCTAACCTTTCAGAAAAAAGTCAAATCAATTTAGCCACATTGTACTAGTCATCTGCAAATGCTTTCAGTTTTGTTTTGTCAAAAATTTCGTCATTTGTTAAAGATTTAGATATATCAGAAAAATGGATTTCAGTAGTGATTGGGTTGGAGTGTTCCAAGTAGTACCTTACGTAAATCAAAGAACTAGCTGTACAAGATTTGCAAATCAGATTTTATCATCGTTGTCTCGGAGGCGCCCTATGTTGCCAATATTACAATTATAGAACAGATTGTGGGGGGAAATTTATTGAATTTAAAGTTTATCATGTATAGATAAACATACTTTTTGTCATGCACTTATGCTGTCAAAGTTAATAATGTTTGTTAGACCAAAAATAGTGCTAAATTATTAGTTTTAGACATAATATGATACCAAATTCTGCCCAAATGGCATTGTTTGTGTCCAACGAGGTTTAGATTTTTCTTCTCTGAAATTGAACATGTATGATTTAACTTTCTACCCAACAACATTATATACTTGTCTAAATGGAAATCATTTACAGATGACAAGTTAGAACTCTATCAAATAATTTAACTTGGCCTTAAAATCAAAGAAAATATTGTGTGGATAAGCTGAAAATGTTGATTACCAGCATTTTTTCTTTATCTCCACTTTGTTTTCATAGTGATGTTAAAACATGGGCTGATGGTAGGATATATGAATTTTTTTTTTTTGTGCATACACATATTGTATTATGCCATTCATTGTATAAAACATTGTATACTTGTAAATTAAAAACACGTAACTTTTCTGCTATGAGAGTACAAGACACAACAAATAGAAAGTGATTATTTGTAATTTCTTACTTGGATAATCCTTCAAGAATATCAGTCAGTTTATGCATGCCTACTTCATCAAACAACATTCCTTTTCACTGATTCATGTGTGCCATGCTCTGTGAAAAGGTACTTTTATGCATCTGCCAAAGGTATTGACCAAGATCAGCCTGCACAGTCCACTCTGGCTGATCAGGGTTGAAACTTTTTGCTATTGGTAAATTTTCTGCATGCCAGAGGACCTCAGGTTTTACCTCAAGATTCAACCGGTTTTCAGACAAAATCTGTCCATGTTACACTACGACATGGATTCAACCTATGGATTTTTAACCCTTTACCACACATTCCCAAGTTTTAACAACCCTGATAAGCTTTTTGAAACATTTGTGGGACAAGGAGAAAATACTGGTAACCAGCATTATATCCTTTTCCCACAAAGTTTTCTATCATATCAAGAACAAATTTCATCATTTGAGCTGCAGGTAAATTGTCATCTGCGGATACTTTGAATTTGGACAAGTCTAAAATAGTGTCGTCTGGTAAAGTGTTAAAGATGCATTAAACCCACTTGTCTGAAAGCAACACTCATTATATTTATTGCTAACCTTGACTTTCAATTATTGGAATTGGTGTATGCTAACTCTGTAAAAAGATATTCCCTAAACTCATTAACCACTAATCTCGTGTTTTCACAACTCCAAAGTGGAAGCCATTTGAAAACATTGTGGGAAAAGGAGAAAATGCTGGTAACCAGCATTTTCTCCTTTTCCCATAATGTTTTCTACCCTGTCAAAAAAACTTAAATTCATTTGTACCACTTTCAAATTTGTCGTGTGCAGATGTTTTGAATATGAAAGAGTCTGAACTTTGTCGTTTGGGAAAAAGTTAAACAATTTTATATTTTTCTTTATTTTGGGATAAACTTTCTAGAATACCTGTCAGTATATGACCACTTTGTGAATCAACATTCCTTTTTACACATAGAATACAACAGAGCTCCAGATAAGAGGGAGTGATGGTATTCTAAATCCATTATTTCTCTTTCAAACCCTATGTTGTGGGTACTCATTAGAATTGTCTCGATGAGAAAATTCTAATGAGTACCTATAACATAGGGTTTAGTGGAGAATAATTAGTATTTTCAATTATGAAATCAAAATCACTCCCTCTGTCTGGAGCTGTGATACAAGAAAGTGTAGGCTAACTCTGCAAAAGAAAGTCTGGGCTATGCTCTGGCAAAAGGGGGCTTAATGCACTTCCCTGATCCATGATACCATGCCAGTCATCACATCATGAGGTACAGTGGTCCTTTGACATGCAGAAAACTTACCAAAAGCAAAAAGTTTCGGCCCAGGTCAGCCTGCGCGGATTGTGCAGGCTGACCTGGGTCGTTACTTTTTGCAGATGCATTAAACCCCCTTCTTACAGAGCATGACTAATTTGTTTTTACTGATTTATGTAGAATGCAAGCAAGTGTAGGCTTACTCTGCAATACAACATTCCTTTTTACTGTTTTATACGTATCTTTCTTTCCTTGTATATAATATTTTTATACTAGTATTCATTAAATCTTTTTTTTTAAAGACAGTGGACTTCTTTGTTTAAAAAAAAAAAAATAATGGATTGTTTATATCACACAATCCAGTGTTTTACCAAACATGAAGAAGAAGACTTTGAAAACAATGTGGGCAAAGAATAAAAAAAGGATGTGGTGGCCTGCACTTTCTCCTTTTCCTAAATAATATTATTTTAGTCATATTAATCATGCTCGCGAAAGCTAACTATGTAGACTTAATCTATATAGTCTTAGATATTGTCATACCATGACGTGGTTTTCAAAAGCATGGCAACCATACTGTGACTGAGTTTTAAAAGCCCACTAACCATACCGTGACTGGGTTTTAAAAACCAACTAACCATACCGTGGCTGGGTTTTAAAAACGCTGTAACCACACCTTGACTGGGTTTTAAAAACGTCGTAACTGTACCATGACTGGGTTTTTAAAATGGGGTAACCACACCATGACTGGGTTTTAAAAGCGCAGTAACCATACCGTGACTGGGTTTTAAAAATGGGGTAACGACACCATGACTGGGTTTTAAAAGCGCAGTAACCATACTGTGATTTGGTTTTAAAAATGCTGTAACCATACTGTGACTGGGTTTTAAAAACACACTAACCGTACCATGACTGGGTTTTTAAAACGCAGTAACCATACCTTGACTGGGTTTTAAAAACGCGGTAACCGTACCGTGACTGGGTTTTAAAAAACGCGGTAAGCACACTGACTTGGCTTTAAAAAAGCGGTAACCATACTGTTACAGGGTTTTAAAAGCATGATAACCACACTGACTGGGTTTTAAAAACACACTTACCATACCGTAACTTGGTTTTTAAATTGTGGTAACCGTACTGTGTCTTGGTTTTAAAAATGCAGTAACCATACCATGACTGGGTTTTGAAAGAGGTGGTCGTACCGTGACTGGGTTTTAAAAACACGGTAACCACACTGTGACTGGGTTTTAAAAAGGCGAATGATGCAGTAAGAAAAAGACTTGCGTAGAGAAAGAAAAAAGACTTACACAGATTTTTACCCAATACAAGAGTTGAAGTGCATTAAGCTCTTGAATAAGTAACTTCTTTGACCCGCAAAGATAGTGACGTTTTACTGATGAATAATGCTGATACTCCCATTATTAAAGTTTCAGCTGCAAAAGTGTTTGGAAAACATGCACATACTGGTATATGTCGATGGAATTTCAAGAGGTTTCCTAAATAATTCAATCACAGTTTTCTTTGTCTACAGCTTTAACCCTTAGACTACTAAGTGCGACTCGCTGACCTTTTGCTGACACCGTAGATCATGATCATACTGCACAGAACGTACAGTCGGATCTTGGATCTACACTGTCGGATAAGGAGGTATCTTTCCTCCAAAAATATCTTTCAAAAAAACAAAATTTAGGTTTTTACTATCGGCTTGAAAGTTTCATTTCTTTTTATGTCTCCTCCCATCAGGGTCGGGAGACATATTGTTTTTCCCCGTGCATCCGTCTGTCTGTCTGTCTGACCATCTGTCTGTCTGTCCGTCACAAATTGTGTCCGCTCTATAACTTGAAAACCTTTTAAGATATTTTGATAAAACTTCACACATATGTAAAGCACCATGAGACAAAGTGTCATGCACAAGAACCATAACTCTGGCTTGTATATTTTTCGAGTTATTTCCCTTTGATTATTTTCCTTACTCATTTTACGTACAAATCGTGTCAGCTCTATAACTGGAAAACCTTTTAATAAGTAATTTTGATTAAACTTCACACATTTGTAAAGCACCAGGAGACGAAGTTTCATGCGCAAGAACCATAACTCTGGCTTGTATATTTTCCGAGTTATTTCCCTTTGATTATTTTCCTTACTCATTTTACGTACAATTTCGTGTCCACTCTATAACTCGGAAACCTTTAAAGATATTTTGATAAAACTTCACACATTTGTAAAGCACCATGAGACGAAGTGTCATGCACAAGAACCATAACTCTTACTTGTATATTTTCCGAGTTATTTCCCTTTGATTATTTTCCTTACTCATTTTACGTACAATTTCGTGTCCACTCTATAACTCGAAAACCTTTAAAGATATTTTGATAAAACTTCACACATTTGTAAAGCACCATGAGACAAAGTGTCATGCACAAGAACCATAACTCTGGCTGGTATATTTTCCAAGTTATTTCCCTTTGATTATTTTCCTTACTCATTTTACATACAATTTTGTGTCCACTCTATAACTCAAAAACCGTTAGAGAAAAATGACCATTATTTCAGTCAGAAATTGCTTTGGTGACATATCAATCCTTCTGACACCAAAAAGGGGGGAGACATCTGTTTTTTTGTAGAAGTTCTAGTATTTAGCAGGATATGGGTTAAAATGGTTGATATGTTTTGTTGGTCGATGCAGTGTTGCCTGGTAAATCTGAGATGAAAGAGCTGAGTCCGGTACCTTAGTCGGTAGCGTACAGGACTTGAGAATATGGGGTCGCTGGTACGATTCCTGGCTGGGCCAATTTTCTCTGAGGATTGATGATGGTCATTGCGACAGGATTCATTTCTCTCCCACTGCTGACCATTGTCTCAACGATGGTTATGTGGGAAAGCAGCCAGTGGCTTGGAAAGAAAATTGTGCGGAGTACTGGTAAAAGAGACTCCAGAAAAGCATGGATAGTTGCACTAGCCACCGCGATATAACTGAAATAATGTTGAAAACGGCGTTAAACACCATACAATCAATCATTGGGCAAAAACGCTTTTGATATGCCATTTCGTGTCTTCGTAAAACGTCGATCTAATTGCTAGTGATGTAAAACCTAAGGCTGCTAATCGCAACTCACTGACCTTTAGCGGACAGTAGATCAAGATCAGACTGCACAGGACGTGCAGTCTGATCTTTGATCTACACTGTCCGATAAGGAGATATTTTTTTCTCCAAAAATAACTTTGAAATAACAACCTATAGGTTTTTACTGTCGACTTGAAGGTATCATTTAACTTGTTCATCAGGATAGGGATCAAAGCTTGCTTTTGAGTTGTCCGACACTCATCACTAAATCTGTAGGGATGTATTGCCTGTAAAACAGAGAGAAAAATGGATAAAATGATTATAATGTTGGAGCGGCTTTGAGGTGAGGGTGAGGCTAAAAAGGGCCGTTTGGAACTTTCGAAGGTCAGGGTACAGATTAAGAAAAATTATTTGTGAACCCATCTGCACCGATAATTAGGTTTTTTCTTATTATTATTATTTTCGGTTAAATATTATCTCTGAAAGGAGATGGGGGGGGTCAAATTTTCTTCGATTTCATTTCACACCTTGTCTTATTATATATACAGCATAGACGGAGTCGCCAATGTGCTATTTATAGTAACGGTGTCCGATAATGAAAATTTGTTACCCGTAAAAGACCAATGGAATTTCAGAGGCCTATGGTCCGAATGATAGAAAGGGAAAAACAAAACGGACTGTAACGCAGGCTAGGCTCATATGTTTTGGCACTTGGATCTAGGGTAGATAAATGCTAGAATGTATCAAGTTTACCTCATTTTTATGTCAGCTTTCTGGAGCATTATTTTGGATGCTTTTGTGCTGTCCTTGTTTGACTTGGTGTCCATGTAGTACACTATTTCTTTGATTCCTGACTGTATAAGGACTTTTGCACACTCGTTGCATGGAAACAGGGTTACATAAATTCTACAGTCTTTCAGTGAAACACGTGTGTTCAAAATGGCGTTGAGCTCCGAGTGGCATACTAGAAGAAAATGAAATTCATCCTCTACTGAGTATCATTTTGTAAACTTACTGACCTGACCTTTTCAGCACCAATGGTGGAAACATGGGACTTTTTGTAAACTGCATAGACCAAGATCATACTGCACAGGACGTACAGTCTGATCTTGAATCTATATAGTCCGCTTTTTTAATCAAAGCATATAGAATTAAAAAATCTTTCTATCAGCGGATTGTATTTTCAGCCGGCGGAGGAGGTTAAGCTTATTTTGAGCCATGTTGTGGCAAAAGGGGGCTGATTGATTGATTAATTGATGGATGGATGGATTGACTGATGGGTTGATGAATGGATGGATAAATGGATGGATAGATTGAGTAATTGAATCATGGTTCACTTATTCATGTGTGTCTCTGATTGCGCTAATACTAAGCCAGGAATCTGTAAAGTGTCCTGTCCGAGGACATGCCAACGATGGAAGAAAACAATGTCATCTGCTGTATATCTTTCTTACCAAATAAGGTTTTATTTCTCAAATTGTCTTTGTGATGTTTTCCCCAGGGCATGTCCGAGTCTGCACACCCATTAGGCATTCCATTATATCCTGTACTGACAATCCTGTTGTTTTCGTTGACGATACATGTTCCGACCTGAAAAGCAGAAGACGATGTTTTAAAGATACATGTTTACTTGCTTTCATCCAGTTTTTTTTAAACAATTTCACGTTTATTTTATGAAAATATAATCATTCTTGTATCTTCAAGCCAAATATTGCCCCGGACGGTTACAAGGTTGTACAGATTACGACGATTAGAAAATGAATTTCATTCTCAGGAGGCAATCAAAGACAACAATATAGTTGCTTCCGGTTTTTAATCAAAGGCAATCCTTATACCATTAACCTGTCCCATACACTATATATCGTTTTTTTTTTTTTAATCTATGTTTACAAATCTAACTAGATTCTGCACACATTCTCTGTCAATGGTGTAATCGTAAATGGCTTCTCTGATACAATGGACATAATACTAGAACTCGTCCACTGTGAAAGCATTTTCACGTAGGTATCAATGTGGCTCCAGTGATGGAATTTGTCTTTGAAAAGGTTTATAGAAAACACCGTGGGCAGAGGAGAAACTGTCTTTTAAAATGGGTTCTTTCCAAGGATCATTATACACTGTATTACTTTCTTGTTTAAGCCACTTTAAGAACAAGCAATATCATTTATCCTTTGGATGCGAAGTGCGACTTAAGGACCTTTTGCGGACACTGTAGATCAAGATCAGACGGCACAGAATGTGCAATCTGATCTTGGATCTACACTGTCCGATAAGAATATATTCTCTCCTTCCCCCTCCCCCGCCCGCCCAAAAAAAAACGCCCTTGAAATAGCAACGTTTGGGTTTTAACTATCGGCTTGAAAGTTTCATTTTACTTCAATTTTCAATTCTATTACTCTCAGTTTTTAAGCATCACTGATACAATATTCATTCAAACCATACATTGTGCAAAAGCTATATCATATGGCCTGCAACACGCGAAAAGGGGCATTTGGACATTTGCGTAAGTTGTCGTCTCGGATCAGCCTGCGCAATCCACGCAGGCTAATCCGAGACGGCACTTTACGTCAACATTAGATTTTGTCCTACAGTAGACTTGCGTGAAACAGAAAATCACACACTATCGGAAAGTGCCGTCTCGGATCAGCCTGCGCGGACTGCGCAGGCTAATCCGGGACGACACTTTCCGCAAATGTCCGAATGCCCCTTTACACGTGTTGCAGGCCATATAGTGTACGGCTGAATCGAATGTCTGTCATGCACTATTCTGTTCTAAATATCATGTATGGTAATGAATTTAATGAATGATTGATTGATTGTATGGTGTTTATCGCCATTTTCTGAATTATTTCTGTTACATCGCGGTGGCCAGTGCACCTACCCATCCATTTCTGGGGTTTCTTTAACCAGTACTCTGCACAGTATTCTTTCCAAGCCACTGGCTGCTTTCCCACATAACCAGCGTCGAAACAATGATCAGCGATAAGAAAGGAATGAATCCTGTCGCGATAACTATCATCAAACCTGGGAAAGAAATTCGGCAAGCCGGGGATCGAAACAGCGACCCTCTATTCTCGAGTGCTGTACGCTACCGACTGAGCTAACGGAACTTGGCTGGTAATGAATTTAGAGCTTACCTGTGTAACAGGGTCTTTGCTCCTTTGTGATGTTATAAGTGCAACAGCCATAAAATACTGGTCCCACGTGATATACCATTTTCTTTTGTAATCTGAAACTACACATTTGTACATCATTTTCTGTTTAAGCTATATCCTCCTAAATAAAAGAAATGAAACTTTCAGGCCGATAGCTTAAACCCAAATATTTGTATTTCAAAGTTATCCTTTGGGCGGAACATATCTCCTTATCGAGCAGTATAGATCCAAGATCAGAATGCACGTTCTGTGCAGTCTGATCTTGATCTACAGTGTGCGCATAAGGTCTTTGAGTTGAGCTTAGCAGCCTTAAGGTTAACGCTATTGCTTGTTCTAAAAGTGGCTTGAACATCTTAAACATCTTAATATCTGCGCCTTTGGCCATAAAAACGAGGAAGGATCGCTGATACACAACGTCAACCTCAGTGTTTCCCAGTCAAAAGGGAGTTAAGTCTATACCAGACAACCTCACTGCTTCCCAATCAAAAGGGAGTTTACTCTTTACCAGTCAACCTCAGTGCTTCCCCATCAAAAGGGAGTTAAGTCTATACCAGACAACCTCACTGCTTCCCAATCAAAAGGGAGTTTACTCTTTACCAGTCAACCTCAGTACTTCCCCATCAAAAGGGAGTTAACTCTATACCAGTCAACCTCAGTGTTTCCCAATCAAAAGGGAGTTAACTCTATACCAGTCAACCTCACTGCTTCCCAATCAAAAGGGAGTTAACTGTTTACCAGTCAACCTCAGTGCTTCCCCGTCAAAAGGGAGTTAAATCTTTACAAGTCAACCTCAGTGCTTCCCGATCAAAAGGGAGTTAACTTTAAACCAGTCAACCTAAGTGTTTCCCAATCAAAAGGGAGTTAACTCTATACAGTCAACCTCAGTGTTTCCTAATCAAAAGGGAGTTAACTCTTTACCAGACAACAAAATTTTAACACACAATAATCGGACTTCAGCCACAGGCAATGAATTTTCGCCGAGCTCCGAAAGCTCAGTCGGTAGTGTACAGGACTCGAGAACAGGAGGTTGCTGGCTCCGCCAATTTCTTTCCCAGGACTGATGATAGTCATTGCGACATGATTCAGTCGACTCTAACTGCTGACCATTGTTTCGATGATAGTTATGTTTAATAGCAGCAAGTGGATTGGTGCACTGGCCGCTTCGATATTCTAGGAATTGAAATAATGCTGAAAATGGCGTTAAACACCACACAATCAATCAATCGATCAATCAATCAATCAATCTTTATTTAACCTATTGACCAGTATAAGAATTAAAACAGTAAAATAATCAGAGCGCTTTTTCGGACAGTGAATATGAATATTTTTCAAGGTTTAAAAATAGAGTCAAAATGCAATAGAAATATGATTGTATTCTAGCAACAGAACTAATAGCGGACGGTTAAAATCTAAGATCAGATTGCACGTTCTATTCTGAATCTACGCCTTACACAAATTAATTAAGCCACGCTCTGGCGAAAGAGGGTTTAATGCGTTAATAATGCAATACACCAAGCAAGTCGTTACATAATTACAGGTTCATAAAATCACCTTTGTCTAAAAATTGACTGAATCAATGAGGTAGATTGGTCCTTTGACATGCAGAAAATTTACCAAAAGGAAAAAGTTTTGACCCATGTCAGCCTGCGCGGACTGCGCAGGCTGACATTGGTCGATACTTTTTGCAGATGCATTAAGCCCCCTTTTCACAAAGCATGGTTCGATTCAATTTACCACTGGTAGCTGCAGAGTAGTAGATGGTGATGATGAAAAGATCAGACTGCACGGTTTGTGATCGTGAGTCTACACCGTTTGCAGAGCAACTTTATTTTAAGGTTGGCCAACTGTAATGGGATCGTGAAACATCGGCCAATGTCGGTCAATGTCGGTATACTACGTACAACAATCGGATTGCCTCGGTAAGCTGCGGAGAACGGTCGGACATTCACGTAAACTGCCGGACACGGCATGATTAAACCATCTTTCGCCTTTTTTTTAATATACGATGATACTTTATGAAGGATATAGTATTTTTATAGTTGTTTCGTCTATTAATGCAGGGATCTTATATACACATGTGTATATACGATCCCTGATTAATGTGACCGATAAAAAATAAAAACAAAAAAATACGAATTTTTTTCGAAAACTTCCGGTGTAGTCGTCATGCAATTTCGCGACGCTAAAGGCCGATTCTCGCAAAACAGAAAGAAAGGCTGCCCAATCTTGCCCCAAGATCAATTTTGACTGCTGTAACTATGCTTGTGGATCCTTTGCCTGAAGCTTGTGTTAATGTTGAAGTTGCCAGGACAAGTGATAGCTGGAAGGTTGGCCGACGTCGGTTGAATTCGATGTTCTTTCGAAAAACTTGCGAGCGTGTCAATTTTGCCTTCTTGGGCCTCTTTCCTTCACTTACGACAGCGTTGTTGGAAGAAATATAGAAAGGACTCGGTTGATTTTTATATGTGAAAGCTGAATTTTGTCATTTGATAAATAATGTGGCCTGCGGAGGGACCCACCACGCCAAATCAAGAGGGATGCCATATTTTGTTGCTAGTACTAAACTGAGTTCAGGTAAGACCTGTCATATTTTCTATTTATCTGTGAAAATTTTGTTATACCTGAGTTGTTTGCTTAAAGTACCATATACATGTGTCTGACTCACTTTTTTCTGCAACAAAAAATATTTCTGAATGGATAGATGCAGTACATGTATGTAGATCTAAATGTATATGTTGTCGAATGTCCTTATTTCGTGAGTGTCCTTAAACCGGTGATTTTTTGTTTACATCTCGTAAAGCACATAGTTTGATGACGTCACACGGTATTTCTGCTCGTAACCCAAGCCAATAATCAAACGTTTCATTGCCCTTGAATTTCAGCCAAATACCAGACAAATATTTGTAAAAATCAATCAATTATCTGATTTAAAAGAAATTGACATCATTTTTCTTATATCTAAATAGTGTTCCTTCACAAAAAATGCAAAGATCTACGACTTTATGCTATAAATACCACTGAGTTACCGTAATTAGGTCACGCCATGTTTGCTCAAGAAGGCCGAAGGCATGTTTGTTTATTTATGCACATTGAACATGGAAATTACTATCTAAGTTAATTTTTTTCATGTAAGTCATCAGAAATGATTTTTTTATGAAGGTAAGTAATTTCTAGCTCATGTTCCAGTCTAAATTCTTCATTTCATTATTTTGTTTCCTTATCATCACGGAAAACGGACACTTGAGGCTAATAAAGTACAATGTAAGCCCTTCCTTGAAGCCCCTCCTCCTATGCATAGTCTCAATCAGAAGACTTTTAGGGTGTTTCCTTTCACATTTGGACATTGTTTTGTGCTTGGCATGGTCCAGGAGGCAATCGGTTAAAAACTGAAATAGCAATCGGATACAGCTATCTGTACTACAGTACTCCAATGTATTAAACTATGTAATACACAATTACCCTAGTCTCCAAAACATTGGGCAGTGCTCACGGGTTTAAATTCTAAAAGCTAAATCAGGTCCTTGTAAATTACAAATATTCCTCGGAATTCCATCTACTTCTTGTTTGTGACTGTAAAAAGTTTATATGAATTTTAAAATTTTCTTCAATATACCAGTTCAAAGGTCTGCCAGCTAAAGTTAAAAATGACGACAAAACCTGTTCTATGAAAAATTGGAATTTGGGTGGAATAAAAAACACAGAAAATGTTGGGGGAAAAGCAGAAATTGCTTGTTAAAAGCAACCTCTCTGTTGGCCAACAATATTTTCACAAGTGTAAGCAACATTACTACAATTACAGAATTTCTGGGCAGACTGGTGGATCCTATATAATTTGTTATTTTCATTGTCTTTATGACCAGAGACTCTGAAATTTCAAATTTTTCACTGTACAGTAGGTAACTTTAATACATGATACTGCAGTGAACTGTATTCCTATAAAACTTTTTTTTTTTACAGTCATGGTTGATAGCCTGGTTGGACCTAACAGAGTTAACAACTTCCTGGCTGCTTTTTGAAACCAACTAGTGATGCAAACCTAAAGAATATGGAACCAGGAAGAGCAGTCTGGAGGGGCAATTGAATCACTGGCTAAGGAAACCACCCAACTAGCTGCTAAGCAGGCATATATAGCAAAAATACTGTAGGTTTTACATTTTTAAGCCTTTTTTTTCATGAAAACAATAATTAATGCTCTGAGATAGGGAGGCAAAATGAAATTGAAATTCAAAATGATCAGCTATGTCTTGATTTTTTTCCTATAAGGAATTATTAGGTTGATTTTTCTGAACCCTTGAATGATGTAATTAGGAGCATGCTGCATATTTTAACCCTTTACCACACAATTCCATATTGTCTTGTCCAAATTGAAAGCATTTGCAGACGACAATTCAGATATGGCTTATATAAGGTAAAATTTGCATAAAATTGTGTTAACTCTTGGTTATAAACACCTATTTACAGTGCTACTAATACCATGACTTATTGTAACTTTTTGTCTGTACAAGTCGAAAATAAGGTTTGCCTTCTGCACAGGAAAATTATTCATTCATTAGCAACTTGAAATTATAGGTTCTTCTGAATTGGAAATATCTGCAGGACATATGAATCAGTTTTGAAATGCCATAGGCTGATGATTTTACCTTTCATGGTATTAAAGTATTGTGGGAAAAATGAGAAAGTGTCTTGCAGAGCAATTCCCAGAAATAACTTTGAAGTTGCAAAATTTCTTTTTTTACTGTTGACTGAAAGTTTTAAATCAACATATCTAGTAGGTTAAGGTTTGATTGGCGTAAACTGTGCGAAATATTTCCGTGACCATTCTGGACATATGCCGAGCAATGTTGGGGATAAAAATAGAATAGTAATTTATGTAAATGATCATTACCTGGGTCAGGTTAAATGAAGTAGATAATAACTACAGAGAGCCAGATAAGCTGCGTATTTGCTTATTTTACGCAAGTTGGAATAGGAAATACGCAACGAAACTTATTTTGAAGCGTATCAAATACGTAAATGCTGTCTATGATACGCAATTCGTCTGATTTTCAATGCATATTTTTTGTCTACAACCAAATTCGGGACTTTGATCGGCTTTATTGTCACTGAAACGCTTACATACCACTTTCTAAATGAATTGCAACCTTCTATTTAACTTGGTTATACATGTACTTTGTTTCGGAGTTTGGCGCGGTATGGAATCGTGTCGCCCCAAAACCGTTTTATGAACAAGGAACACTTTGTATTTCGAAGTTGTTCACCTCTTATGGTTATATCTGGGGATTCCACAGTTACATGCAATTAAAATGTACCAATGTAGTTAGCACAGCGTATCTCAGAAGCCTGTACAAAACTGTGATGTATCAGCAGAAATCGCTGATTCACGGAACCAAACAGTGCCAAGTGTCAACGAAAATATTTGTCAAAATTGATAAAGCATGATGAACTTTTTGCCTTAGTTTTATATTATATAGCACAACACCAATTTCTCTTTTTTTAACAATGTACATAAATGATAATTTATCTTACAATTAAAATGGTATAAACAGTAAGAAATTATTTACTTATTTCTACTACCTATTGAATAATCATTTCCACATAATTCAATAATATTGACTTTCAAGACAATAAATTGTCTTAACCAATTATCAGCATAAAGAATCACTTTAGAAAACATATCCATAATGTATTATCAATTTTTGGAAGTGTGAGTCGGCGATTTCCGTAGCAAGCATAAGGCATTCTAATGTTCGGCTTATCGTGCTCACAGAGAATCAAGTAGGCCTGCAAAAGAGCCCAAGGCACAGACAATATGTTCTGCCCTTGTGAACGATATTGTTAATGCTGCAATGTAATCATTGGTGCAAAAATGTCCGAAAGGAAACGATTGAAAAATGGCAAGGAATGTACTCCTTGCTTCTTCTATCGCACAATGAAAATACGTCTGAGATGTGATTTATGTTCAAGGTACAATATCAAAACTGACTGGGCTTCGGATGGTACCCAAAATATTTAGAAAACTTCGATTGAAAGGCATAGCCTCTCTGTAGAAAATTTGTCAGCTTGTAAGTTGTCTTTGCAGCATAAATGTGCTGACAATATTCTCGAAGGTTTTGATGGCTCATCAGCGCCAACAGATCCAGACAAATGTCTTCTAAAGACTGTACAAACACTGATGAAGAATGATATCCTTCAGGAAAAGGTTTTCTTTAATACAGTGTCCTGATTATAACTGATAAAAAGAATAAAATAATACTGTTATTTTTCAATCAATCTTACTAGCTGGACACTATAATATAAAATAAAAATGATGTGATTGAAACATACTCCAGTTCCCAACTGAAGTAAAATTTGGTTTTTACTCTACCATTAGAATTTTGTTGCTTAAAAATTTGCATCTTAAGCAAAGTGGTTTCAATTTACCCCTTTTATAAGCAAAATGATGCTTGAATACTCCTTGGCTCAAAAAATTTTCTGGGGCACTGTAACTAGCATTTTATTTCAAATTGTGAAAATCATTAATATCACATACATTCAGTGAGTAATCTGGCAATGTTTCACCAAGTGGCATAAACACAGAAAGATAAATATTTGTTGAAATATGGGCCATGCTCTATGAAAAAGAGACTTAATGCATTGCTTTGATCTATTATACCAAGCAAGGCATCAAATGATTATGGGTCTATAAACTCCATTTTGTCTAACAACCAACTGAGTCATGAGGTAGACTGGTCCATGGAAATACAGAAAATCTTCAAACGGCAAACATTGTGGGCCCATGTAAGCCTGGGCGGACTACACAGGCTGACCTGGGTCGATTCTTTTTGCAGTTGCAGCTCCCTTTTCACAGAGCATGGCTCAACTATATATGTACACATTCACAGGTATTGGTTATGAGCAACATGTGGATACCAAACAGATTCCAGCTGCTGTTCAACGTGGCAATTTCAAACCTGCCCATTTATCTGGAAATCCAGTTTTAGAAGAAACAGTTCCAAAAGTGTCTTTGTGCTAATATAAACTGTAACTGCTGATTTTTTTTTTTGTTTTTCAGACAATGTTTATATGTTTCTTGTCATGTAACAATCATTTTGTCACAAGTATTTTAGATTTTCCTGAAATAGATATGCATTACAACATTCACTGTTGGATAGGCTTGAAAACATTTGAAAAAAGGGAGAAAGTGCAGGCGCTGGGCAACTATCCTTTTCCCTCAGTCTTTTTGAAATGTTAACTACTACAGAGCTGTTGAAATACCTGTTGGTATAGTGGTATTTAGGAAAAGGAGGAAATTCTGATCATCAGAAATTTGATAACAGCATTTTCTCCTCTTCCCTCATTTTCAAATGCCTTTTTTCTCAGGGTTGTTAAAACACCAGATTGTTTGGTAAAGGGTTCTTAAACATGGCTTTGTGACTTTGACCACTAACTCTTTACCACATGGCAAAATTTTATACTGGTCAAAATTGAAAGCTTTTACAGACCACAAATTAAATGTGGCTTGAATGATTAGAGTCTAAAATATAAAAAAACATGGTGGGAAAAGTAGAAAATGTTGTCACCTGCATTTTCTCCTCTTCCCACTATGTTTCCAAAAATTCTTATTGTGTGGTAATTGGTTAAGTTACAGTAGCAAGTCACCAGGGTTGCATTCTATATTTTCTTTATGAACATTTATGCAAAGTCATTTGAAAATTCTCAAATGGTTGAACAACAGCTTTGATGAGACTCTTGACATTTTGACCTCCTAGTGTGACCATGACTGGGTGTGAAAAAAATAATTGTTTCATCTTGTTGTTAATCTAAAGGCCAGTTACTGGTCTTTGTCAGTTTTTGATTTCTCTGTGTCTTATTATGACTAGGAACTTTCAGCCTGCCATTTATATGCAAAAATGTTTGTCTCAGTTGAGAGTTATCTGCCCGTATTTACTTTTGCCTACCATGTATGCTAGGAAATCAACTCGGCCTTGCATGGGTGTCTTGTTAAAAGCTTTCTGCAGGGTTATCCATATTATGCATGAAGATTTTTATTGTTAAAAGGTCTTAAAAACATTTAACTTTGTATTTCTTCTGAGCGATTTCAGTATGCATCTTTCTTGACCGACGTGCTTGTGTACCACAGTAAAATGAACAAAATCTTGTCATTTAACTGGTTTAAATTGTAAATCTAAATCTCTAGGCACTAATTAAGATTAATTTATCAATAAATAGTTCACAGAGATGGTAAGTGGTGTGTTTTGAACTTAAGAATTGAAGATGATTGATTTTAGGTAACATTTTTGTATATTTTTATGGAAACGTCAAAATGGGAGTGTGTATGTTCAAAATCAAATATTTTCAGTTACGTGCAGTGAAAGATGCTGAAAATCATATATGTTGTTCCAAATGGGTTTTAGAAAAAAACTGAGTATGGTTTATCCATGCCCCATTCATTGAAGTATGATATTTCTGACAATAACTTGGAGGGTTTGTCTCAGAAAATGGAAAAAAATAAAGAAAATCCTGTTTACACTGTGTTAGTTTTGTCATATATCTCTGATTTTTATGATTTTACTAGACAATTGTTAGTATTCTTGAAAGAACATTATGTGCTGAGTCTTTTAGTACCAAATTTGATACAAAACACCATAAATTTGAAAAAAATATTTGCATTTTAATTCCTTAGGGGTGGTGTCAATTTTGTTGCGGAGTCCAATATGGGGCTGGAGTTTCAAAAATTCATATAACTTTACTTTTGACCGGGCAATGTTTCTGATTTTTCATATTTAAGACACTAACACAATAACAAATAAGATAATATGATTTGTATTTCATTTTGAAATATTGCCCATTACAGTTGGCCTACCTTAAGAAAAAATTAATGTATCATGCCTTCATGATCATGGTTTTGGAATCACTCCAGAATACGAGTGGCACAAGCGCGTGTTGAATATCAGGAAGTAACTTCGTACATTTTATGGTTATATTTATTATGGCATTATTTTATGGGTAATTCTTTCCGAAGTATTATGTACTAGTGCAGTTAACTAAGGAAAGAAGGGAGTAAGAAATACAGGAATGAATGAATGAATGAATGAACGAACGAACGAACAAACTAATGAACGAACAAACGAACGAATGAATGAATAGTGTTTGACGCCGTTTTCAACATTATTTCAGCTTTATCGCGGGGGCCAATGCACCTATTCATGCTTTCCTGGAGTTTCTTTTACCAGTATTTCGCACAATGTTCTTTCCAAGTCACTTGCCGCTTTCCCGCATAACCATCGACGAGACAATGGTCAGCGGCGAGAGAGGAATGAATCCTGTCGCAAAGACAACCATAAGTCCCAGGAAGGAAATGGACTGGGTCGGGGATCGAACCAGCGACCCCTCCCCCTGTTTTCAAGTCCTGTACGCTACAGACTGGAGAACCGGGGCTCTGCAGGAAGGAAGGAAGGAAGGAAGCAATATTCAGCGTTGAGAGAGAAATGAATCCTTCCGTTATGACG
The DNA here is from genome assembly GCA_946811185.2 of Hippopus hippopus. Classification (NCBI taxonomy): domain Eukaryota; kingdom Metazoa; phylum Mollusca; class Bivalvia; order Cardiida; family Cardiidae; genus Hippopus; species Hippopus hippopus. Next base: position 66,070,353 of record OX328100.1, read on the forward strand.
ATCTTAAATGCTCGGAAATAAATTGGCCTAGCTGGGTATCCAACCAGCGACCCCCTGTTCTCAAGTCCTGTACGCCACGACTGAGGTACCGGGGCTCGGCAGGAAGGAAGGAAGAAAATATTTTATGAACGAACGAACGAACAAACGACAACGAATGAATGAATGAACGAATGAATGAATGAATGAATTTTGAAAGGTTTAAAGACATCGTGGGATTTCACGTAATGTTTTTTGCTAAAACATAGGACTGTTTTGTTAAGTTGTCAAGTTATTATTACGGGTTTATAGAGAGTGGTAGAACTAATTTATAAGTAACAAATCAACCATATATCAGATATCAGGAAGTACCGGAACTTAAAAGCCTTATTTATAATCTTATCTGTATTATTCGTGCCGTGCTCTGCTAAAAAGGGGCTTATCGCTTCTTTCAGCCGTGCTTAAAAAGTACCTGAATACGTCTGCAAAAAGTATCGACTCGGGCCAACCTGCGCGGACTGCGCAGGCTGGCCCGAGTCGAAACTTTTTGCTACTGGTAAGTTTTCTGCATGTCAAAGGGCCAGTGTACCTTGTGATTCAGTTATTTGTTATACAATATGGGTTTTATGGATCCGTAATTATGTGATGACTTGCTTGTTGTCATTGAATCACGGAGATGCATTAAACATCCTTTTGCCAGAGAATAGCTCATTCATATTCTTTAAAGGCACAGTAAAGGCCAAAATATCAAAGCAGGTGTCATAATACATTTAAATTTAAATCATACTATTTAAAAGTATGGAAAATATTGTGTAGATGATAGTCTGTTATCGTGTAGTCGGGCCATGTGTTAGTCGCTGGCAGAAAAAAGAATTTTAAAATCGGGCAAAAAGTAAATAAAACACAGCTACCTGACAGGTTTTAACCTAGTTTTGAAATTAATTTCTCTGTTAGCTCCCCGTGGGGTCCCGGGTTTTTTTTAATTTATAGAATAGGACCTCGGCCTTTCTCTATGGCATGTCGTAGAAGGCGACTAAAATTAGAGACAAACGGCTGCTTTCCTCGTAATTCGTAGGATTGCAGCAGGCTGGGTAGTTCTTATTCCAAATCCTGTATTTTTTTCTCGATGTAAATAGGGTTTGGAATGGGAATCAATTGGCCTGTGGGACCCCGCGTGGTTTAATCGGGGGTATAAGAATAAACCACTGCAGTCCCGCGATCGTCACATCTGCCATTTCATCTGGCGGAACAAAAGTGACAGCATGCATGTCGTAAAAGGCGACAAAAGGGGCATCATTTTGTGTTTCGTCCATTCCTCATTTATCATGTTTGTCTTATGTTGTTGCACATGTATGTTATTTTCACCTCGCATTATTGTTTACTAAGTAAGTGCGCCCAATATGACCTAAGTTGTCGACGGGCCTTAAAACGCTATTCATCTATTCATCTATCTATTCTCTGTTAGCGACTAACACTTGGACCGACCGTACAATGACAGATTGCCATCTTCACTATAATTTCCATATTTTTAAATGGTATGGTATAAATTAAAATGCATTTAAACACCCGCTTTGTTTAGAGTTGACCTTTATTGTTACTTTAAGGCCTCTGTCCCACAGCCCTTTCCCACCCAATCGCCCCCTTGTTTTTTCGTATTTTGCCCTCTATCTTATTTGTAAGAATTCTATTTTTAGGTCATACACGGCGAAGCATGACAAAGAAACGTCGAGCCCAATAGCGCATTTGGTAACGTACTGGGTTTGAAACCAGGCGGGTGGGTCGTTGGTTCGATATTACAAAGCTCTGAGAATTTCTTTCCGAGGATTGATGATAGTTATTTCGACAGGACTAAAAGGTCTCAAAAGACAGTTTAAAGCATTTGTAAAAAAAAAAAGGTCACGATCCATGTCAGCCGGCACAATCCGCGAAGGTTGATCTGGGTCAACACTTTTTGCTAATTGTTGATTTTCTGCAGGTCAAAAGACATACATCTTGATTCTGCCGACTTTAGAAAAACAATTCGGCTAGTACAGCTAACAATTGCAAATATTTTTCACATGTCCAAGACCAACATCTGTTTACTTTTAGAAACTTGGGAACAATTTATCCAGTTTAAAAACAATGATGTGTTTCAGCAAAGATAACTGAGTGAGGTTCGAGCCCGGGACCTCTAGGTAACGAATTCTACACTTTTTCCACTGAGCAGCACGGGACAATTAAGCCTTAAGATCTACGGCCCCGAACTCTCATTATTAAAAGACGGAAGCTGCCGAGATCGGCCGAATAGCTTGTACGAAAACGTCGATGTTACACGATATTTACCGATGAGTTAGGGGTCGTAATTTTCAATGCAAGCATAGAAAAATATTTCGATCGTTATTTATACACACCGTAACGTAAACATGTCGGCGACACGTGTTACATTTGTATGTATTTAAAAACTCCTATTCTGTCAAGATAAAAAATCGCGAAATTACCTTTCAATCATTGCGGCAAAACGATTCTTGCAGCGCAGCCGAGGAAAAAAATGTAGCAATTGCTTTATGTAAGTGTGATTTCTTCCTGTATGAATACTCACCGTTTTCAAATCTTTATCAAACGATACAATTTTGGACTGGACCAAATTGAAAGGATTTACAGACGACAAACTATCTGTAACTCAAATGATGATTTCTGTCTTTGATAGAGTAGAAAACATTGTGGGAAATGGAGAAAATGCTGGTTACCAGCATTTTCTCCTTTTTCCAACAATGTTTTCCAAAGCTATCTCTCTCGGGATTGTGTGGTAAAAGTTCACTCTAATCCTGATTAATATATGAAATGAAACTTTTAAGCCGATAATAAATTCCCAAATTTTGCTATTTCAATGCTACTTTTTAAGGAAAAAAATGTTCTTATCGGACAGTGTAGATCAAAAATCAGATTGCACGTTTAGTGCAGTCTGATCTTGATCTACACTATCCGCAACAGGTCGGTGAGTCGCGCTTAGCAGTCTAAGTGTTAATAAATTAATAATTTGAATACATGTGAGGATCTCGATGCGAGCAATTTCTTCTTTTGCCACAATGTAAGTTTTGCACCAATACGAAAAATATCGTCTGCAAGTGATAAAACTAATGATTTTAGAAAACGTAAAATGTACATATACATATAAGCGTTGGCCTACCTTTCTCCATTTGTTTCTGTCCTATATAGGCAAATGTCCAATGTATAATGACTGTAAATTTGTACATGCATAAATTTAAAGCTGATTTGCCGTCTCTAACGTATTATATGGTCTATAACATGCGAAAAGGGACTTTCGGATATTTGCGTAAAGATGGTTGGTTGGTTGTATTGGGGTTTAACGCCACTTTAACAGCTAAGGTCATATCATGGCGGTCGGTGACGCACATGTGTTTCCTGGCTTTCTCACACCAGTACTAACACAACTTTCTTTCCAAAGCCACCGACTACTTTTCTCACATGCTTCAGCAGAGGTGAGTGGCGAAAATACGCCGGAAAGAAAGTTCGCCTCAACCGGGTATCGAACTCACAACCACCAGGTCATGAGTCCGACACGCTCACCACTGAGCCACCCGGGCGGGCCATTTGCGTAAAGAAGCATCTCGGATCAGCCCGTGCATACCGCGCAGGCTAATCCAAGACAGCACTTTACGTCAACATTAGATTCTGTCTTACGGTAGACTTGCGTGAAACAGGAATTCACACGCGATCGGAAAGTGTCGTCTCGGATCAGCCTGTGCGGACTGCACAGGCTGATCCGGGACGATACTTTACGCAAATGTCCCAATGCTCCTTTTCACGTGTTGCAGGCCAATTATATGAGCCGTGCTCTGGAAAAGGGGGGCATAATGCATCTCCGTGATTCATTATACCGAGCAAGTCATCACATAATTATGGATCGACAAAATCTTTTATGTTCAACAACTGACTGAATCATGCGATAGAATGATCTTTTGACATGCATAAAATTGACTAATAGCAAAAAAATAAATCGACCTATGTCAGCCTGCGTGGATAGCGCAGGCTGACCTGGGTCGATACTTTTCGCAGATGCATTAGGCCCCCTTTTCACAGAACATGGGTCATATATATTTAGAACTTAGCGTAGCATGCAAGGCAGTGCTTTAATCTTTCACCAAACAATGACGAGTTTTTACAGCCTTGAAGAAGAAGGCTTTTGAAAACATTGTGGGAAAAGGAGAAAATGCTGGAAACCAGCATTTTCTCCTTTTCCCACAATGTTTTTTTTTTTCTATCAAAGACATTAATCATTATTGAGCTATGTTCAGTTTATCATCTACAAATGCTTGCGATTGCTAAAGTACAATGTGCTCTCATTTGGTGAAAGGCTTAAAGGCCCACTACCGGTCAAAAGTGAATTATTCGGGAGTCAAAATGCAGGCAAATTTAAATCATACCGTAGGAAAGGATCGTATTGTTACGAAACTGACAAAATTTCTGTTCAAGTAGAATAGGTTGCCGGTGGAAAAATAAATCTTAAACGTAGAATTAGAGTTGTTAACTCTAATTTCATTTTTTTTTTTTTTATTTATTCAAGTTTAAGTAATTATTTCAAATTTTATAGACATTAAGTTCCAGAGGATACAATTATAACAGACAGGTGTTCCCATTACTCATGCTGTACCTGAAAGGAGTCATTTTAGATTTATTTTTTGCTGCAAATAATTATCTTTTTTTTTTATTATTTTGTTAAACACTGAGAAATAATACAATATCCTTTTCCCTACAAACGTGAAGAAAAAAAATATCCTGGGTGGTTACATGCAGTTAAAAGGGCCGAGCCGTAGCGTACTGGACTCAAGAACAGGGGGTCGAACCAGCGACCCGCTGATCTTGAGTCCTGTACTCTACCGACTGCGCTACCGGGGCTCGGCAAGTTAAGACTGGTTCTTGAACACGCTCAATGTATAGCATCGTCAGACGGGACCTAGGTATAGCGTCTCCTCCGAAAGACCAGCTGAGGGGATCGAACCTACACCTTCAAGTGGCCCAAGATTTGACGTTTACATGTCTGATAAGCTAATGGAGCTGGTTGTCTCTGAAATCAGTAACCGTCTGTCTTTATAGGAATACAAAGTCACATGGCGTCATCGTAACGTTACTTATTTTAATTCTTAGCACGCTAAGCACGACTCGCAGACCTTTTTTCGGACAATGTATATCAAGATCAGACTGCACAGAACGTGCAGCCTGATCTTTGATCTACATTGTCCGACACGGTATTTTCTTTCCGGTGAAATTAACTTTGAAAACGCAATATTTGGGTTTTTACTCTGGAGTGGAATTTTTCGTTTTATCTATTTAGCAGTTTAATCCTTAGGTAGCTAAGCGCGACTCACTGACCTTTTGCGGACAGTGTAGATCAAGATCAGACTGCACAGAACTTGCAGTCTGATCTTGGATCTACACTGTCCGATAGAGAGATATTATATTCCCGAAAACATAGCTTTGAAATAGCAATAAACCAGGTATTAGTTTTTATTATCGAATTGAATATTTCATTTTAGTTATTCAGCTGGATAACGGTTCACGGTTAATACGAGCCCACATAATCATCGACGTCATTGATCAATTACACGAACCTTGAAAAATTCTGGTTCGAAAACAAAAAATACCTCACGCCTTGTCTGCGCATGTCATATTCCTCGAAGATTGGCCTGTCTGCTATGCGTTGTCTGCGCATGTCATTCTTCGAAGATTGACCTGTCTGCTATGCGTTGTCTGCGCATGTCATATTTTCTCGAAGATTGACCTGTCTGCTATGCGATGTCTGAGCATGTCATATTGTTCGAAGATAGACTTGTCTGCTATGCGATGTCTGTGAATGTCATATTCTACGAAGATTGACCTGTCTGCTATGCGTTGTCTCCGCATGTCATATTTCCTCGAAGATTGACCTGTCTGCTATGCTTTGCCTGTGCAAGTCATCATATTCTTCGAAGATTGACCTGTCTGCTATGCTTTGTATGTGCATGTCATATTCTACGAAGAATGACCTGTCTGCTATGCGTTGTCTGCGCATGTATTCTTTAAAGATTGACCTGTCTGCTATGCGTTGTCTGCGCATGTCATATTCTTCGAAGATTGACCTGTCTGCTAGGCGTTGTCTGCGCATGTCATATTCTATGATGATTGACCTGTCTGCTATGCGTTGTTCATGTCATATTCTTCGAAAATTGACCTGTCTGCTATGACACATCACCATAATGTACAAGACAGATATTGTTATGCGGTGCGTAAAATAAAAAATCTGCCTTCCTCTAAAGTAGCAAGCGGAAAACGGCTTTGGCGTGCTGTCAGCATGTCCTGGTTCGATACCTGCTGCTGGTGCTGGTAACGTGTGAATGTCCTTTGCCAAGAAACTGCAGAATCCCGACCTGGTAAGGGTTAAAAAAAAAAAGTCAGGAATGAGTGAGATGTCGCTCCGATGTGTTTGAAACATAGTTGACGACTGTCTAACCATTTAGAGCTCCATGTCAGATCGTAAATTTATAGTTTGAAAGCTAGAGAGATATATAGAGAGCGTGACAGACAGGCAGGCAGGCAGACAGACAGACAGACAGACAGACACAGAAGCCGCCAATAGTAGGGAGCACCTCCTTCTCGGTTGGCGTAGAGACAGTCTATCACATATTATCACACAAATTGGTTGATTTTTTCGCTTCCTTAGCATTTGTTTTTGGTCATATCTCGACGGCATGTACAGTCATGCATACAGAGAGAGAGAGAGAGCAAGCGCGCACTAATTGTAAAGGGGAGCAACTCTCAAAAGATTTTCGGGATGGTGTAGCGTTACTGTACCTTGTGCTCACATAAAATTTGTTCGAGGTTTAATGCCGCTTTAGTCATATTTCGACAGACAGTGTACCTACCTATGTATTCACAGGGCTTCCTCTACCAGTAGTTTGCACCACTATTCTTCTAAAATCACTGGCTGCTTTCCTACCGAAGCATCGTCACTACGAGGTTACTGGGAATAAGTATTAGAGTATTAATCCCTACGCTGCTAAGCGCGACTCACTGACCTTTTGCGGACAGCGTAGATCAAGATCAGACTGCACAGAACGTGCAGTCTGATCTTGGATCTACACTGTCCGCTAAGGAGATATTGTTCCCCAATACATAACTTTAAAATAGCAATATTTTGGTTTTTACTATCGAATTGTAAATTTCATTTTAGTTATTTAGCATGATAAGTTAATACTGTTTCCAGCTGTACTTCACTTATATCTCAGAGGGCAATATTCTTATTCACTTCTAAAAAATCAGCCATACTCTGACAAAATGGGCCATAATGCATCCCCGTGATGCATTGTGTCAAGCAAGTCATTACATCATTATGGATCCATAAAATCTATTTAGATTAATAACCGACTAAACTCTGAGGTAGAATGGCCCTTTGGCAGGCAGAAAACCTACGAATAGCAAAACGTTTCGACTCATATCGGCTTGCGTGGACTGCGTGGGCTGACTTGAGTCGATACTTTTTGTAGATGCATTAAGTTCCCTTTACCCAGCATTGCTCAAATACAGCTTACGACACTAGTTTTACACCGCTGACTGCGCCGAGCCCCAGTAGCTCAGTCGGTAGCGTACAGGACTTGAGAACAGGGGATCGGTGGTTCGATCCCCGACTCGGCCAATTTCCGATGATTGATGATAGCCATTGCGACAGGATTAATTCCTCTCTCGCCGCTGACCATTGTTTCGACGACGGTTATGTGGGAAAGCAGCCAGTGGTTTGGAAAGAAAATTGTGCAGAGTACTTGTAAAGAAAACTCCAGGAAAATATGGATAGGTGCAATGGCTGCCATGATATAACTGAAATGAGTTGAAAACGCATTAAACACAATACAATCATCAATCAACTGCTGACTGTATTTTAGGCAATGGACACATAGAACTTTTAGTGCAGTTGTGATTCTTGCTAATTAGAATGATTCATTCGAAGTTTCTGAAATCATAACAAAAAAGACTTGTACTGGTTAACTCTTTACCAGACGACAGGTAACCAGCATTTTTTCTCCTTCTTCCACGGTGTTTTCTACCCTTTCGACGATAAATCTCATCATTTGAGGTATACTCAATTTGTCGTCTG